>LUCM01002208.1:307201-379712 GCA_008360955.1 Fasciolopsis buskii | reverse complement strand
ATGTGACTGATACATTAAATGAGTTGGGAAGATAATGTTAAACTATCTGTGAGACATGACGAACTCCTCGTCATTGCTTGATCCACATACTTTCGCATCCGTATGGTTTTCTATTGTTCCACGAGAGTGGCAACAACTACTGCATGTCTACATATACACGGCAGCCTCGGTAGTCTTGCGAGCTGGAGACAAAATGACTTTAATGTTAGGAGGTAGGTTGGAAAATATTAAACTGCCAATGATTTGGAATTTCCGTCCTCCTCCATTTCATACGCATTTTGCGGCAATAATACCAACCATGGATGATGAATCTAAGACGTCTGACGACATATTTTTTGAGTCCGCCTTCCATGTTGCCAACACGCATTCCGATTGGGTTAGCGAATCAGCACTGTTTATTAATCGATGAGGGCACATTCTGTCTGTTGGGAATTGAACTCTTGACTGCAATTAACGCATCCTAGGATGATCGGCTGGCCGACCGCTGTTCAATGTGATTGATAGGCCAATGATGAGAGTGAGATTCGTTCGATTGTGGTCTAGAGGCTGAAAGGTGTGCCAGAAGAAGCGAATCACAGTAGAGTTGGATTCGTTTTGTTGTTAGCAATAGTTAACTTATGTTATCCAGCGTTTCATTGGTACAGTCTTTTGGTAATTAATTTGGCAGATAGATGAGTTGGACACGAACCTATTTCGGGGATCAATTATTGGGATGAGGATGACGGCGATTTGCTTTTCGTCAGGATTATTCGCATGTGTCATTTTTTCCAGGGCGAATCGATGATTTAATTCAGTTTTGTGAATCCAGTAGGGCCAAGTGAAGTCACTGCACTGGAGTTCCTCAGGAGAGGTTATTCGAAACGGTGGTCATTTTGGAGCTTTTCGAGGGCGTTCTTTGGGAGCAACTGTTGCAGACTGCGACACCCACTTCATTCACGGTGAGGTCTTCGAAGTTCCTAGGATGTGGGTAAAGATATAGCCGTATATCCGTAATGGCTGCGGTTCTGAACCTTAACGAAGTACAGGATCTTAAGGAATTTAGTCGGATTGATTCTTTGTAAGTCCATGATGCAAACACTTGTGAAAAGTCAACTTAGTCAGCTATAGAATTAAGAGACGCAACACCCACATTGAACAATGGATTGAAGGCTCCGATCTGCGCAGAACCAGTAGTGAGGCGTGATTAGCGAGAAAAATATTTTTGCTGCTGATAAAAGTATCTAGGAAACGTCCAGTCTACCGAGAAATTAAACAACGTCTATTCAACGAAAGAACTTAAATAAACAAATTCAAACCAATTGGAATCATTCGGTAACATACCTAAAAGATATGTTGGCACACATTCGTAAAATATGGTATGTATGAATAACAAATTCTTGGTATATCTGAAATGACTTTTATTGAACCGAACAAGTTAACTAGCGAAACAGAGCGAAAATTGCTCTTGTTTAAGTTTACACCCTATAATGGAAGAATCAATATATTCAGATGTCAAACAGGCTTAATGTATCTGAACTACTGACAGCTGGTATTTGTGTTATCACTGCCACTCCGCGTTTGTTTTAAAACAGAAAGTTCCTCGCGATGACCAATAAAACCACCAAGTCCATCAGTTTGTCTTCCATGTCAACAGGAGACCATGTTCTTGGGAACAGGACTGCACTTGTTTGGGAATACCTGTGGGCCTCAACAAGGTCTGACAACACCGGCAAGTTACAGGATGGCGAAGGCATCTTGTTGTTGATTGTCAAGGAGGAACATACATTGTTCTTGAGTCTTTCGGAAGGTCAGCCAGCCAGTGCATTCTTTTTGTTTTCTAGGATCCACACCTTCTCGAATATGCGACAGATGAAACACGTTCCATATAAGCCTGGGCATAATTCGCTCCAGAATCATCTTGACTACAAAACTGAAATTTGTCGAAGACCCGTCGGATGCTGCTCCTACGAACTTTGAAATCATCTTTACGGTCCTCTTCTACAACGTGAGCAGATCGCGAATTCCATAGAAAAGCCAGTGTCCTAGGCAGGCACTGTGTAGGAGAAAGACCCGTCCAACTTATTCTCTGGATGGTCACGTGTCAAGTTTTCCCCTCAGATTGCAAATTCACTAAGAGGATTAGGGTCTGCGTTACGAAGGACGAAATCGTGGAGTGGTGCATGACTTGTAGTGGAGCCATGTAGTTAGCACCGCCAAGCCTCTCGCCTAGCGGTGGCAAAGAAAAAAGTAGCCATTCAAACTAATCCGTTTCACTCAACTAACAAAGGCACAAAGGGCCCACATTACTTCAGCAGGGAACGCACTCGCGAAGCGCAGAACCTTCCGATTTTATAGGGGAACCGTGTATAGGAGTTATGAGCAGCTCTAAGCATGCTCCTTACGGAGGTGAGCGTTTTTGTGTCTGCTTGTTAATCTTCATAGATGCAATAATTACGACACCAAGGTCTTTCACGACGGAAGAAGACGGCAGGCTTACACAAGAAATATTTTAGGCCCTGATTACAAATACCCGGCCGCTCGTCGTGTACGTTGATAGATAGGTCAACGAAGTCCTGTACTCAGCAGTAGCAGCGACGTAGAATTCCATGCCATGTAAACCCCAGAAATCATGGATATCCCCGACCTCAGCAGATCCGCCTGTCCTGATGCCACACAATGAGATACGTAAACACTTGAGACAACAACTGACCAAAATTCTGAGCAGTGACCGCCAGAAGTAGTGGAAAGTAAAGTGATGGAAAGTAGAGAATGCTCATGCTACCGGCAACAATCGAAGCCTTTACTGACTGATTACGAATACTGATTCACGAAAGCTAAGTGTGAGTTGAGTGATCAAGGAATCCGGCGATTTATTGACTCAACTTCAGAAGCGTCCGCTAGGGCCCTTGTCAAAACACATTAGAGAGCAGCTTAGTGGTCCCAAACCACAATGGACTTTGCACTCATATTAGTAAGTGAACCAATGTAAGTAGATACCAGTGGTCTATCAGAAATTGGAGTCATCAGAGAGATAAGTTTTCTTATAAAGCATAAAATAGCTAGACCAGATTGTCTCCGTCGTCCTTCAAGAACCGTGTGTAAGTGTTAACCTCGAAGTTAACAAAACTCTTGGGATCGACCTGAGCAGAAGTCCTTAGGACTGGCGTGAGTTGGTGATTGTACCTATTTATAAGAAGTATGGCAGACTCTCATATGGAAGTCCCGAAGGAATTAGTTTGGTGATCATCACATCGAAGCTTCTCATGGGCATTATTCTCCGCCGGTTATCTGGTGCTGAAGAAAGAATTGTGAGTAAAAATCACATCGGCTTCGGATTCGACCGGGGTTGTGTTGACCAAATATTCACTGTACTACAAAGCTTAGAACGTAGGTGTACCTTTTGCGGACCCATGGCTTTTGTCATAAAACAAAAAAAGGAGAAGCCGTTTGCTCTGGCTTAGACTCGTCAACCAATGATCGATACTATTTCCCGGGCTTTATCTCTCGTTCCCGCTGACTGTAGAGAGAAAAGCTAAGTCAAGGCCGACACAAACGTTCGCTTAATAAACCAAAACAAACCGCTCAATGATTAGTTAGTCCGTTAGTTAATTCGGCCCACCTATATTAACTCACATTTTTAGTCCTCTCTTCCGTCTAATCTATCGATCAATTTCATCAGTGGGACATCGTCATATTTGTGTTGACCTCCTACCAGGATAGCACGTATGGCGAGTCAACATATATTACTATTAAAACTACATTTTCATATGGAAGCCGTGTTGGACTCAATAGACCGTGCATTCCTTTGGCGCTACTTCTCGTTGAATTGAGTGACAGTGAAATGCATTGCATTTATCTAGTGTTTGTGTTAGAACAGCCGGCCACCCTCCACCCGAATTCACCAAGAGAAGTGATGTTCGTCAGGGTTGCCTCTTTGGGCATTTTGTTTTAAACTTTGACACTGAACTGGTCATGCAGACAGCCCTATTTTTGTGCAAGAATGGGGGCACTGACTCACGTCAAAAAATGTGTAAGACGTCGTGCTGCTCATTGAAGACCCAATTAAGTCGTCAGTTTTTCGCGATCGTCTAAACAATAAGGTAGACATGAATTACACTTTCCAAGAGGGGATTATGTTGCAGGACTGCATTGGCATCAAACCACATTCTGTTTGCCAAAGGACGCAACTAGGTAAGGTGGATGGATACAGTTACTTGGTTATTTGTAGCCTACATACTGGAAGAAGTGTCATTGGAAATACAAAAGGCCCAATTGGTGTTTGCTAATTTGAGGCATCTGTGACGTCGGCATGACATCCGGTTGTCGACCAAAGGTCGAGTATATACGGGAACGGTTAGATCGCAGAAGATATGCGAAGGCTTCTGGTAGGAGACTTTTGTGAGTAACTCAGAAGTTAGGCACACGGTACTGCGTCCTAGGGTCCAGTCTTTAGAACAAGCATTGAATCAGAAAAGGTTGAGGTGCTTGAGACATGTTTCGCATCTGTCCATAGAACGACTGCCCCGTTGTATACCGTCATGCAAGGTAGGTAAGGGTTGGAGAATGGTTCGAAGTGGTCAGTCGATGATAAGGCAAAGAAGTGTGAGAACTGGCTCGTGTAGGTAGACTAGCGGGTTCGGCTCCACGGCAGCCCAATTTTTGGATACACTATGCGATATGGTTCAGTGTCGTAGTCAGTGGAGTTCCTGCGTTTACAATCTCCCCTCTGTGTAGTTGTTCAACTAATTATATTGAAGCGGTTCCATCACTTTACTTCATTTTTTACTATTTAGTACATAATGTTGTAGAATGGTAGCAAAATCCGGATCACGTTGATGCATGGTTAATAGTTGGAAAAAGCGAAGTGTAATAAATACCAACCGGTATTTTCCAGGGTGAATCGCCATAGCATGAACTTGTCAAGGTCACCTTGAAGGATGGAGTGATTAATGGAGGAGGTGATGAATCGCCAAGGTTCTAGACAATCCGCATGGAAAAGTCAGGACGACTGGAACAGTGACGGTGATTTATTTACGTGGGTCAGAGAGAGTGAAGAAGCTAGAATTGAACTGTAGACGGACCACTGATTTCTGTGTGGCACTAGGCTGCAACCACGGAACTCGGGTAAAAGTCTATCCCACTTACGAAATCATTAAACCAGTGGAGCACCTGGCTGTTGGTCTTAACGGCCAGCAGTTTTCGTAATAGCATTTTATGAGACATTTAGCCGAAATTCCTGCTCAAGGCACGGTGCTCATCTAATGAGGCGCGACTGAATCAGATTGTCGATGGTCGACTGAAGCACCCAGAGTCTGTGATTGCCATAAATCCGGTTTTCAAGCAATACGCACGGCAGAAGAATTCTTCTTCGTTACCTACACTGTATAGAATTCTTTCGGCTAGGACTTGCGCACAGTTCACAAAATAAAGTAAACCAATGAAATAAGGTGTGACCATCTCATGATTATTACTCTTGGCGTTCAAACGATCTGTGATCCCAAATGAAAAATGTAGATAACTCAGGATTCGGTGATTCTAAATCGTACACCGTCAACGATAATTAATGCGCACTTTAATCACAGGGCTTCTTTTTAGCTTTGACGACATAAAAGTTGTATTATTTTTTAGTTCTGCGTTGTTAAATTTTGACAGATTTGCACAAAATCGTCTGAAATATAACGTCTCCTGATTTACCCCATTTAAAACCGGTGTTGCTCGATATTCGGCATCGAACTGATAAACCATTTACTTGGTTTGATTTGACCTGTAAAAGCTTTTCCAATAACACCGTGAGTGCAATGCCTATAACGTCCTGGAAGTCGGAGTCCAAGTTTTCATGGGGTTGACTAACAAAAGCAATTCGTAATGTTATGAAGAAAACACCAAATATTCCTTGTGAATGCATCATTTTCCTGATAGAGGGAATGGTTGCTCCGTGGACCTAAATATCCTCTGGCGGGCATTATCCGGTCCTTCTAAAATCACTTCCTTAGTTCACTCTGTTAGCTCCAGCAGGAAATAAGGTGACTGAACAAAATATCGTTAGTTGGTCAAAACGCTGGAATACTGCTCCAGGTGTTTCGTCGCCAAGTTTATTCACTCTTGTTTCTGACTGATTTTTAACTTGTCAACGGCCTGTCGGTTGGTGTGAGCGGCGTGGTTTCGGAAACAGTGACTCAGTGGCATTAACAATCAGCGGATATACTGGGCAGTATAAGATCTCTTGGAATAATGTTGACACTAACTGATGAAAGACCCATCAGTATTTTCTGATGAGTAAGGTATGGCTGTGTAAACCATACGTATTTGGATTGATCTTTAACTGATCTTTAACTGGCTAGTCGCTTAACCTCACTGTGTACTTAGGAGTGTGCTTTAATAAAATGTGTCCTTCTGATGAATCGAATCCCGGCGCGTTTTTATGGAGTTCGTACGTTTTTATCTGCAATGGCATGCCTGAAAATCATTAACCGGATCAATGGTGAACACCGACGTCCATGTCCGGCGAAATTTTGAGAATATTTTTAGTGATGGGTGCTGAACAACGGTCAGCTGTCCACGAATTCGATTGTTAGTTGTATTTCGCATTTTGGGAGTCTAGGATGGTCCAAGTCTTGGGAAACCGTCTGAAAGGAGCATCGTGTAGACACTGGATAAAGCAGTTTTTCGCACATACAATATTTTGATCCAACTATTTCCAGAAATCCGTTTAGAATTTGCCCTTCCAAAAGTTAGCTAAGGTGAGCGAGAATCAAACTTGCTATCTTTCGCTCACCGGGCAAGTGTTCGGGTTACCGAGCTTCAAAGACATGGGACGTGAACAAATGAGGTGAAAATTCGGTCAAACAGAATCAATGTTTTAAGAGGTCAAGGGCAACTGGCATGGTTTCCATCATCTAGTCGTTCAGTGAATATTCACGAAAAATCGCTCGATCTAGACCCGGGCGTAAGTGTGGAATAGAAATGTGTTCTATTTCCGTTCATTGAAATACACAGTAAAATAGAAAACATCGAAAGGAACTCAAGCAATTTGTTGGGGAGCATTCTGAAGAAAGTCTACGCAAATGTTATAGAGTCTACATAATTGTTGCTATTAGCGAAATAACAAACGAACTATAGAGGACAGATTGAATTAAATAATGGGTCGGATATCTGGAACAAATATCAATAGGCAGAATATAAATTTCTAATTATCAAGGCAAGTCCATGTGTGCCGCTTGTATGATTAAGGCCTGGTGTCGAGACGGCTAGAACTTATGCATAATTGACAAAATAAGTTGGCGAACAAGCTCGTTTTCAATGATTCGTACTCATGCCATTATATCCACCGTTATATCCGCCGTGAATGTGACGCAAGCCTTCCGGACTCTGTATAAGATCAAAGGTCAAAAATCCAGGTTGGCAAAGTGTCGCCTCTTGAGCACTGCGGAAGCTGTCGCGATCCGTCTTCACTATCCTCCTCATTTTGTGGTTGCGCTTCAACTCCCCTGGCCCAGCCTCCGTCCTAATGCAAAGCCCAGACAACAAAACAATTAACACAACACGTTCGTGTGTATTCGTGTTATGCAGGAAACATCAGAGATCCCTTCCACACCCTTATTTTTACTTGACTAATCCAATCCGTTCTAAATATTCTTCCTAATATACTGTGATCTAATGGCATGAGTAGGGATCACTGAAAACGAGCTTGTCCGCCAACTTGTGTTTTCTCTGCATAATTTTTCCACCTCGTTCTCGCCATACAGCATGCAAAGTTGAAACGTGGCTTCCGGTGTAAACAATATTTCTGCATCTCTACTGATGCATGACACAATGCATATTGTTAAGCTCTTCATTTTGAAGACACTCGTTTTACTCAATTTCATACCACTGTGTTCTGCTAGACCATGAGTCTGCTCGGACCGCTGGTGACCGACACAATTGAAACCAATCTCGGTGCAATTTCTGATTCAGCTGTTATTCCTGGTCATCACAGACCAACCACGGGACCGGAATTTTGACGTCCATTTCTGTAATGCCGTTTTAGATTCAGTTTGCACATTAATTGATTTTTTAGTCATAAGAATCTGACCGGATCTTTGTTGTCCAGTGGTCCTTTTGCTGCTTAAGTGGGCAAGCTGGTCATTTGCATGCAAACTGGTAGACGCGGGAGTATGGCTGATTTCGTGGGGTTGAACTACACGGTGTCAACACTTGATTAATTCGCACTCAGTTTAAATTAATCAGTCAATACCCGTGTTCTTAATCTGTTCTCAGGATTCCCACTCTACCCAAAGGAACGCTAACTACTAGTGAAACTAGGCTTTCAACTGTTAGAAATTGCATTTTCCAGTATTTCGGTTATCCTTACTTCAGTTATATACCATCAGTTTTCATTGTAAGCTAATTATTGGCCTAGTTTTCTAATAAAATGCGTTTGCCATATCAACTAGATCATGTGGGTTCGCTATTTTCGCCAAACTAAATCGAAAGGAAGTAGTTCCCGAATTCTTCTTGTTTTCCCCTTGCAAAGAACTTTATCGTCCGCATTGATCACTGGCAATGATGATTATGTAATTTTGCTCTTCTTGCAAAACCCCAATCCTGTTAATCATGAGTCAAACTAAAATTGTGCAACAGTGGTCACACGTAATTGATTCGAATGTAATTGAGCTAAGGCAATATAGATTGAAGGAAATTGTACAGGTTAGACGTGCGTTTAAATCATCATAGAGAATTAACCATTATGGGAAATAGGGAGGAAACCATTAGCTTGGTTTCCCGAAACGCACCGACAACAGTGAGGTGCTGATACGGAATTCAGACAGTTGTATGCACCCAGGAAAGGATGTAATCACATGCAGCAGTTGGCAGTGACGGTGAGTATCCTGCGCCAGTTGGAAACCATGCACCATGAAAAATGTTTCCGTCTCCCTCGTACTTTCGTTCACAAGCTACCTGTACTTGCTCTGAGAGTCCCATTTGACGAGTATGTGATGGGCTCGTCCTAAAATGGAAATATTTCATTTTGAAGAAAAACATGGCGAAAACTGTCATTTTCTGCTGCGATATGAGTCTCCAACTCTCCTCTGTGTGAAACAATTAAAGTATCTCTAGATGACACATCCTGTGATATGGTACTTCGGGAACTTGGTATAATTTCTTAGGAATTCTCTAAAACAGTGTACCACAAATGATGATTTGCGATGAGGCCGTTAAAACAAGCACGCTAGACGAACACTGCAACCCAAATCCCAATAAGTGCTGAATGGAAAATCACATAACTAATGCCCATTGTTAATGTTATTGAAGAAATCAGAATTCTCCTGCCCTTGGGTATTTATATGACTAAAAACAAAACAAAAGGATGTGTCCTGCGAGATGTACACAGCTCGGATTTCACAGAAGGTAATAGAGCGAATCCAACACCATATGGTGGAATGGAAATCAGCATTTAAGTTCCCATATCTTGGAGTGAAACTGACCTAACACGAACGAACCTGCGAGATAGTGATTCCTATGGGCAATAGTATCAAATTCAGCTTTGATGCCCAGCTGGCTTAAGAATAAGCCAGGATTACTTCAGCCAGCAAGTCACGTTCTGAACCATCTATCTGCCTCGAGCAGCTTCTCCCATCCGTCGACTGAGTAAACTCAGAATGTATATATGCGGACACTGGGACATTTCTGTTTAAGGAAAGGCTGTAAATTTCAGCTGCGTTGCTTTTTCCGTGAAAATAATTTAAAATTGAAGTTGTCTGTGAGTGCCCAGAAGTGGAAGTCAATTGAAGATCCGAAACTTGTAGCAAAGTGATTGTCTCTAGCAAATTCAAGGGATTCAAATCAGTGAATGTTATCAGTTAAAAAAGGTGCTTGAAACCCATTCGAATTTTTAACAACATTTTTTGTTTTTAGATCACCCAACCATGTCCATTTCATCCCCCTTCTGACGTAATGCTATGATTTTCACATTCTTCGTGGTGCAGATGTCAGCTACTACTGAAAATGGATGAGCTACTGATATCGGTTGATAGTAGCAATCGATTATATTAGAATGAAAGCATGCCCCAAATGTCCTGAAATTGGAACTAGTTAAAGAGCATAAAGTATCAAAAAAATCTGCTAGCCAAACGAGTATGTTATCAGTCAAGAATGAAACGTGGGTGATAGATCGTACGATAACCCATGGCTGCCAAGCGGGCTTGTGTGGAACGATATTGTCAACACGGACTGTGTGGGAGGCCCAGTGAGAAGATCGGTATGTCGAATGTGATCGAACTGCCTGAGATCAAGGTGGTTTCTAAGTCTTCTGTGTTGGAAACAAAAATTAGTGAACCAACACAACTGTCCTACTGCCATGGCAACTGATTCAACCCTAGTTTTGCCGGTCAGTTATACCCAAATGCCATGCGACCAGGTTCTTGTCACAACCAAAGGATTTAGTTGAGAACCCTAATCGTTCTTCTGCTTAGCGGCTGGATTCCCTAGCAGCACCCGTCCACCAACCCTAATGAGTTACACGTCTACAAATAATTCCATACTGCATCGGTCGTCGAACAGTATAACGAAGACCGCGTCGTTGATTGCATCGAACGGAGTGGGTAGGGATGAGTATACTACTGCACAGAGTTCTGTTTTTTATTTAACCTGTCTCTTTTGTCCCAATCGGATCTCTTTTCCCTCTGCCCTCTCCTTAACATCCCCACTGATGAGATCCAAGATACTCACAAAAGTTCGCTGTCAATAAGTGTAACAAGTGGTTTTCAGTCTATTAGCTCACATTTTCTCAAGCCTCGACAGCCTCTGAATTTCGGTTCCTTCAATGCAGGCTGGCCAACAGGCGTGGTTGGCTCTGACAGTGGACTCACTTTCGATTGATGTCTGCTGCGTGAGTGAACCACGAATTCAGGATTCGAGTCGAGTAATTCAACTAGCTGCGCCTAATGTCTCATCAAGATATTTCCTTTACACTTCAGGGAACGAAGCAATTCAAGCAGTGGGTCAAAGCGGTGTAAGAACAGTCTTAAGTGAGAAGGCTGAAGCGGCGTTCGGAAGGATAGTTGTGTTAAGCGTAGCTTATTTGTCATCTCGGCATACGCCCGTACAGACTGCAGCGCTGACATGCAAGAAGACGAGTTTTATGACGAACTCGTCGCTCTTATTCGGAATAGTAAAGCCTCTGGCATTATAACGGTGGCAGGTGATTTTAATGCACCAAATAGAAAAACTGAGTGTATCGGAAGCCTGTTTAAGTGGGCCCTGTACGTTGCCTGCTCAGCGAACAGATAACGAAGAAGGGATTCTCCAATTTTGAACGGATAATCATTTATTCCTATCTAGCACAAATTCCCGACAGAGTTCGCATCGCACAGCGACGTGGCACTCTTACTCGTCAGGTAGTTTGAGTCAGCAGGCTACTGTTGGTGCGGTTTTGTCCAGAATTGTGCATACTATTGGACCACGTAATTCGATTCAGACCATGCGTTAGTTTTAATGCCACTTTTGATTCAGCTCAACAGCCATCGGGCGTAGGCAGCAATCCCGATTTGCTGTCGAAATTCTGTCTAGTTAGGCTTTTCACAACGGCTATGAACAGAAAGCATGCGACAAACAAAGAACCTCGAAGAGCAGCAATGTAAATGAATGCTGCCCAATGTTGATGATGGTTGCATGAGAATAGTTCATAATCTGTTGAAGCTGACATTTGTTTGAAGACTTATTAGCACACTGTTGCATGTTACTGGTAAATAATAAGTAGGTAAAATTGTTGTTAAATCAAAGTGTATGGTTAACTCTTGTGTGGGACAATATCTGAGCGAACAGATAACTGATTCAAGTAAATTATGTTCTGTTTTGTTCCCAACTGCTATAGTGTAATCGCTATATTTCAGAGTTCTTGGAAATATGGTGCATCGCCAAGTTACTAACGTGGACAGCAGCAAATTTTCTTCTCCGTCCTGCCTCCCGTTTAGTCAGTTTTTACCACATTAAATATTATGTGCTCAATTCCTTTTGGATCATGCTTGCGACTTTAATTAAGAGCAACCCAAACGGTCTCAAAAATTATAAAATCAGCCTGATACTGCATTGTGGTAAGGTTGTTTATTTATGGTCAAAACTAACCATTCATATAGTTTCATCGGACAATCTTGACAGTTACCACTGCGATTTCTGAACAAGCTTATCTGTGTAACTACGGCAAGCCCGGAGCCAATCTGGCGATTGAGTGGTAGCACATGCGCATCCCAGCTGGACGGCCTGAGTTCAAGCCATGGGTTCGATCGTCCGTATATATCGTCTGTGAGCTATAGTGAAAGTGGAACCTAACTCTGGAGGATCCTGGATGCAAGGTTGACCGGAATCCCTGGCGTCTGTTCTTTAGAGATGTAGCCCAGAGAGCAGTCAGTCAAACTTGCCCTCCATTCGGTTTGTCTAGGGTCCATAATAAGGTGCATCAGATAAGACGGCAACGTACTTTTTCGCATATCGATCAATCCATGACTAGATTCTCGATACTCAGTCATAACTGTATTGTTAGGCCATGAAAGAGTCTCGCGTGAAAGTGTTTGAATTAAGTGAACTTTTTGTAAAAACAAAGCAAAGCATTTGTCATAAACAAATTCGCGGATGGACTTGCTGACGAGTGTAGTTTTGATTACCGCGTGTAATAGTTTACAAGGCAGATTTTCTGTCGACTGCAAATGCTGTGAAAATGGTTGCCTGTGGCAACTATGGGGTTAACTAATTGTTATCGCTAACAACAATACTGCTTTTTGCAAATACAATTTCTTCTCCAAGTTCCAAGGTAAGAACACCATTGGTGACACTGCTTCTGTCCGTCTATGGAGAATCCAGTTGGATTGGTCGGGTTACAATCAGATTTCCCATCGGTTTCTTTTGTCGACTAAAGAGACAACTTCCTGACAGAGTAAATAATCAATTCACATCAAGGATTTCACCCGGCGATTTGATCTTCGTCTGGGAAAAAACGGCTTTAAATTGAGCATCCTGTACATCTACATCTGCTGTCAACTAAGAAAATTAGCAATTAAACAATTCAGTCGCCAGCACCACTCGGCATGCAAGTAACGCTAACGGTTAAGTACGTATGCCTTAAATTCCAAATCTGATAGTGACTTTCATCTGTCCACTCAGTTTTAACAGCCTTAGTGGAATACATTTTGTGTACATACGCGCGTATGAATTATTTCTTCTGTCCTTGGAAAAAAGCAAAATTAAGTGTTTATGGATCGTCATCGCGACTGCACCATGCACCATGAAGTAAAGATGCAATGCAACTGTTGGAATAACTCATACAATTTGCTGTGACTCAGATAGTTTGACTTCTGAATATCTCATATGATTCGTTACTGATAAAATACTGGTGCCGAAAATGTTACAATTTATACAGGAGGCAGTTACAACCGGGGGACACATGAAATGAATTTGTATGCGTAGGTGTTTGTGAATATGTGTACGTGTCTATGTTCAGTTGTGTGCCGTAATAATACAATTTAGAACTTATCATAACCCTTCCAACATCAAGTCCAGTTTCTTCCAGTATGTAATTTTGAACACCAGCGAGCGTTTTATTTTACCCCAGACAAATGAAGTAACACGGTATTCCCGACCTGTTCCGTCCGTTTTCCCATCGGTGGCAGCACTACTGGGAGCTCACTATCACCCATCCGTCCGTTCATTCAGACACACCAACATCACATATGGTCATCAGCCTTGTGACCTGCTGTTTGTTAGTTTAGATTTAACAAGAGGATGATTGACGGAACAGAAGAGGTGGACCCACGTGTGTACTTCGCATGAGTGACATGTGGAATGACCTATCGAACGGACTGCTCCAGTTTCCTTTCCGTCCCTATCACTGGCTCACTCTCTGGCTCGCTGGTTTGTTCCTCCGCTCAGTCGTTCACTCATTCGTTCATTAACTTACTCGTTCGCTCGCTCCTTGGTTCGTTCATTTATTTGTTTATTCTTTCATTCATCTATTCAATCACTCATTCATCCACAGTCACTCATTCTGCACTTGAGTTTCGGATTGAGCATACCCACTCACCTAAGGAGACGGATGCAGACGTTGACGAAATTGGTCCGGATAAAATGCATAACTAGGCAGCCCACGTGCATATCATACATCCGGAAACATATATTTCTGAAAATATTGCTTTAAAATTTGTTTATATATACATATATATACTTTGTTCTGTCCGTTATCGCACACACACACACACACATTTCAGCAAGGCCTATATCTGTCACTCATCTGTGCTTAAGGTCATAGGCTCAACAATTGTTTAACCTAGGTTCAGAATATACTGATAAAGGGTAGAAGAATAAAAACAATGATCCGCTATGTGAAATATTCGTGATAAAAGCCGTAGTTTTTGCGTTCACATCCGGAACGTTCGATAAGTGAACGCGGAAGCGAGAGTAACGTGTACCTGATCCTTTAAATTTGCATTGTTTTACTACAACTAATAGTCCATTCCAGATACACATGCTGTTGCACAAATGCACGCAGCTAATCACAAACTCGATATCCTCAGTCTTTTCAGTTCGCACAAAATATTCAGCAAATTATTGAATCTTCTGCGACCAAATTTGCATACAAAAGGTCTCATATTCATCAAGACTTAGCAGTCGAAATTGGAGGTTTGGGAACCAAATCCCATTTTGAATCAATAGGGAATACTTGTTATACCACAGCCATTGACTCCGGGACTATAACAGAAACTGGAATCGTTCATCCATGGCATGATATGGCATGCGACAGTTTCTTTACCGCACACGCTTTCTCGGTTTGCGTTCTCATTGGCAAAAATCTACCGAACGCTTAACTGCATATCATTCGATTCATTTGTTCATTAAAATCCCTAGTGTTATTGCTAATTAGAGTAAGTTGTTGGCTTATTAAATCCAGTTTTGAGGACGGCTGGCTGAGGACTCGAAAACCATCCGTATTTTAAGTTAGTATCGAAATCAACTGAGCTACTCACAGATGCGAAGACACTCTGCCACAGTGTGATGAATAAGGCGCTGCTGAGTCACGTGCACATAATTTGGGCTTGACGAATAAATCCTTTTACGATAGCACTCGATGATTTGTGTTGCCTGTCCGCCGGTGCCCAGTATGCCTATACCCTATACAATAGAAAACGTTCCAATAGAATAATACGAAACTCATCTGTTTCCAAGGCCAGTATGGTTCTGTTTTTAGCCGTTCGTTTATGACCTTGCTTGCACTGAAGTGGGTGCTGAGTGCACCATAGTTTCTCCTAACAGTCGCGGCTAAAACGAGCATACACGAAAAACTCAGATTTTCTACCAAAATAACCTTGTCAGTGCCTGTGGCAGCGGTAGAAACAGGTGCAGGGTAGGCGGAATTGACTGTGCAAATGGGACCAGGAATAAAAATTAGACCTAACAGCCCACCGCTTTCTTGGGTGTTCTGATATACTGACAGGTTGACAGTCGTGTCGGTTGGTGGTCTCGACTTGTGTGTGTATGTATATGTATGTGTGCGTGCGGATTTTTTAAGCAATGTCGCTTTGTCGCTTGTTTGATCCATCATAATCACGAGGACACATCTGTGCACGTGTAGTTGCACACATGCTATCATATCGTCGGACCTTATCGACGACGGAGGACCATACTCTAACTGACTTGTCTAACCATGATGATGAAGCCGATCGAGAGGAAGATCAGCTCAGAATTAGGCTACTGTGCATCCAATTGTGTGTGCATGCTGAATCATATCATATTTGCCTTGACTGTTTACGAGGATGACGACGTGACCTACATCTGTCTCAAGACAGAAGAGGTAACTAATGTCAACGATGGTGGAAGCAAAGTAGTAATGGCTGTGAGACTCATCAAACGATGGCGGTTGACACACGGATGAATGAATAGGTGGCGTATGCGGTGGAATATTAGAAGGTGAATCGCTGTGGCAGTCCTTTTCTCTCCATCTCTCTGTCGACATTTATCTACCCGTCTATCTCGTATGACCCACTCACCATGGAATCACACAAAAGGCAGATTATCATCCGTTACCTTGTGGTGTTGCTATTTGGGTTCTGACTAATTTGTAGTTGCCGCTTCTAGCAATAGTACCCCTGCTGCTGCCACTGCTGCTGCTACTACTGCTGATGATGATGGTGATGATGATAAAGGTGATGACGGTCGATGTGAGTTACCGTTGCAACTGACGGAGATGATGATGGTGACGATGACACAATGTGGCAACAGTCTGCCATTAGTACGTCAATGACACACTTGTCTTACTCCCTGTGGCTGTTAATGTGCAACCAAGCCCCTTGAATTCGGCTGTAGGAGCACACATGGACAAATGGGTGTTCGAGGATGGTCTATGTACGATTTACACGATTTCACTATTAATGTCCTTAATTAAACGAAATCTACGATGAATGATAACAGTGAATTTAAATGAGGGAAATAGTAGTCACACGTTGATGAATGTGGACTTATTCGACACTGTTGGTGCTTTAACAGCACAGAGTTATTTCGTGCACTGCAGCAGGCATTACATTGTTCTATTATAAAACTTTTAATCCTTTTTATTCCCTTAATACAGGAACGAAATTGTGTATCAATTTCAAGGACAATGTCACAGCCAAAAGATGAATGTCATGTCGGAACTTTGACCCGTGATGAGAGGATTCGAACCTACCACCTGCAGGTTCAAATCCGACGACGTTCCGCTCTTCCCCGTCAACGGTCAGCTTTGCGCAAGAAAACGTACGCTGTTGGCTGTATTTTTGTTAATCCAATTAGATTTCTTTTCGACCTAATCGTTCACTACTATCGTAGTTGATTGTACTTGCAGTGACTGACTTCGATTCTTGTCCACTAGTAAGTCTACAGTGAATAAAACTCAAACGCTTTCATCTTTTCAGGAGCAGCTTTTTTCTGGTTGATCGTGAAGACGAATGTTGCTGAGCTATTGGAATGCATTTTTATGACATTCTCAATTGAATGATCGAAATTCAGAAAGAACTGTCTGATGAGAATGATCAGTAAAAGACCGTTAGTCGGGCTTTTGAACAGTAATCGGTGTTAATAAATATATTCAATGTATCACTACCGATCGACGATTATGACTGTCCCATTTTGCATCAATCGCGGGGTTAATACCACCAAATTTAAGTTCGAGTACAGTTAGGCGTAAATAGAGCAAAACGACTACGATTGTTTTATGGTTGAGTAAAGTATAAAGTAAACTAATTTTACAATACTTCTACCATTGCACCCACTGAGATAGGGGTAGTTGTAGTTAAAACCCCAGTAACACTTAGGTTTGAAGGGTGAGAATCACAGTTCGCTGAAGGGTAAACTGCCAGTTAACACTTTCTTTACAGCGATAAGCGATCTTCCATGCCGATCAGCAAATCTTAGGGTGAGTGGACCAGTATCTCTCATTTTCTTCTACACTTATCGCAACACATTCTATGCACTGAAAGGTGAATATTCTACCGCTACAGAGTCACGGTAGAATTCAGCATCGAACATTGTAAAAGGTATTTGGTAAAACACGTTGTGCTGAGTACCGGTGGACTGGTGAGGAGTTAAACACAGGGTATGTTGTGAAGGAGGATTATTACACTTCATTGATGGGCTAGAGAATCTCAAATAATCGTATGCATTTAGTAGGATGGACACAGAGAGCGTGCGAGCTTTCATCCAATATTTTACAACATAACATTGAGCAACCTTCTTATTCATGGATGGTGTTAAGTTGATCAGTAGGAGATTACGTTGAACGAAGACATCTGCTTAATGGACGTTAATTTGAAAAAAAAACATTATACAGCCAATGCAGTGAAGAAACGTAGTCCCGGTAGAAAATGGTTCCGGATGATATCAGAATTTCCCGTGAATATTGTGGCGTGATCAGCTGGACTAAGTTCACAGATCAAGGTGACACGAAGAAGTTTCAGAATGCCTAATTTTTTGCTCCCCGTACGGTGATACCTTAATTCTGATAATATAACACTCGATGTTGTAACTATCCATGAACGTTTCCACGTCATATTTGTAGCAGTTTATCATCCCTGAATTGTTTCTTCAGTTTCTTTTCTTTTCAATTTGTTGTTTATTGGTACGACACAACTATGTTCAAGAAGTAACCGGCCGATAGCAGAGAGAGAATCCGAACCGAGAACACTCAGGTCCAAATGCTAAGATATTTTGACGGCTTGACCAAGGCTACCAGTGTGACAGATTGAAAGCTTTCTATTTAATTTTTGTTTAAAGTATGCGCCATTCTGTTAATTACATTGTACGACAATTCTTCTCTTGTCTGACGAATCGCTGCACACCAACAAAACACAGACAAACATCAACAAGAAACCCTTTTGATTTCACAGACTTTTGCAAATTCCGTGCTTTTGTGATGAGATCTGAGAGTTTTCAATGAATGCTCTAGAGTGTCTGCGCTGCCGAACTCTTCGTCCTGACCCAGGACCTCATTCGTCATCATCCATTGGATTTTCAAAAAGACGGTGGAGCCTCTTTAAACAGTTATACTAAGAGGTAACTTGACGCCCATGCCGTTTCTTTCAACGGCCTGTTTGGAAAATTTTGTCGTGGCTTTTGCATGTGGACTTCGCCGGTTCGAACCCATCTACCGTCCGTCACATTTCAGTTTGGCAGGCTACGCCAGAGCGCTTCGCGAATCCTCATTACAGTAGAAAAGTTGGGCTGTAAGTGAGTATGCCTCCTGCAATTTCATTTCCAAACCATCAAAATTGCACTTATATGGGGAGGGATAGAAAGAACAAAGAATCATTTAGTGCTTGTTAAAGAATCCGTCAAACAGTTTGTCATACAGCCGATCAAGGAGCAAAGTCGAATCTAGAGAAGGTAATGATATCGTTGAATGCTATATATCGAGTCACAGAGTTATCCTTTGCAACTGCGGAAGACGACCATGATTCCTGCTTGCTAACTTGCTGAGAAATTTAAGCGGTTGAATTCAAAAGAAAATTCACGGGAAACGGATTTGGAATGGACAGTAAACAAACTTTCCCAGGGTTTTCCCATTCAGTCATGAAAGGAATGTAATCAGGTAATCAGTATTTAGAGCTACACTTATGACATTTTAGACGCCGAATTATACACTAGTGGAGAAATCATCTCTGATGCCGTGTATTCCGATTAGTTTGCCCAGTGTACCATGAGCAGTTGAAGTGACCATGCAAAGATAACAAAGGTGGGAGAGAAAATTCTTCCTCAAACTTTTTTACAATGGAGATGCTATCGTTAAGAGAATAATTGGAGTTTTCGCGCGGCGCATGAAAAGCCAAATTTAACGAGACCAGACCCATGCTTATTTAGACAATAACTAGAACAAGGCTAAACTGAATTTGTGGACAACGTCGACCGTTATTTATCCGGTTCCTTCGAGCTGCTATTTGTGATGATCGAATGATAGTGTGCCTATCTAGTAGCACTAAAGAGAATCACCAACGTTAACTTCATCAAGGAAGTGGAGGTGGGGTAGCAAATCCGGTTGCCTCTTGTTCTCTGATTACCCGAACAAGGATCACATGGGAAATCCATACTATTGAACTTTCGTGGTCAAAGGTCAGTGACGTTACTGTCAGGGGTGGTGCAGATACAGACCAGGGATGTGTTAGTTTCCCCAGATTATCGGCTAATCGATCACCCATCTGATTGAACATGCAACGAACTATCTGACTGATGGATTAACTACGAACTCGCGTCACTCACACTGCATCCCCTTGTAAATGTCATTGTAATGGCTTCAGAATAAAGCTAACGGAAGTATGTTCGCCTGCATCTTGGGTTTAATGCAAGTCAAAGCCTATCACTAGAATCTCATTTGGATCGTTATGAGCGTGAATGAATGATAAGTCCATTTAAGGATCACGAGGTGGTTCGTAGGGGGATTTTCGTCGGTCAGGCATGTCTAACCTCCAGAAAGAGGATACGAGTTCCGAAAGTATTGGTTTTTCTTCCCAGTAGTAAGTTTCGCATGCCTATGGACGAATACTCAGTAGTCCTTATTAAAACGTGATGAAAATTCTAGGAGTTAACGAGTTACGAAGACTAAACATTCGATGGGCAGACAGGAGCAGAAAGGGACCAAGCCATTGGAAAACAAGTAGAAAGCTGCTATCCGCACCCAAGAATTACGTGTGTATCAAGTCGGGTGTAACCTACACACCAACTAACTCCCGAGATTCCTAATGATATAGAATAATTGGTTGATCACTGCTGACAGTGTGAGTCCAGGAAGTTTCCGATCTGTGATGGATGTTTATTTTGCGGCTGCAGTTTAGGCAAACTAGTGTCATTGGCTTGCTGGGAAATCCAGCAGTGTTATTTAGCAAGGCGATATCGTCGAAACATTCCAATTGGAACACAACAGTCAAAGGTGGGAGTTCAAAAGCCAGTGTATACGAGGACGCGGATAACTGCGTAGCACTTACTGCTTTGGAGGTACAGAAATTACGACATTGACGATACTTGTGCTCCGCGATAGACTAAAAGGGTAGCCAAGGCTGTCCTACACAGCTCCCCTGTAGGTCGATACAGCTCTTTGATAACCCTATTTGTTTTTTCTCTCGATACGGCCAAATGTTTTGTGCCACCGCAATAGCGTTTGAGAGGTCGCCAGTCGAGAAGCCCTCAACCATAAAATTATTGTCCAGAATAATCAAGAGCAAATGTGAAACTTTTATTCACCAGGAGAGCATGCGCACCGGTAAGTGTTAATGATAGGGTTAAATAACACTCAAATGCTTGGAAATTTTACAGGCCTGAAGATTTTTGAAATTGAGTGCTTGGTCAACTGCCTCATTCGCCAGGCGGTACCACATGTAGTTTGTACCATTTGCAAAGCATTAATGACGTCAGTATTTTTACGATTTCTCAGTTACTTTTATACTCTCCTAGTTTTAGAAAAGTCGACAGGCGAGATCCCCTAAAAATTGAGATAGTAGCCAAAAAATTATAGAAGGGCGAGTAGTGCTTAGGTTTGTACATCTGAGAACTGCACATACTGTGTTGTGACAGATTTTACTCCAATGCATTTCAACAGGCTCAGGAGAAATCAGTCAAATCTTGGGCGCTAGGGGTTCTGTTTTTAGAAGAACCGCAGAAAATCTGTTTCTGTCGAAGCCTTCGCTCAGCTTGAAAAACGTTCAAGGAGAACCGGTTGATTTTAGCTTAAAAGTACCCATTCATAACTACAGACGTGACTGATTTTGAAGGATGGGGGTATTGTCAGTTTCACAGACCAACTTACCTACATGCAGTTGCTTCCGCAGGTGTCATGGAACGGTTTGTGAGAGTTACCGCTGGCTAATGCATTGCCATCATCATCATCATCATCATCATCATCATCATCATCATCATTTTCATTTTCATCTTCATCATCGCCCCCATCACAATTATCGTCGACAGTATCGTGGCCATCATCATCCTCGTCTTCATCGTCATTATCAGCATTACCCTTTATTCCGCATCTTCTCCATCATCATGATCACTACCATCGTCATCATCAACGTCCTTATCACAATCTTCATGATCGTCATCATAGTTATCATTATCAACATCATCACCATCTCCCTCTTTTTCATCATCATAATCATCCCCTCATACTTTGCATTATATTCGTCTTTTTCTCCAGCATCAACGTCATTATCATCTACATCCTCTTCACCATATATTTCGTCATCTTTATCATCGTTATATTTGTCCTCATCGTGATAATCATCCTCACCATCTGCGTGATCATCTTCTTCCTCCGCAGCAACTAAAACGGCGACAACGTCAGCACAAAACAAAAGCAGTTTACAAAAACAACCACAGTTTCTTGGTCCATTTTCCCATCTGAATGTGTTGGAAAATTCCTCGGTCAAAATAGTTTATTCACGCGGTGCATTTTGATGTTACCACTACCGTTGTTAACGTTGTGATCATCAGCATCGGACTTCCTGACTTTATTTCTTTTGCCACTTCTACAGATGATTGTATTTCCTCCTACGGTGGCAATCTTGAGCCGCTATTTTTTTAATCCACAGCAAGCCTCGTCCTTCAAAAACTTTGTCTTGCAGTTAATTTATTCGTGTACATTCATAAGTACACTATTTTCTGAACGAGTATCCTATGGCAACACTCACAAAGTGTCTTGCTCATATGATAACAGGCTCGTCGTTAATGGACTGCCTTAATGATCCACATTCATCCTCCAACAAGTTGATTAAACGAGTAACTTTTGTTTGTTTTGACCGTTCTTTCTGTTCCCAAATATTTCTGATTAATATCTACGTGTTCTCACGCAGTTTTATTAAAACTAACCAATATCATTTCTAGGATTAATATTACTAATATCATCGTCAATAATATCACTCTTTTTACTCTCGATGCCGCTCTTTGTTCAGTGGTAAATGTTCCCCTTTATAGCAACGTGGATACTACAGTTTAGAATTTGTCATTCAACGTGAAGTTTGTGGAATGAACGCGATAATATTGTCATCACGGAAACATGTGCAAAAGGGATGAGCACTATCTGGTTGTTGCAATTATGTTACCGCTGATAAGCTTTGATGATACATCTCACGAAATGCGGTAAGTTGAGTGACAGACTGAACGACGAATCAATTGACCGCCCGTCCGTCTGCCGATCAATTTGCTGATTAACTACTTGTTCAACGGACAAATTCAATTGCCTTTAGAGCAGCTAGTGAACCGGCATATTGTATTCTCGAAGGCTTGAACAGCGCCGTTCATGCCGAGTGAGCAGTGAGGGGTTTGGATGAACTAACTGCTCAATTTATTGGGGTTGGCCTGTTTTAATTTTGTCGGGTTAGTTTCCTTTATGCTCGCTGTGTAATGGGTAACTGCAAGTCTACACCGACATACACCGTGTAATTTATCATACCGTCGGTATCGACACTCCAACACCAAGTTGACGAATGGTGAACTAAGGGCGCATCAGGGTTTTCAGTCTAATGAGCGGGGAGGAAAGGTCCGGTGAGATTTTTTGTCACTGCGGTTGCGGCAACCGAATGAGTATGCCAATGTGCGTGTACAAATCTGAGCCCGTTGGGTACCGACCTGTTACTAGGTTCTACATCGCTTCACGATGAGCCGTGAGTGGCATGATGGGTCGCATGACAGGAAAATCGGGATATCGGGAAATGTTCGTGGGCAAACAGAACCGGTATTCGTGAACAGAAATCCTGGTTGTCGGTTGCAGTTCCTATCGGATAAGGATGGTTGGTGAGAGTCACCGAGACGATAATGAGACTATTCTCACAAAATTGTTCTGCTCTCCAAGGGTGGGAAGATTTCAAAAACATATCGCGGAACTCGTGTGCGTACTCGTCTGCACAAAAGCAAAACTGAGCATGTGAGTTGATTCACAATCAAAGCATATCGGGGGAAGATGATCGACTATGATAAACTAAATTTGTTCGTGAAAGTCTGGGTGCTCCGGTTTAATCAATGGCTACAACGGATGATGAACGCAGTCCAAGGTAGTCCAATAAGAACATAGCAATGCTGATGTGATATTCAATAATTATGTTATTCTGGTTGCTTTAATTTGTCAATTTATTAGCAGCATCGCTTTTTAACAGAGTAATGTGAACGATGGAAAGCGTGGTCTACCTCACGTGGATGACACTTTGACATTGCAAATGTATTTGAAACAATTAACTGAGATTAATAGCAACAGGCTGCTCATCGAATGCATGATTTTTGACCGGGAAACTTTTTTTTGCTTAAGAAAAAACAGTTAGAAAGCCGAGTAACACCCCAAGTACGTAGTGTTCACATGGAACGGGAAATTTGTTTGGGTCTTTACGAGCAGCAATTGAACCGCCGCTTGCATCAAGGCCCTTAATGCTGGCCACAATAGAACAAACATCCCATAAGATTAGTTAACCCTTTACTGCTTTCTCAAAAGTTTCGAATATCGGCGTGTTTCGTAGCCCAGGTGATGTCACCTTGGTTGGTGATGAAACGTTTGCTATCTAAAAGCCAAGGTCAAAGCTTACAAAACTGAAAAAATTCCCCTATTGCGTCCACACGCAACCTGACCCTTCCTCCTTGGATGACAACCGCAGGCTCTGATTGGCACAGTCGAGCCGAGGTTCGTCGCATAGGTTCGTCGATAGGTCTAAGGTAAACGCTTATGGAAATAGAGCTTTAATCTAGCAGTGCTCCCATCTTGTTTCTTATTCGTTCATGGTCAGTTGGCGGCGGTAAATTCCACTGGACCGATTCATCTTCATAAGGAAGACAAACGAATGAAACTTAAGCAGCAAGAAAGATTTCTATTGGCCGTTTTAATCGTAGGTTGATGTAAAACATGTAAGTATGTCCACACTAACGGCAGAATGGTGAAAACTGTCCAAACATATGGAAGAATTACTTAAACGTAGATGATCCAGATACAGGAACAATTTGGATACAGTACATTTAAGTAAACGGGTTATCTGTATGGTTGAATATGTCGGGTGTGTGGAGTTCAGGCGACCCTCCTGTTCAGTACTGACCTCACTGATAATTACGGTTGGAAATAACTATCGGGAATATACTAACAATAAAAAATGTTTTGGAATTTACCCCACTGAATACATCGCGGTGAGTAGGCAAACTCATATCGTCTGCAATCCGAAGCGCTAAACTTGGTTGGACATATCGGAGGGAAATAGTGGATAACTGTGTTATTGAATTAGATCTGTCTACGAACGTGAGCTTCTGTTCACGCATGATTTTGGTCACTTGCAAATATCCAAAAGAAACATGAAGTGGGTCCGCCTGCACCGTTTTCTTGCCTGCATCCTTGCTTTCCTCATCCTTTGTCTACTGTTCTTGTATTACTAATTCTATTGACAGAAATATGGCAAGATCAGATGAAATCTGTGTTCGTTGTTATTACTTAAATTCCCGTTTGATGGCAACGCCGCCTAATTTACCGCACTATTCTCGGCACAAGTAATCACCCGATTTCAGCGGGATCCTTTCATCTGAGGTATTCGAACCGAGGAATAAGAGGGCATCAATCATCTGCAAATCAATATTAGCTGAACCTACCAGAGATGTAACTGAGATAAACCAAATAGAATTAATGAGAATCCCGAACTTCTTTGGCAACAGACAGTATTACCTGTTTGAGGTACTAGTTAAAAGGGGCCGATTCGGAGATGAAACAATCAACCTCGTGCTGTATCCTGAGCTCGTCGCATCTTTTTCCCTTACTCAGTACAGCATTGTAAGACACGATTTTTGCAGTTAAGCATGTAAACGAATCTACTACCAAAACTCGTGTAACATTCAAGTGGCATTTTCGGTTTGTTTTAAATAAGTGCATATAAGATAAAATAGAGCAATTCTGTCGTACAAAATGTAACCATAAAGGACAAAAAACAGGTGGTCTTGCACATTAATGTTTGCAGGCACGTTTTGATGGCCGACAAATAGATCGCAATCGAGATAGTGTTGTGCTGTCTTCGAAACGGAACCTAACGACTGACAGAAATCTATGAATGTAGCCGGAAAAGACGAGAAATCGGATGGTTATATGACGGTGTATCTCGGTGTCGTAAATTCGCTGTAGGCTTCTGCTACACAGTCTGATTAACAATCACTGAATTTTCTGTCACTGCTGCACAAATAAGTCCAACTATAATAAAGAAGAAAAAACAATGTGAATTGAGAGAATTATTTGATGAATACTATTCATACGATGCTATGACTTGATTATTTTGACCGAGATGAAGTGACGAAGAAAAACTTTTGAACAGGTAAGCAACACTTTCCAGTGGTTTTTAATGGATCACCTTCAAATGCAGTAGACCAGATGGCAAATTCCTCTGATAACGGACTTGTTTAATGTTTTGCCACACATCTGCATGACGCGAGTCACTTGGGAGAACGTCATTCTTTCTGACACGCTTTCTCTTTCCTCCTCGCTCTTTGTTAGCAGTTATTTGGAAATATATTTTATCTGTGAAAGTGCATTTCATATCATCGGTTGACTGAAGCAGGAACGATGGTGAGTCGAAATTTCGGTGTTACGGCGGATATAGTATGCAGTTTACAAGTGCAACAAAATGACTAGCGATTCGTTTTCGGAAACACTCGGGACTGCCAATTCTAGTGATGCAACAGTTCTCAATCTTTGAGGAAGCGTACTAATCCGTTTGCGTTCAGCACAAAAATGGCCCAACTAACTATCTCATAGGATGACAACAGAGGTCAGAACATACTGAAATCACTCACACAATGTAGTGAACATACAATAATAGGTCTTCGCTTCGGTGATCTTCTGTTCGATTGTCATTCTGCCTAACTGAGTATGATTAGACACGTTATTTCCAGTCCATTCTATTGTCTTTAGTTGGTTCTGTTGTGAAATATTTCAGCCGATTTCCTATTTGGGCACTATTTTCTTCTGTTTGGTAGTTTTCTGTCCTACTTCAACCATGGAAAGTGCATTTTTAGACCACCTACTCTGAATTAATACGCTTCAGTTATATGGCCTTTTTCGTTGATCAACCACCATGCCATTTCGTTGGGCCAGAAAATTATTCGCTTGCTGAATATTTGTAATTTCCTCTACCCTAACACGTCAGAATTAAAATACGAACCCAGTCCTCCGAGTTTTCTCTTAGTAACATATCTTTCCATGTTAGATTTTTGCTTTTCCTTTGAATACTACTTCTCCTTGTTAGGTTTATTTACAAAGACACTGCATCTAATTTCTGGCCTATGGTATCCCACTTTTATCGTACTCTTTAACAATGGCACCTTATATTCAGATCCATTCAAATCATTGAGAAAGCTAATAGAACTCGTCTATAAACATCATGACAAAGCTTCCTTTGATTGTTGCACTATCTTGGGCAAACGAGAAACATAACGATCATATTTCTCATTCGTCAATCAGTTCTTGGGTACCAATGACAGCAAACTTCTTTGCTACAGAATCAGGAACCAGTGCAAAAAGCTAGTCTCGTTGGAGATCTGAAATACAAATTTTGATAACCGAAATGCCTCGTACATTCACCCTTCGGCAGATATTTTGCCATTTTGTGCACAAGTTGTTCCATTAAAAATTGAGCCCTTTTACTCAAAACAAACTTCCAAGCTTCTTCGATCATTAAGAGATACTTTCGTTGTCGGTCCTTACTGTTCTTGAATTAGGAGGAAGTTCGCCTGCACTAGTTTTGATCTCCAGACAACCTGAATCAATTGTTCTCATCGTCAAATACTCCACCTCCAACGCATCATTGGAATTGATATCTTTCAACTGTCCTCTTTCCTTCTGCAACCACAATGACCTAATAAGCTGTCCTCGATCGATTGTTTCTTTCTCCCACTCACTCTGGTTGTTCGTGTAGAATCAGTTGAATTTTTTTGCAAATTCGGCAGTTGTATTCTGGTTGCAGATGCGTCGTTTTGACGTTGTGTTTCTCATATCTACTATGCCTTCATGTAACCAGATTGCTTTATCTCTTTCGATTATCTCTGCGTTTTGTCTAGGTACCCGGTTCTCCCCTTTCATGTATTTCAGTTTTACCGTCCGGTTTTGATAACGTTGTAATTAATAGATAGCCTTTTTAGTAGAATGTGTTTAATTTGTTTACCATTTTTCTAGTCGCTTAATTTGAAACCGGTGTTCTTCAACGTCGAGTCCGGTCCCAGAACTTTTCACTACTTGGTGGTTAATCCAATTGGACGCCTGCACAACGTTTTACGCTTGCTGACCAAGTCAGTCATCGGCCCTCCTATTCCGATCAGTCGCTTGTAGTTTTCTGCACTAGCAAATGTGAGATTTTGAACTGCGCTTTCAACTTTCCCCCTCGTTTTTCATCCCGATAAGCAACCAATTGTTAATGTTATCCCTGGACTCAGAACCCAGTCTGTTTAGTAAACTGATGTCACAGAAAGCATCCATTTCTGGTGAGCTTCTCACATTTTTAGTTGTGTCAAACGTCTTTGTTACGTGCCACTTAAAATCCATAGACAGAATTATTTTGTCTCCAATGCAGTTATTATTACACCTTCAGCTGCACGCACGACTGGGTGCGTGGAAGAAATGGACTCGAACATGCTCCGATTCAGTCTTGAATATCTCAGTGTGCAATTCAGAACTTCGCTAAATCAAACAAACAGCAGGACAACATATTTTCGTTCGCTATCGATGGTAAGTTTAAAAACTCGAAATTTCGGTTTGGTGCTAACCTTATGGAGACAGTAGTAGAGATGGTGGTTGGAAGGCAATTAAACTTTGACAACTACTCATCGTACGTGACGACAACGATGATGGTGAGGACAGCAGTAGCAAAATACTCCCTTTAATTGTGACCTGAAGACATTTGTGTTTCGAAATCAACATCGACCTTGTTCGAATAGCTAACCCATTCGGTTGCGCACAGCAAGTGACTTGACTGATAGTAATTTATTAAGTGACAGTTGTTCAGAGACAGAAATGTTAATCTGACTTCATCAAAATGCCGTCTTCTCAGATTTCCTCTGCCGCTGTTTTGCACTAAACGGCGCAGACGCTTCGCTTTCTTTCCGCTGACACGGGACAAGTTGGCTGGACTGCGTGGATGCATATCAGAAGCACAGTGTTGTTTTCAATGACCGAGTTAAGACTGACAAGTGAGACGGCACTAGTACTACTACTATTACCAGCACTACAACTACTACTAATGCTATTATTATTAATAATAATAACAGTAATGTTAACACCAATGACAATCTCAAAAACGACGTTAATCTCTCAGATCAAAACGGTATGCGGATCTGCTGACAAGGGTGAGTGAGTCTTATAGTATCGGTAAATCAAAGCAGTATCATCCATCTTCAAAGGACGATAGCAAATTACTGCGGTAATCATAATAAAGTACGCACGCACTGCTGAGACCGTAGATTTATCAGCCTAGTAAGCCAAAAAAACTGCGAGTGATACAGGAAAGGATGTATGTGGACAAATGCAGAGAACGACGGAGAAATATGAAAAAGCAGGCATTATCCTTGCTGACACAAGGCGACGCGGAAATCACAATTTAGATAGAATGATGGAAGGAGCGAGGGTGAGAAAATAGAAAGACAGAAAAATTATGACAGTCGCCGCTTGCGATAGATAGCATTTCGAACAATGGCGGGCGGTGAGCGGCAAATAAATCATCTAAACCTAGCAGGTTGCAAAATGACTCCAAGTTTGGAACACGCCTTTAGGTCCGTAGCGGTCGGAATGGGGCATATAAATCACTGACGAATAACAACAAAACCTGGCATCGATATGGTAGAGAGTGCGTGCAACCGGGCGCGCTCACGTCTGTGCACACGTGGGCTTGTTGACGTATGGGTGCGTGTGCGTCCAAGAGTAACCGGAACACCTGGGTCCGAGGATGGACTGCACACCCTTTAGTTCAGAAAACATTGATGAATTATTGCTCTTGTCGAAGTTTTTCTTGCAACCTAACAAAAACAAACAGCAAATGCAGGCAAACACACGCACAACACACCAAGGCTGAGCAATAACTTCAATGGACTCGCTGCAATATCAGGAGCAATGGTATTTTACAAGTCAATAAAGGATAAAAATTGCAAACTCACTGACCCGGTCGGTCTTAGTGTCCTATGGGAGACTGAACCTGTGACATCTCTTATCAACTATGTTGAATAGTTCCTTGGTGAAATTTTGCCAGGGGTTTCAGTAAACAAGAATTCGGAATGCCCAATTTTGCACCAACCCCATACGCGCTCCTCGGTTTGCATAAACCACCGTCAGATGTGGTTAGTAAACCGTAATAAATGTTGATATCAAAAACATAGGTTCTAGGTAAACATGTAATTTCGGTAATTCAATTGCCAGTATGATAAAGAAACCGATCCGAAGGAAGATTAAAGTGATAAAATTCTCCTACTCATTTCGGCAAACGGGATGGGACGTAAGCAACACTTCCAGACGATTGGCTCACTCATACATGAAGTTAACTGCGGAAGTTGAATAACCAAGTTGTTCGTTGCTTCCGAATCGTCGTAAACAGTTCGACGTTCTGATTTCCTTGTCCAAAGGCGATTGTAGCGTTAGGCAACTTGAAACGGGGGTTTGCGTACGGATGACCAAGAACGCAATTTGTCATCTAAACAAGACGAAAAACAAACCGTCACACGGATCCTCAATATCAATTATTATTAAGTATGTGAAAGAGAACCAAACAGGAGTTAGTCCGGGAAGGTTATTTATTGAAAATGGAATGAACAGAAAAACTTCCGATCAAACCCAAGTGAGAAATGTGTTCTATATAAGATTTTCAAATGAGTAAGATGTCAGGAGTAAAAACACCGAAATTCGCAAGTATCTCAGTGAAACACGTAATTAACGAAGTGTACTGCCCGCAGAGCATCAGGATTCATGATTTCTTACAAGCTGTCACAACCAATGTTTGGCAACTTGTCCTTTAATCTAGAGGTCAACTCGGTGCCTGAATTTTGTCCACGCCAATTGACTTCGGATCAGCTACTGTCGAAATTATTATCAAAATTCCTCTCTCTCTTCTAGTGACTGTTGCCATGACTTCAGTTTAATGTTGGTGCAGAAAGTTCATGAAGCAGGGCCCGTTGCATGTTTGAGCAGGCAGATACGTTGATCTGATAGAGACATCCACTAGCAGTTGGGAAAATTTCTTTGAACCAGTATTAACTGATCCCCTAAAGCTTGCAGCCGAAGTTCTTGAAACTGAGGTGTCAATAAATGGTTTGGCAGATATCGCAAATGTTGAGAGAGAATTAAAGACTGATAAATTGAAGCGCTCGACGCTGGGTGTTTCGCGGAATAATTCCGGCAGAACAGTCAAAATTATCCGAAAAGCGTATAGTGGCCGATAGCAGGTGCCGTTTTGGTTAAGAAGGTTAAATGATAAGATAATCGTGCGGAATATTTGGAAATCCGTCGGTGCAGAATTTGTTTGGTAGCCAGCCATATGTTGGTATCGTGCCAAGGTGAACAAATGTTATACTTCAATGGGCTTGACCAAAATGGATGTCTGCCCCGATTGTGAAACCAAGCGACTGTTGAATACGTGATCCCAATAAGCTTTGTCTAACGGGTTTCTTTATGAACCTAGTAAAATAAAAAGCAGTGCCGGAATCACGTTATCATATTAAGACAACTAACGCGTTAATTATTTTGTCACTCATCCCGAAACCTCTTGACTGGACACTCCAGCCGAAAATTAACTCACTGAATGTGCCGAAGGCATGATAAATGACCGGCTTTTTATGTTGTTCAGAATTCAGCTTGCACATTGCTACTCAGTTCCCCTCCTTGGTGTAGGATTAAAGTTGCTCTGCTTCGAACTCAGAAGAAGGTGGTATTCCGGATATACTACTTTTGTATACAAGCAATTAGCTAGTACACGAAATATGTGGTGTTCCATCTGCCATCGGTCTTCGTAAAAACCTGTGACACATTAACTGTGAACTCCATAAACTCCAATGACTCATTTCTCACTTGCCTTATCCTATACAGCAGCCAGAAATCGTCCCCTCCTTGTATGATTTGCTGGATTCCTGTCCATCTCTTTCCCTCGCGTATGGCCGGACGTTTTGCTCGCTCTGCATGATATGAGATTTCGATCAACTTGTTTCCGAGTCGTCTGAGGGGCCACAGAATTAATACGTTACAAGTGGGTACTGAAGTTGAAGAATTGTGCTGCATAGTCGGAAAGGCTGGCTTCGTATTTTCAATTTTCCTGATGACATAGCTATTGTTTTACCATATTAATTTGGGGATGCTTCATAGCCACTAGGGCCCATTTCTTGGGAGGAGGACCCATTCATTTGAATCATGGAGCAACTTAGGACTGCAAAAGGGCTCACTAGGTCATAGGAGGTAACGAGGTAGGCGACAATGAATTCCCATCTGTCACTAAAGTGACTCGCGAGTGTGGGATTCGAATCTCTGACGTTTTCTAGAATGAAGGACGCCTGATCCATGTGACCGCCGGCCGTCAAATGAACCGCACTCACGCGATTAGTCGGTGGGTGCGGGGAGTTGCATAACCTGCCCACTTCTCACCGTGACCAAGGTAAGAAGGGTCAAAACAACCGAAATGTGAAACCGCCGGTTGATCTATCACCTTTTTGATACCGGATGAATTCTCGAAGTAAACCGCTTGTTTAAAGAGCAAACCATTAAAACGGAATCGAAAGTGACAGAACGATGACGATGATGGTTACCATCACGTTCGAAAGAATTGTTTTTCTCTGATCTTTACTAGGTGGTATGCATAGCAAGCAGTGTTTGTGAGATTCCGAGTTAAAGACTGAAATGCACAAGAACAATAGCATAAAGTTGAATCATTATTTTACAGTCGGTCAGCACGAAAGTCCAATTCGTCCACTGCATATTCGTCGTTAATTACTAAGTCTCTTTTATTTTTAAAACTCCTCTTGCTATTACTATCTAATACCAGTAGTATAGCATCTAGCTTTCGAGAAAAAACGATCGAAGTTAGTCCGGGAATGAGACGTGCTAGGGCAACACATTTGGCACTGTGTATTTCTGCATAATTGTAAGTCACCAAAAATGATCTTACTCCTTAATCTGTGTTCTCCAGGTAGAGGCTTTGAATAATAAAACAGATGAACTTGATGTTGTTTCTTTTGACAATTTTTGTGAGCGAGAACTGTATCACTACTATTTTGATAAAATAAAAACAACGAGTGTGAACATGCATCGTGTTTTTGACAGAAGCAATCAAATATGACATCAGCTTGTACGATGAAGAGTAAATTGTTATTTCAGAGGCTTCACGATCGACTTCTTGGGTTGATTTGAGAAAGAAAACAGAGTACAACCTGCTGACGGTGATGATAAGATCTGCAAACTTTATTTCACTCGTGTCATGTTGGTGTAACCATTCATGGAACACAACATCAAACAAGTTCAAAGATGTAAAACTTTGTCGCTTTGTGCTTGTCGAGCAACTGTAATCCTGTTGTTGTCACATCAACGATGAAACGCCGAAAGCAAAATAACACATGACAAAACACAGGCGTGAACTTTAAAAGGATTGTATCCTTTACACAATCGCTGCAGGTACAATGCTACTATTATGGCGATGACAGCAAACGATAACTTGTGCAGGTGCAGCCATCTAACTTGAAAAGTCGAATAATGACACTATCTGGATTAGTAGTAATCCAAGCATTTGAAAGAAGAAAACTAGCTATGAGTTTGTAATCTTCCTGTTTTTATGGATATGCGCATATATATATATATATATATATGTGCAAAGTTTGAAAATAATGTATCAATCTCACTTGGTCCGGTTACATTGTTGATTTTGCTGAGTGTACCGCCCCTAAGATCGTTCCTAGTTTTTCTAGCCACGTTAAACTTGAGGTCTCCGCACTAAAGCCGACTAAATGTAAAAAAGACTGGGGCTGTACACCACTGACTAATCCTTCGTTTGTTTACCAACACTGTGCCCATATATAACAGATCTGCATATGTTAAAAAGCATAAAAGGTGAACATTAACTTTTGTTTTGATGCAGAAGTGCCGCAGAGTGTACCTTAGCCTAATGTACGTATTAATATGCATATACATATTCACAAATATACATGTATATAAAGTGGTGGCACTTGGACTTGGATTCGACTCCTCACAGGGTCGTCGCTTACACATTGGCAACCTTCTGGTAGCTATTGCTTCTCCCTGAAATACAGAACGTGTATCGGATAACAAATGAATTGAACTCTTTTAATTTTACTCGCCTATTCTGGTCACTCATGTCCACGTACTGAGATGTTCACACGGAGTTATCTGCTACTTGTCAGGTATCCCCTGTCTTTTATCTTCCGCGTCCTCGGTACCGTTCAATTCTTTTGATTCTCCATCTCGAAGCAACCACTTGAATAATATTATAAGCAACAGACATCAGAAGATCTCCAGACCAAACTGGACTGGGAATTCCAGAATTGTTGAGATTATACTGCAAGCAATCAATGTGTTCCTTGTTAAATAATCTACTTCGGCAACGAAAGCAAACGTAACAGAAGAGGTTACTGAAACACTGACCGAACCAGAGATCCTGGAGGTATATCTGATATGTTGTTGAGCGCTTTCACACAATGAATTAACGCGATTTCACGTAAACAAACTGAGCTATCCGATTTTTCCCTTGCTCAGTCAGCACCTGACTAAAATACTAGGATATTGTGCAATCCATTCACTAATCAAAGAGAATTTCTCGAGTTAAGTAGTTGATATTGGGAAAAAACCGATGGATTTCTTTAGTGCTTAACTGTTTACGCGCACGAGACGAGATTAAAAACCATAGGTAAATATTCATTAATCCGTGAATGAATACTTATCCAATATTAGCCCAAATGTGCACATAACAGAAAACAATTCGTTAGCGTTGGTCTACTAACGTTCTTAATACAAGCAATGTAAAACGTCATTTTGGCTGGCTAAAGTCGGGCAAATCTACTGTTGATTTGGATGGTCGTTATGATGATGACGATGATGACTAGAGTATTGATTGTCGTTTTCAATACTGCAGTTCGGATAGCGATCACGATGTCAACGATGATGATGATGGCGATCAAAGCAACGAGTTGTGTAGACGGGATCCTCGCCCTCGCTCATCGAACTGAGACTATTGATTTGTAAGTTGCGCTCATAGTGTGCGATGAATTGTGATTACTCAATTTATTGTGTGCAGTTCAATTTCACACGGTTGTTATCAAGATGTTAATACACGCAGTTTTTCAACATTCTCTACGGTCACCCACGCGATCATATGCGCGTCCAAAAAGCGTAGTGGTAACTGAACAAAAACTAGAAATAAAAATACTGCCAACGAATCGATGATGTGCTTGCTTTGTTTCTGTTTTCAGTTGAATTTGTGGTTCATGCTTACTCCGTGCTACCCATTTTCCCATATAAAAGTTCCGGAAAAATTGGAGCTCGCTTGTGCCGGTGGAAACAGATCTGTTTAACCGTGATACCATACAGAATTGAAAAGGTTTGATTCGATCTGTCACTGAGTCACGAACCAAGAAATCAGGCAATCAGGTGAGCTGCATCGATGTGTGAGAATTCTTTATGCGATGAAGTGATTCAACTCGCCCCTGGGAACTATGGGAGCAATAAGCCAATGTTTCAATAGGCTTGTTATGGACCATCTGCAGTGGATATTCAAAGAATCTGAACCGGGGATTGAGTTCGGGATAAACGACTGAGTGTCAAACTCACAGCCGCTAGGCTATTCGGATTGATGCACAACAGTCCTATAAGAACACGAAATCTACGTGGTACTTGAATTGAACAAAATATCTGTCAATCATGTCTGCTTTGCCCCCAAAACAAGACTGACTGGGTCGATTTCAAACAGAACTCAATATGGATTGAATCTAGTAAGATGCTCTGCTACGCTCGTGGCCTCGTATATTTTTTCCTCGCATACGCATATAGTGAAAATAATCACCGTTATTTTGCATAGGAGAATAGGAAGACTGTTTCTGTATAGTCCATTTTCACAAGTCCGTCGAAATTTTTGAGTAAAACAATGTGTACATGACATTGGCGCTAAAAAAATTTGGTTTCACTGACCTCATTTGTAGCTCAGTAGAAAAAAAAATACATATATATCAAATACCATATAATATGATTACTTGTGATTGCACAACTCCATATTTTCGAGAATCTTTGAATTCGGTTTAGGTTTCCGTTCTCACAACTATTCTTCTGCGATATAGATTCACATCAGAAATTGTTCGTGATCGCTAAAAGACACCAATCGGTTGAAAAGCATTCTGATTAGGCAGTAATGGTGAAATCCAGAAATTAATTATAATCTGATTTGTTCAAATGATGAGTTAATGAATTCTTCATCGGAAAGAAGAGAAATTGTACCAGTAGCCATAAGATTGAATTTTTGTGGTCAGAGAATCACGGTCGCTAACTGAAGCTGCATCACTTGGCCATCTCGATTCTGGTTTAACACTGTTCCACTTAATCGTACAAAATTGACCGTCTGTCCACCGTCTCGTGAGTACGAATCTGCTGTACTGGTTACAGTCAAGCTCTAATTTAAAGTTTATCTGGTAAGATGGTCATTGGCAAGTCGCCTTGATTATCTCGGGTATATTGCTGTCCCGTGATGTCCCTGGCCTCTTCTCTTGTTCGAACGACGCCTAATCTCGGCTTTGAGCTCGTTGCGAGAACCAAATTACTTCCGAATCTGTTTTCTAACTGGGCGAATTACTGATTTCAACCCTGCCCTCGGGCTTGAAGCCCGGTGGCTCGTGCGTCACTCGTCTGGTCCCGAAGGGACTTTTCAACCTAACCCGATTTCTGGACATCAAGACACTAACAATTCTCTGTACTATTGCTAGGCCTCGACGGCTTTTGAGCGTCAAACTCATCGTCAGACTGATTTAATTTTTACATTGATTGATCGACCACACAATCAATCAGTCAATCAAATCGTGGCATGGTTGCACAGAGTTACGACAAACTGGAGTAAAGCATGTAGGATTCAGTGTTGTAAAGCGAGCAGATGGGATGAATTGAAGGGTGATCGTTTGGCATGAAATCGATGACATTCTATTTATAACGACTATTGCTTTTTCCTTGATTATAATCACACAAATTCACCATGATGTGCATTAGATAACAGCAGAATTTCTCTAAGTACTTGCCAGATTCATTCCCGAAATGAAAAAAATAAATGCCATTTCAATTTTCACTTCCAAATTCCTCTACTCTTTACAGAGAGTAGCATTTAACACCAACAGAAAGTTTCCTTTTCGACATTTTTTGAAATACCTGATCATTGTCGTTCTGCTAGGAAATTAGGTGTGATTGTTCACAAACATCTCACCCCTACTTCGTGGGTGAAGTTACTTGGATGATACAACAGCATTAATCTATCAACTGATGATAGCCAAAAATGCCTCTTAGTAACCTGTGGCATGATGCTTTTTGCTGACCCAACAGAACGATGATAATGCTTCGGAACTTCCCTATTTGGGCGATGAAAATACTCCCTCGATGAATAAAATGATCGGATTTTATGAATTTATAACACCTCACAGCTCACTCGGAACCTATATTTCGGTTATATTCAATACACATGAATGCGCAATCTTGACCGAAATATACTTTCGTGGAATAGATAAAACAGGTTGAGGATGTGTGGTAGAAATCGCAGTTTGTTACCGGTCACAGGTTCTGAATAGAACCAACCAGACTCAACATATCCCATCATCTAATGGACACATCCCATTTTTCATCAAAGCGAAACCACTTGGTTGGTAATAGCGTATCTACTGCGCAAGCATTAATCCCTTCACTACGTGTTGCAGCTTTCATTAATTGCCCACGTTGCTTTCGGGTGCGCGCATTTTCCACTCGACACTTAACGTGATACTATGCAGTTAGCCACTGAAGCCTTAGGAACAGCATCGTGAATGGGAAACTTCACCGATTGGACAATATCATTGGAGACCCCATACAAAATCAGAAATGCAATAAGGCGGGGTTTGATCTGCCGATTTGGCGTAGAACCAATGGTGTCATTTGGACTGCGGAATACTCCTTCGGGAATTACTTACCAAAATACGTGTTTGCACGGCTAGAAGACGAGTGATTCGAAGTAACGCGTAAATGGGCATCGGTGTACCCGGATACACTTGATCAACTGCATCGCAGAAAGCTGGATTTTAAATGACATTGATTTAAACAGTGATCAGGCCATTTGAAGATGAGAACAACTTGATGGAGGTCTCTTGACACTTGTTTATTCATAAATCATTCCCGCTGTGACTTCTATGACGATAGAGCCGAGCGATAGAAAGGCATTTTGCTAGAATTTATTTTCCATCTAGGTGTACATTAGACACGAATTAATCCAAGCATCGGAAATAGGAAGCTGATTTCGAGGCTTTGACGGGGTGAATCGAATGTCATCACATTTAGTGAAGTGTAGAAATGACCCGATAAGTTACACTCGTTTGCCTTGGGAAATACTCAGATTCCTGGAAAAGTTGATTGACCATAAGCATGTTCTTTTCAAATTTGTTGATTTCGGTCTGACGGAAATAATGAGAAGAAAAGACGGTTGATGATTTTGACAATGGTTAGACCATTGTACTCTGCGCAGTTCGTCTGTGAAACCGTGAGCAATTTAACATCGGGATGATGAAGCATGGATCTGACAGCCATACTTGTGATCACAGGATCAGTCGCAGCTTTAAGCTCACTATTTCGTCTGCCACCGGTGACGTCAGATCCCCGATCAGTCGCCACACCAACGGAGCACGGGGATTCGGATCTGGTCGGTACAGTCTAATGCCACCCCGGGGAACGTGGTGACATATTGGCTGACTTCGGTAAAAAGATTTCAGGGCGATTCGGCCATATCCATAGCAAAAATGAGCACGACGCCCGAAATGGGTGATCGATTGCAGCTGCACGTAACTCGGTGAAAGTCGAAAAGTTGCACATGCTTGTCAAAATAAAAAAAACTGTGACTTCCTTGTTGTTTCTCGGTTTTCCTGTTTGAATTAGTTATGCCGCAGATTCCAGTCTGAATCCAATACCTCATCGGAGTGTGTGAACGGGGGTAGTTTCTGCCGAACTTTAAAAAATTTTCCCTAAGTAAATTGAGTGATTTTAGAATAAATGGGCTTTACAAGCGGTAAAGATTTGAATGATCAGTGAACTGCTAGGGTGTTACGAGCGATTAGAGCAAGTAACCGAATATTTTAGGAACGCTGATATATCAAGATTACATATGATCGCGTTTTTATTAAATAAACGAAAAAAATAAAGAGCATTTTTAAATGATTTGAATCGGAGCACATTTCCAACCACCTTGAGAGTACGTGCAATATTGTCTGGTCTCATCCGGTACACTTGGGCCAGTGAACCTGAGGGGAGCTCAATTCAAATTTATTCTTTCAGCTTTTATTGCTGTGCAGCGGACAGTCCGAAATTTAACTAATGTAAGAAGCCTCAAGGAAGTCGGTTACAAGTGAACATTAGGTTAGACAGCAATATTTTCATTTAGAAATACCGTACGCAACCTTTACACTACTACCAAACAGTGCTACGGATAATTAAGAAATAGTCCAATTTCTGGAGCGTATCCATTTTTTTCAAAAACAACCCCAAGGGATGTGACATGGCTGCCGATTGAATGTATCAGACTATTGCCCATCTTAATAACAATAAGAATACTGGATTTGATCTGAGTAAAGACATACTATTGGCTCTTCTTACCCCAAGACGAATGTTAAAATACTTAGCACATTCTGATTCTTACTAAGAAACTTCAACATCACAGTTGGCGCCCAGTGATATTTCAAGCTTGTTTAAACATGCTTATCAAAACACCGGCATGAAAACCTCACACTTGCACGTCGCTGTCCCATATCTAGGTGGTTGTGTTACGCGGAGCTCTGTACGATAGGATTGAACATGTACGGTTCACAGTTTGAAAGGTCCAATGCAGTGGCTGTTTGTAATCACAAATTCATGATTCCAGAGTGTGGAACGAAAAAAAAGAAAAATGACTGAATAACTTTGTTTTCAAGCTGCTCTTCGGGTTAATATTCGAATTTTTCGAAAAGAATAATTGATCCGTCGATAAAATCGAAAACAAAATGATGGGGGTTACTTCTAATATTTGAATCCCTCTATTTACTTTCCGGCGTGGTAATAAAAGTAATAGCATAATTCATACAATTTTTTCCACGCATTTACGACAAAAATTGAATGTGACCGAATGCAAGTACTGAATCTTGTCGTTATTCATCCTCGATGCGAAAGCAATGGCTACCTGGACGGTATAACAGCTTAGCAAAAGCTACCATGTCTGTAATGAACTGTATTGCGGTCTATTTTTAAATACCACGACCAAATGACGTAAGGAGTGTGTGGAAAAATCGATGCGCCATGTATTGGTTTTAATTGTGATTGATGTAAAATTATTAACACAGCGAAAAACTTGCCTTGAGAAAGACTACCCACGGTAGTCAAAATGTTGGCACATTACATCTACCAACAACGCTGCGTATTGCAATCTCTTTTTGGGAACAATAAAACCGGAGTGATTGGTGTTGCTCAGATACACCGAGGCTTTACTGCAACGTTCAAATAAAAAAATTGAATTTTAATGCAAAGCCAAACCATGAAAATTGGTCGATTGATTATTAACAGGCAAAACGATTATCTATTGAATTTTTCTGGCTAGTCAATTAACGCAGAAGACTACGTTCACTGCATTAACAAGCAAAAAAGAAAATGCTGTGGGCATGACCTTTTGTCACTGAAGCAGATATTTGATATTTTGCGTGGGAAAAGCAAACTGACAAACTGTTTGATTGTCGTCCAATGCATCTCAAAAGGAGTGGTATCGCTTGGCATCTGACAAGAATATTGTTGCAGATAAGAAATTCGTTTCTATCATTATGCAGATCAGTTTGAGTGTTGCCCACTGACAACCACCCAGGAAACAATGGGTACTGAACACTCATACCTAAAATTTAGGTGGCTGAAATTGGTTGAAGTGGTTACAAGTGCGAAGCTGTGTATCGCAATTAGGTTGCATGCAGTGTTGTTGAAATCCAATCGGGAAAGGATGCCATTATTAATTCTACTTATACAGTTGTCCAGTCTTCAACCAGCTGATCAATTGATTAATCAATCACTCTATCCATCGACCAACCAATCAATCAACTGGACAAGTAATCAGTCAAGTAACCCACCAATCCATTAAAAACAATGGAATAATGACAGGCTTATTCCATGGCGAGGCTGATAGGTCATTCAATCAACTAGTGGGACGATAAATTAATTTTTCTATCTACCAATCACTATATCCCCTAAGTTCAACTTTCTTCAATAATAGTTTTCAACATCTACTAAGTTATCTAATGATATATATATATATATTTAGCAACCTACAAACTTGCCGATTTAAGTAATGTTATTTGTCCACTATCTATCTGTCTAACTAACTACCAACTTGCCTACCTGTCTATTTAACATAAGTCTACCTAAATGACCACCTACATATCTGTCTGCCTATCTATCTATTAATCTATCGGTCGATCGATCAACTGATTACTTTTTCCATCTATCTATCTATCTATCTATCTATCTATCTATCTATCTATCTATCTATCTATCTATCTATCTATCTATCTATCTATCTATCTACCTATCGCTCCCTTCGTTTTCGCCTATCATTCTTTCTATTCATCCACCTCTTACTATCTCTAACTATCCCTCGTTGCACTAGTCTCTTCTTCGTCGCTACTTGTCTCTTTCGATGCAACTTTTTATCTTTTTGTCTTTCTTCCTCTCTGTACACTGGTGCCTTTTTCTTGATGTTTCATATAAGTCACTGTCATAATCCTATGAAATTTTCCCACACAGTTGACTGGTTTTACTGGTTTTCTCGAACGTGCTTCCGTAAATGTCCATGGCATGTAAGCCTAGCGGTACCCATCCTGTTTTTGTCAGCCTGGTTTTTCTTAGCTAACGGAAACCAAACTACAAACAGAATAACATTTCGTAACTCGGTATCTTCACGTATACCTTTCACGATTTATGGGGATGTGAACGCACTAGCTAGCTTCTTGTTATACCTCATCCCAGTATTCATAATTCATTCCAAACAGTGGGAGTGTGGGACAGTGAGAAACTTGGTCCTACCTGGAAATGGGAACTTGGTGCACGGGAATCTTTTAATAGCACAGTCGGAATTCTTAATTACAGCACTTTGGGTCTGCTGTTGCGTTGTCTTCTATATATATATATATATGAATATATATGTACATATATGTATATATATATGTATATATGTATATGTATATATGTATATATATATGTATATACATATATATATATATATACATATATATATATATACATATATATATGTACATATAAATAAATGATGACAGAATTCTTGCTTTTAATCGAGTTTGCCGTGCTCGGTTTTGATGCCAAGGATGGAAAAGTTCTAATGTTTCATGTGTTAACAAAAGTGACATGTACATTTACCTTGCAACGAAGATCACGCGCCGACAATATACGGGAATGGAAGGTGATGAGCAAGCCAATTCGGTGATCGGTTAACTTTGTCAATGGTATCACACTGAAGGGCCACCTCTACAAATTTGTAAAACTTTATTCCTCTACTTTTAAATCGGCCAAAATTCCTTATTTTTTGGCAGTAAAATTGTAAATATTTCCTCAATGGGTCATATAAATCATTATGAATGAAGGGATTTGTCGCGATGATGACAAAAATATTCCCTGGATCCCAGGAAACTAGACTTAATGGGAGAGCGAAAAAATCTCTTGGCAGAATCTCTGTGACACATTTCGTCAAAATCAAGTCCAATGATTTTCTGACATTTTTATTTCATTGGCGCTACGGCACGACGGACTTTTAGATCTCCTTTATTTAGTGGGCTAAGGTTTCATGGAGCTTGGTGGTATAAATAACAGTTTTCTTTTTTTTCGAACGAAAACTCAGAAGGTTACTGTCAAACTAAACAGGAAGTTTGATATAACTATAGGTCCGGTCAGATGAGTACAAGTCGGTGAACTCTATACCAAAATGATCCAGAGAGAGATTAGCGAAAGAGAGATGCCATCCCACCAGCTGCCGACGGAAATAAATAACACGATTTCTCCATGCAGTGTCTTACCTCGTTATGAATAAATCTCATTTTATTCGTAAGTAGCCAAAATTGATGGGGACAAAAATAGAATGCCGGTTGTGTTGCCATTTTATTGCGTCACCAAACAGATGGAAAACAAGCGGAGTTTTGTAAGCTGGCATAGTTTCTTCTGGTAATGGATAAGCTAGGCACCCTGTCATACTTAGTGCCGCGTAAGGAAACATTGAACGTATCGTCTGATGCGCCATGTTCAATGGGACTTGTAAGTATGGTAATCTGAGCTGGTAAAGTGAATCGGTTATGCTATAGAAAGGCAAACACAGGAACGTTTTTCGCTTCCGAAATTAGACACCGCCAAGTGGAAACAAACCGGATGTATTCTCCTTAACGGACAACGGTCTTTATCACCTTTTTTAAACGGACATAATGAATGTTATCATACCTTTTTGTTTGGCTTTCGTGGGCGAAATGTATAGTTGTTTCTTGTGTTAATCGAATGGACAATGGGGGTTCGTCACTCTGACTTGCGCCTTGCAATCGTCGTGCGTTGGGATCTGGCAAAAATTGTAAGCCTTTACGGGCTATTTATTACGGTTCCTGAATTTTGCTTGAAATGCACAGCCCATGAACAGAGCCCTAAGTAAGGTGGTGAACATGTATGATTATGGAAGCATAATGGCCAAAGGAGTTGGGCATTTCTAATTTTCTACTGGAATAGTAGCTGAACTCGTCTTGCTCCATTAGGCAAACCGTTTTTAATGTGGTACATCCTGGAAACCAGGAAAAACTCAGTTAGGTTCAGTCTTTATTAATTCCAACACAAAATCTAGGCTGTTGCATCATTTGAAACTAAAAGGAAATAATTTGCCAGTGGACAAACATGAGACTTATTCCCAAGCAATGACTAGTCGATCATCCATTTCCCGGTGAGGAAATAACTACCGGCAAATGGGGAAAACATGCATACTTCGCCGAAAATCAAAACCTTATAGGGCAATAAAAGAAAGGTATGGATATTTATGCCGTTTTTTATTGATTCCGCTGCTCGGTGGACGAACGTGATTCACCAAAATGCATAAAAAGTTAGGTAGATCGACATGATGTAATCAGTAACTGGTGAACGTGCGATTAACATGAAGGTGAAACCGTTTATTCAAGAATACGTTCCATGATCTCAACAGGTGATGGAATGTGGGACCTGTTACTGTTTGATCTAACAAAGCACTTGTTCGTCGATAGGTTGAATGCTGACAGATATTTTGTTCATGGCACATTTTCAACGGACATTTTGATTCTCCAACAGGAAGTACATCCCCATCCACAACTAAAATCAGGAAACAAACATGGTGAGCATGCATATTCGATGATGAATGAATCCATACACTCTAACGTGATTTGCAGATGAATGCTTTTAGATCAAATATGGAGAGAACTAGTCTGTTTCGTGTACACCGGGACCAAAACTGGCAATTGATTGTTCCCAGTCAAAGGACAAATGAACTAGGTAAAGAACGGTTTTGCTTACATATGGGAAGACAGGATGAATTTGAAAGTCTGGCTAAGGAAGAGTGAGCGATGTCAAGTAGAAAGACCTGTTAGCAGCATAGAATTAGTGCGAGACGACTGAACTCGTAATGTTGTCTGTAAGTATTATCCGCATCGTTAACCATTTTAGCCGAATCTTTCCCGAGAGGTTATTCTAGAAGCCAGGAAACTTTGGCTGATAGTCAGTAATGCTTTAGGCCACAGTGTGAAGTGTGAGATTATGTGGGTCCATGATATACGATCAAGAGAAAAGGCTTTCGAGCGGTGTGCATTGAACGGATCATCACGGTTCTTTAAAACTTGCGCTAAATCAAGGCAAGGGGCTGGTGAATCCAGAGGAAACTGTTGAGTGAATCCGTATGTTTTTCAGCGAAAACTTTTGCTTACTATAATCGAAAGAATAAAGCGAATAAGACAAAATAACATCAAACGCTATCGCTAAGGTGAGTTCGCAATATACTGTAAATGATATAGGCAAACAGTTGAACTGTGTTCGATACAGAATGATGCTGCAAAGAACCTACGAGTAAAGAATGAAGTTGTCTGTTTTGAGAAGAAGTAAGGGCTGATTGTCTGGGTAGTGAGCGGTCAAAGAGCGGAAGATTGCGAAAACTAAAAATAAAATTTGAGTGAATTTGGTTTGGCCAAACTCGACGCAATTATGATTCATTGTGGCAAAAATGTTGTTGTTCAGTACAAAGAGAAAATCAATGAAAGTTTCGGAAAATAGTTGAGCGGGGAAATCAAGCCGAACGAAGGCAAGTAACCGCAGCTTACATGCAGTGCAGTGGTAGTGGTTCTCATTGTTTGTGCGAACTATCAGGCGATAGGATCTTCACTAGTGATCACGGATGAATCGATCACGGTGACGTCACTATTTTTCCGCTTATTCGATTGGTTAGTTCCGGATATTGATGATCATTAATATAAACTATGACAATTGCATCCTCAAGAGGCAATTCCATAAGAAACTCGGTGGATATTATGCTAGGGGAAAAACTATTTCAAATCACATGTTTCGAAATAATGATTAAATCTTAATTTGGTTTCTGCTGGAGCACTTCCGAGTGCTGTTTATGGGGAAACGACGCGAATTCCCTCTTCACCTAATCGGGAACACTGATCGCTCGATTCAGTAAATTTTCCTGGATGACATTTTAGTCAGAAATGCAATATTAAAACATTATTTTTAAAGTTATCGTCAAACGGCTTTTATGGAACGAAAAGGATTTTACACAGTTTGCACACCGTGAAACCTATAAGGACAAATTTCTTCCTTCGTGTCCTCTGTGCTCGAGTGTTTAATTTAGTGATTCGGGCATCGAATTTACCAAACTGGCAAAGAAGATTTTCACTGTGCATCTTTCCTTTATGCAACCGATTTTTGCATCTAGCGTGGTGCTGAATGCTGGCTTGCACGGTGATCTTCTGAGATCAGGGAATGTGTTTTCGAACAGTGATATCGACGGACTGTTGTATTATTTCGGCTCGAAATTTGTTTAGGGAATTCGTTCAGTCACGTTAACAAACGGGTACGAATTACCAGTGCACACTGAATGGACACTGACCTAAGCTACGCAAACGAAAACAACGAGAAAACCGTGATAGATTAAAAGCACGTTCAAGTTTCATTCACACGGAATTGGAGATACCGTTATTGATGGAATACATTCCGTTCAATGGCCTTTGGGAAATATTTGGACTTCCCGACCACCTGTTTCCATGGTTCTCGTTCGCTAGGTGTCTGGGCAGGTTAGCGTGAAGTTGTACCGGATTGTTTCAAGTGACTCGTACGTGGATTCAGCGCACTTATCCTGTGCGATAACTAACTTCCTGGTTATATCACCCCCACCATAACAAAAACAGTTGGACGCAATGTGTAATGTTATGTTTTACCATGATGATTTTCTACTTTGGAAAGTTAGCTGAGAAGGACGAATTCAGAAGTAGCGTTTCGTCTGCTGGGCCCGCAATTTACTTGGCGCTATCTCCCACATCAGCTAATAGAATTGACTAAGTTCGGTCATCTAGGTTGGGTCCAAGAGTGGATTCGAATTCTTTTCTTTTATCTTTTACTTCTTTTATTAATGCAGCAGCAACTTACATCATTTTTGAGGAAGGGGATCGCGGCCAACAGAGGCCCGACAAGTGGGAGGATTCGAACCCGCGACCGTCTTGTCCAAACGCCGCGACCTTATCCGCTTAGCCACCACCGGCCAATTGTGCATGCTGAGTTTTATCTAAACCTGCAAAATGAACTTTATGGGAAAAGACCTGCTTCAGCATTTTGTTTCATCCATGTCTAACACTTTTCCAGGTCTTGGTAAAAATAAAAATTGTATTAAAGACATGATATTTTCTTGATTGAATATTATCGTCAACCACCTATCCACAAAGAGCGGAATGCCCCGAGTACTGAGAACCACTTTGAACCAAACCAACTTACACAATTTCTGGTTGCGTCCTTGTGTGTCTAGAAATATACGTGATTTAAAAATTATTCCGGCGTAGCAACTAACCTGAGAATTCGACTGAAACCCGTTCAGCAAATACCAAAAGAAGATTTCACCGTTCGGTGTAAACAAGCCTTCTGTATACGTGAAACATTAAAAGCAAGCCTAAGAGCATTTCCAAATGCCCATTTCTGGAACATGGGAATGTTTATTTCCTTGTGCTATTCATTACAAAATGGCCGCGATTTTCAGATAGTTGAAATCAATGTCTGCGATTTCTGCACATGAGAAACCCGATTCAGCCTCGCGCAACCCAACGGAAGCAATTAAGGTTGCAATATGGAGGCTGATTAATGTTAGCCTATACTTGTTTCACTGTTTTCCAGGCCAAGGGCGAACGGAAACTGGTAATACCGAAAAATATCATGGGAAATTCAAGACGGAACAAACGTGAATAATTCCATTTTACTTCAAAAGTCGGAAGTGCAGATTTACTAAGAAAATGCTTATCTGTTTCCAGTTCATCGTATTTGCTTTGATCTCCTTTCTCTTTTCTTTTTAACCTCAGTCCCGTTCGTGTATGCCGTCTATTTTCCGCTCGTTAACCGAATTACTTACTATGTTCCAGTATCTCCGATTTCCGGTTGCACCTCTTATTGATAGTCCAGACAAAAACGGTCGGGCCCCAGTTCCATTATCATCGTAGTGTAGGACTGGTGGCAATTGTAAAAATTCCAGGTAGACGAGGAATTCCGATGAAAATTTGAAGAAATGATCAAAACAAGCACTCGACTGTTGTTAACCGAATCAAGCGCGGCAGTTCCATACTGGTTTCCCGCTTCCATTACGTTAGCAAAGCATGCAAAATTAGATTTGTGGATGTACGCTAAAAATCTGACCCCGCAATTTTTGTTTGCTTTCAGTGGCTTTTTCCAAGAGAAATTTCTCTTTGGTCACACAAATGCGAATTAACGTAATGACCGGAATGTTTGAATTTTATCGTTTCAAAGACCTTCTATCGTACTGCATCAAGTGAGCCTGTTAACTTTTAGTCTTGAATAATAGCTCTCTTGTAATATTTGAAGAATCCGGGTTATTTTGACAAAGAAAATTCTCCATTGGAAAACCGGCCAACAGTGTACACTACAGTGATTTACGAACAATTGTAACCTCTTCATTTGCACTTCTTGTTACATCTTTCAGTTCATTAGAAATAGTGTAAACCTGAAAGACCAGACAATTCCAGCGTGCCGGCTACAGGTAGCCGGGTTGTTTGTGATTGGAGCTGCATGTTATCTTGCTGAATTTTGGCTCATTGTTCCCTACTACCTTTGCCGCTGCAAGTGACATGCACGAATCCACTGAAAAGATTACTGTCCCATTTCACACAAGGCACAGTTGCACAAAAGAATCCATGCCCCAACCAGTCTGCCCTCAATCGAGGGGATTTGTGCACGTATCCTGAAATGCAATGACCTGCTGAACGCGGTTCACAGAAAGCGACGCTCACACCATGAAAAACAAAATGGGGGCCACAGTTAAGTTCCAATCCAATGGCTGCATGGATTCCTTCCTAACACCTGGCTTTTTGTATGGTTCCCTAAGTGGAAAATGCCCCATCCCCCGCATCTAACCTTTTCTTTTGTTGGACGAAATGAAGTAAAGTCAGGCAAAATATCAAAAACGACTTCAAAGCCTATTTTATAATTTGAATTGATGATAAGCAGGAAAAATAGTCGTTTCGGTTTTTCTGCTCCCATCTTCACCTTTTGCACCTCAAACATCACGTGAAAAAGTTACAGATATTCATGCTAATGGACCAGAAAAATTTAAACCCCAGTCCCATCAGCGTAGACCTGATTGTGGGTATTTTCCCAACAAATAGGAATTAATCTCCAGGTGGATAAAATAAGACACTCAGCTATCGAAATACAAGTAATTCAAGATGTCTTCTGAGAGATTCGAACAGTACGGTCTTACTTACGTTCATGATAAAGTAGACTGGCGCATTCATGGACCCCCGCCAAATAGTCATGCAAACAGGCTCAATGCTCCATTATGTCGGATTCATCGTGAACAGGGATTGGGGTTAAAACTTCTGTCCGAAGGGATGGCTGACTCCGTGGTTTCTTAATGCTGGGAAATCGGTAAACAGCCGAGGTGAATTATTTCTTTCCTGCTAGGGAAAGAAACAATTATACACTGTTCGTGCTGTACTGATTACTGAAGCCATCAAATAGTATTCTGCGGTCGTGAGAAAATTTGAAGGAAAAGTATGAACCTAATGCGAAATTGAATGGACAAGAAATCAGTCGGTTTTTGCTCAACTTGTCATGTTATTTTTAATCAAAACTTTTCCCACGAATGACAAAACAAATTTCGCTACACCCAAAAACCAGTTCTTCTAGGATAGTGTTCGGCGATAGAAAAAATGACTAAGTTTCATAAATAATAGCATGGAATTTTGGGAAAATGCCGTCAAACAAATTAAACGCCCAGTCGCATTGAGTGGAACGCAATTTATCTTTCATGAATGGTAAAGGTAATTATTTTTTGAAGAACTTTCTTGCTAATGACTAGACAAATCATTTCTCTTTTGCCCAGAAAACGGTAAAGTGGCCGCAGAATTTATGGTTGTGTCTGTGTGCGTGTGTGTGTGTGTGTGCGTGCGGGTGCATGGAAATTACGGAAAATGATAAACTGCATGGTAAAGTGAAATTGTAACCAAGTCACCGTCACTCTGAAATGTCGGAAGTTGACGTCATTCTTTCTTCGTGAAATGCATCTAAAAACGGTTTTTCCTTATCTGTAATGGTAAACAGTCAAAAATGTTTTATGTGGAATTATGAAAAAATCAGAAACCCGAACCAAATATCGATCTTCCTAAGTAAAGTAGAAAAACTGGCATTTATTTGGATCACTCACTGGTATTTCATCCATTTCCCCGGAGCGAGGAAACGAGAAGAATGCTGCTAACACAATGAATTGGACTGCACCAACCACTATGCATACTTGGATTTGTCGTGTAATAATTGTTAACCCTCTTTGTTCGGAAGTGACAATCACGTCCAATAAGTTCAGGTTCAAACAACCAACAAATTCGTGATGTTAAACGGTATGAATGCTTCTCTACGGTCTGAAACCGGAAGGGGTTTTCGTCACTTATTCTCGAAAAGTTGGTTCTCACAGTTTCACTAAGTCAGCGACTGAAGTGGCTCATTCTTACAGTTTTTTTTTCGCAAAAGCATCCTGTTAAATTACGCTGTTCATTTGCAAACAGTTCGTGGCCAACTGTTCACTAATCTGGCCATTCAACTCTGCTAAGAGTTCCCCGTGTATGGTTACTTTATTCTTGAAATTTTCAATGTCCTATCTACATTTGTGTGCTTTTATATCGAATTTTCTGCCCTTGACCGATTTCCCTCGGGTGTTTGGAACGTCCATTGTTTTCAACTCACGTGAACATCAGTGTCTCGCTTTCAACGAGGCTGATAGCCGTTGATTAAATAAATCAACCACTAATTTCATGGTTGAATCGAAATATTCCTTTGTCATCTGGTGACAACATTTATTTCATCGAACTTCATAGAACTGAGCATGTGATAATTGCACAGCTATCCTCCGCATTCATAGGTATACCAGAATCCGAGGTTTACAAATTGTTTGACACAAAATAGAAAGTCTAGAAATCCATAAGTCAAGCAGAAATGAAATCGATGATCTTTCGATTACTGCGCATATTTGCTGTCCACCGAACCCTCATGAATACGACGCTCTGACGTCAAGTGCTGCCCAGTGTTTTGCCATCACTTTCAAGCAGTGTCATGGAATAGACCTATTCTTAACATGGGTCAGCGGTTAACATTTTTTCTGCTGCGACATCGCACTGGGCATGTCATTCGGCAAGCTAAACACAAAAGCCCCGAGAAAAACTCAGTTAGAGTTGAAGGATCAAATCAATCAACTAACTAACGGATCATTGAGTGCTGGTCGTTTAAAATTACTATGAACGACTTGTTTTTAATGAATAAAGAAATTTATGTACCCTGGATTTTATTGTTCTCGTTGGACTTAAGAGAAACAAATGATCTTGAGCTGGGGATAGAATCGACTCACAACTGGCGCAACTATACTGCAGCAAGTGTATCTCTTTTGCGCAATCAACGACAATGGGTGAATTTTTTATTTCCATCCATACAGTCCCTAATCTGACTTAGCTGTTACAGGTCACTACACTTGGGCCCGTTTACTAAACCATGTCCTTACCTATTTGAAGATGAATGCGTAAGATGAGCTTGCCTTGTTGCGACGCTTGGAAGTAAAGTTCTGGTCTGCAGTCTAACGAGGAGATGACTTGTGCATACTAAAGAGTCTAGGGGAATGTTTGGCTTATTACAAATTCAAACCAACTGCGGGAAAGTAATGGATGAATACCATGCCTGCATACGTTAGCTGACTACCCCTAGCGCAAAATAGTGGTATTTTTGACTGCGTCACCGCTCATTCTGTGCTAGTATCTGCATAAGGGTGTTCGTAAATTCAGTCTCGCTGGTTGTCATTTCCGTATGCACAAAAAGGAAGAAGACGTCTGATCTTATGTTGTCCAATAGATGCATTCCATCTCCTTTCTAGGGTCGGACCAGACCCTATACACTACCGCGAAGATGGCAGTCATCATTACTTTCACAATCTTTCTCTTTATAACAGGCATATCAAATCCCATTCCCTTCAAAATGTTTCAAGACGTCTTACACAGCCAATGTGTATTTTACAACCAAAAACCAAAATATGGAATTCAGAGAACGATAACAATATCCGATAGCTGTCTTGATAATGCATGGCACAGCAATCATGTCAATTTTGTTCGTGAAAAACTTTTCTGTCTACTTTTTTTGGATTTTCCAAACGGTAAAGCGAAACCATCAAAAAATGATGCGGTAGATTTAAGGCAGATAGCGGGAAAATGTGAATGACAGAAACAAAACTCGAAATTTTACGATACTGACAGCTTTCCTGCCGTCCAGCGAAAGCTTTTGAAAAACGACTTACCAAATTAATCTCAACGGTACTGTGGCTAGACGCATACGGAATTCAATTGAAAAGATGAGAATGTGCGCAGTACATAAGTTTTCGGTTTGGGACTGTAAAACAATGTAGAAAATGGATTGCTTATTTTGTAATTTCGCACTTCAGAATGAGTTGTCCTGGGGCGATGTTTATAGATGAACAACAAATTTTTAAGCCAATTTGCTGGAATTGATCAGGACGTTGGCTTATATTCCAACGTGGACTCCTAGATCAAGCACAGTGGAAATTATATGAGTGCATGTCGTGTATAGACCGAATTTCACAGCTCATACTTTTAGTCTCTAGCAAGGAACAGTTAGAAGACAGAACTTTCCTTTCAGTTTCCATCCCAACTTTTCGCTTCTCGGCCCCTTGGTAACACTTGTCCTTCTGTCATTTATTTCATACTCTGATGCACTTTCATAATGGGTACCCCCTCACCACGATTTTACCTAAAGCCTCTGAAAATTATGGAAAAAGTGATGATATTTTCTTCTGGAATAGTGTTGGCACAGGCATTTGCGAGGTTTTCACCGTGAACTTTATGATCAGATTTAATTGTCCAACTTCTATTTCTGAACCCCGTACATTGACACGGAAGCATAGAAAGAAAAGAGCAAATAACTACTATCCACAGTAAGTGATCCAGTGATATCTGGATGCATGAATTAAGAAAGCAAATAACGCTCGAGTAGACCCATACAAGCCACTGGGAAGAAACGTGCAAGTGGCAGTAGATTTAAGCCTTGCTGTCCCCGCAACGCGATCTGTTATTCCTTATGCTCGGACGTAGACCGTTAATTTGTGTTGTTTAGATTCGCCCTAAGTCGAGTCGTTCTATCAGCTTTATATGTTTACTTCCCGAAGTAAATTTTCACGAGAATGTGTGGCACTAAAGCGCTCCATTCATTCCCGATATATATGGCTGTCCAACTAGAAGCAGTACGAGTGGCTACGTCATGGGGCGGGATCAAACCAAAAGATTTCCCGTTGTTCATTCTTGTCTGTCTCAGCATTCAGATTTATTGACTTCGGCAGTTGCACCTCATTTGGTGTTTGTATATCGGAAGAAGTGTCTTCGCAAATACAAAAGGCCCAATTGGTGTTTGCTAATTTGAGGCATCTGTGACGTCGGCATGACATCCGGTTGTCGACCAAAGGTCGAGTATACACGGGAATGGTTAGATCGCAGAAGATATGCGAAGGCTTCTGGTTTTTGAATACCATTGTCTTCGTAGTAGTGGTAGAAAGAGGTAGAAGACTTCTATGAGTAACTCAGAAGTTAGGCATACGGTACTGCGTCCTAGGGTCCAGTCTTTAGAACAGGTATTGAATTAGATAAGGTTGAGGTGCTTGAGACATGTTTTACATCTGTCTATAGAACGACTGCCCCATTGTATGCTGTCATGCAAGGTAGGTAAGGGTTGGATAATGGTTCGAGGTGATCAGTCAATGATAAAGAGGAAAAGTATGTGAACTGGCTCGTGTAGGTGCAAGCAGACTAGCGGGTTCGGCTCCACGGCAGCCCAATGTTTGGATACACAGTGTGATATCGCTTAGTGCCGCAGCCACTGGCATTCCTTAATCCGAAACCTCTCTCCTTCTGCATAGTTCTTCAAGTTAGTATTCTGCAGTCGATCTTTTATTATTCCCCATTGATTTTATGTTTGACCAGACAAAGCTGTCACGTAGCAACCACAACCAAATCAGCTTGGTGCAAGGTTACTGTTTGTTTAAACTGAATTGAACTCAACGACACGTAACATTTTGTATTCCTAAAATGTGGTGAGACGCTGATGTATTTTCATCCCTTGGTGCCTTATCCAATCTTGAAATTCTGCGAAGTAAAGTGCTTTTGTGATGCACTTCAACCTCAACTAATCTTTGCCAGTCAGAATTCTACTAAAATGTTCTTCGTTATTATTCAATTAGGCTCATCGTGCAAATTCAGCATGCATCCGGGGAACTTTAATCCTATACAAAATTCGCAAGTATTACACGGACTTGAAGTGCTTTCAGCTTCTGTAATTAATGAAATTCGGTTTCAATCTGTTGTTTAAATTAAATTGTCCGCAAAATATGCGTTTTCTAGAATCTGACAAGACGGTTTGCTTTACTCAAATCCTCGTCGCAATCGTGACAGACCATTGAGGTTATACTGATACTGTCGATCTTACTGGTGCCCCAGTTATTGCATGGTTCAGTCATATTTGGATGTTTTTATAGCATTCAGTTGTCGATCCTCAAATAGTTCATGCTGGCTTATTTTCCGTGACTGACGAGTTTCGATTGCACACCAGAAGACCTGTCCGTGGGCTTAAAAGTGCGTGCAACCGACCGGATATATATGTGAATCCCCGGAGCGCAAAGTGTACATATTTAGGAGTGTCTGATCTCCACAGTTTTTGCTTCCGTAACGGTAGACTTTATCAGTTGGAAGTGCAGTTGGAAACGTTCAGGAGAAATTATTGCTAACTGGCGGATCACTGTGTATTTCGTAGATCGATATTTTGGACAAAGGGTGTACAAAAAATTAACCCCTTGAGGTAAATATCATGAAACCCATTTTTCACTTATTTGCATGTTCATACCTCTTTCTGTTCAAATAAACCCCAATTACGCTGTCCAGAATGTGGAAGACCCATCGTCATAATACTAGTGTCACTTCTAATTTACTAATAATGAAGAGCATGTTCAATAATTTGCTTTTGGTAATTTAATTCCTTCCCGTGGCTTTTGTTACTAGGTCGTTTAAAGACTAACCAACAGACATTATTTGACAACCAGACAGCTGAGCCTACGGATGGACATGAATATAAATTTTACTCATTCTTCTCATCTCGGTGCAGAGGGTTCATGTCACGTGATCGGAATGTCAAAATTTGCATTCGGTTACCCGTCTCCTGAATTGCGCCCCGCAGAAGTGGTTGATGTCCACCGTCTGGCCGAATGGTAATTTTATTGGAAGGCTAGTCAAATGTGGTTTTAGATTACTTTTTCTAGGTAAACTGTGCCCACGTGAATCCAAATGGTTTAACTTAGGGTTTGCTATTTCATGCAATCTTGAACTTCCATCCACTAACCTGTCTTATTCGACTCATTAGAGTATTAATTACTATCCCTGTCACAGTTGCTAGGTTGGTTTATCATGTTCTACCAATAGAATCATATTAGCATTTTGGAAGTTTGGTGAGTGTGAAGTTTAGCGTTTAAATCGCAAACTTTTCATCATCAGCCGGAGTGGTATCATCAGTGCGTAGGCAATGAGCTCTCTGTTCGGTTGTATGTAAAGCAAATCTTCCGCATGTTTGACCTTTACCCTAGAGTAAGTCCGCCTTGCAGGTTGCTAAGACTTCGACGTTGAACTGGCGGCGGTACTAATTTTAGAAGCGTTGCCGATTTTTAGCAAAACTGCTAGTTTTAGAAACTTTACTAATCTCGCCTATTTTTTTCAATTCCAGTACTGTAGTTACGAGACTTTCTTCAACTGCGATCTTGAAGTGGTTCCGCTTCTTTCAAACTTAAAAACCTCACACGATCCAATCCATTTCAAATTTTGGGCCTTACTATATTGTATATTTGATTCATTCCAGTATGTCTGTTGCTGGAATCCGTCGACAAGTGCCAAGTTTCCAGAATCTCCTTTGAATACTTTGTGTTCGCTTGGTCCACGACATAAAATGAGTCCAAATTGAATGCAAGTCTTTCCTGATTCTCGTAAACGGTTATAGTGAAAGAGGATCATTTCCTCTTGTGGCCAGTTTCGTTTCATGCATTCGTGTAGGAAGTTTTTTATTCCATTTTGATCGATTTATCATATGTCGCAGTCCAGACGTTTCACCTTGTACGCAACATTTATCCCGTAATCCGTTTTGCATTTTTATTTTGGTTTCGAAATGACGCATCTCATAGTTTTAGTGCGTTTTTGAGCGACTGTGATGCCTTATAATTTGCAATTATTTCAAAAGCATTTTCGTTCCCGGGTATTTGTCTCCTTGTTCATCCCTTTTACGGTTCTTCTGACAAAGTTTCTTGGGTAGACGTTTCATTGATACATCTAAGAAAACCTTTTCAAGGTATGTTGCAATGTTTTTTCTTTGTTGAACTTTAATCGCATGCAGGATATTATGTAAAATTTGAGATGGCTGCTGTGAAAGCCTAATATCTGGTCCTCTTGCGTAAGCTTGCGATAAACTGACGTCCCAGAGTTCGTTTTGTCCGTTGTTTTTAACAGTACTTCCAGAAAAGGAAGTTTCTTGTCATTTTCAAACTCCACGGTGAACTGGATCCCGTCGAAAACCTTGCTGTTTATTGTTTACGCCTTCTCGATATCGGAGCGCCTGGTAATGACAACATTGTTATTAGGATGTCGGATCCGAATCTTTGGTTACATCTTGAGTAGTGCAATGTCTTTCAGGACTTGTATCGTGGCTTCCGCAAGAAATCCCTATATTGGTGTTCCCATAAGTGTCTTTTTAATTTGTTCATGAATGCCCTCGTTAAGTTTGAAGTATGTGTGTAAACACAAATCAGTCAGTTCAAAAATTGTTGATATTTTCCAATGGATTGTCAGGATGGCATTTCTGGAGATGTTCTTCTAGTACGTTCTTCACCAGTTTTAAGTCACTTGAAGTCAAGAGCGCTTCAACATCGAATGAGAGCATGACATCGACCTCTTCAATCTTGATGTCTTTAATTTTGTCCGACAATTTTTAGGGATCATTTTTGGAAGGGTATTGTTCTCCAATCAAAGGTATCAGGCGTCTCCACAGTTATTTGACCAAATTGCATGTCGGAGCTCCTGACAAGGAAACGACTGGCCTCAGTAGAAGGCTTCCTTGTGCACTGTGGGTAGTCCGTAGAATTTTGTGATGTTAGAGGTACTGGCTCTCATCCTCCACCGTTCCTCTTGGTTACACTCTGCATATCCTGCAGTTTCTTCAGGTTTTTTTTTTGATTTTAGTTTCCAGTGTCGCTACTGGACCCGTGTCCAGCAGACGGTAGGCATTATTATAGGTTAACTGCTCCTTTGATTTTTGAATATAGTCGGTTTGGCCAGGACAACCGTTATCCTTCCTTTTTCGGCCGGAAGTACGATGGCGTCGTCCTTCTTGGGCATGTCTAGTGAGGCACTGTCCACATCAGAAAGATCGTCGGGTCGCAGAGTATGCCGGATTGCTGGAACTATGAGTTGTCTCAACTCAGGTTTGGTCTCCAGACGACTTAAATGCATGTTCATGTTCAACCACGCATTCGTACAGTGTTGCATTGCTCAGATTATAATGCAGTCCCTTTCGGAGAATGTTCTCTTTCTCTATCAACAAAGTGCAAGAAGATCCTTGCTTCATCGCTATTCTTTATGAATTTTCGGAGGTTCTTATCTAACGCTAATTTTTTCTTATTGGACAGTTACTAACCCGTGTTCTGGTGGCAGATTTCATTTGTTGACAGTTCCATTTCCCACCATTTCTCCCAACAAATGTTCTTCCCCCTACCCCTTTTTATACTTATTTATGCGACTGGAGTAATCTATGATCAGGATAGATATCACACATCTACCATTTTGTTATGCTATCGTCCATGCCTGTGCGTCATCGATAGGTAGCTCATGATTTACACTTGAATGCAAGATGTTTCGTTCCAGGCATTCCGAAAAAAAGAATGATTGTTCGCGTATAGAGACCTGCCGGTGAGCAAACATTTACCACCTAGCATGGTTTAAATCGGGCAAGGCAAGAAGCACTCGTAAAATAAAAATTTAATACGGGAGGAATGAACACACAATATTGGGTTTACGGTAGTTGGGAGAGCCAATTTTGAGTCCTTGGCCATAAGCCAGCAAACTATAAGTCATACCATTTCATGTGTTGCCCGCTCGGAACTATGGACCGGGTAGAAGCGTGTGAATTCGTGCGCCTATCGTTGGTCAATCAAAATTTGGACAATCAGAGCATGATGATATGGATAAGCAAAAACGGGGAAATCGTAGGCTTATGACGGGTGACTCGAGAAGAGCGAAGAAATTGGTTATCCGGATTTGAGAACAGTTTGATACGATTGCCTAGGATCCTGTGTTCTTTACGCACCTGGGCAATCGCGGCAAAGACTGAACGCAGATTTTGCAACTCATGCCCTTACCTATAGCCAGATGCTTAAAAGGATTACAACCACCCAAAGTTAGTAAATGCCGTAGTTCCTTCTCCAGAATTTTGCTTGCTGGGTGGCGCTTTTTGTAGAATTCGATGACAAAAGATGTGCCGGGGAAAATTATCAGAGGTTATCAGACACACAGAAATTATTCCGCATGTCTGATCTGAATAAACAGACGTGTATTAGGGCAATATAACGCTAATCAAGTGCCTACAATTTTCATAAGCCCTCTCTGAACGGCGGCTATCGAACTTTTTGAATCTCGAAGTAGAACAAAGCAATGCTGAAAATATTTCTTTTTTTAATTAATTAAATGAAGTGATTGCAATTTCAAGCAAAGTTATTGTAAGTTGGTTGAAGCAATTGTAAAAAAACATGAAACTGTTAATGTCGATATGATCGAAGTGGAATCACCTGATTGACTGGTCTGGTATTTGGCATTTAAATGGTTTGAACTTGAGCGGCATCACTAACCTTCGGAAACGATTCACGAAACTTACGTAACTGCATTCGGAATTATAATGGCTTGTACTAAAAATGGGTAATTAGGAATTCCAACAAATTATCACAGTGAGAAGGCGCCCTGGCAGACCTAATATGAAGAAAAATTATCGATTGCATTTGAGGAAATTTTTCATAGAAGCAGCCAGAAACTCTTGGTTCCTCATTTTAGAAAAGAATTTGTAATAAATGTTTACACCCGTCGACTGATTCATTCGTCACTCAGGTCGGAAGTGGTGCATGCTCCGTGATTTGGTGTCAAAATATACGGTGCATTATTATTGGCTCTCTAGACAAGAGTCGGGAATTTCCAAGGAAGCTCCTATACACATAGATATTAGTGAATTGAGCGGCCGCAGTTCATCTTTCACCAAACTGGAGGTGCGTGGTCATTTGCCGGATGTCCAACCATGGCCAATCAGTCAAAGCTATTAGCATAGGTTTTGCCTGGGACCATCAGTCACCTGGTTAATTGGTTGACTGATTTTTGCAACAATTAATCTATCTGCCATGACAGGTGATGTGACAACAATTTCCGATCAGCGGGACACTTGCTTCGAGGATGTTTCCTTGACTCAGTGCTTGTGTCCCTTTACTCTGCAATGTGTATCCTTTTTTACATTTGCAGTATGCGAATTTCTCGACCTAATGAAACGACAGTGACGCGTTCCTTGACTGGTTGTGCTGCAGGTCTGTGTCATCCAATTTTGTTGTTTTGTTGTCGGATATTTGGTTCGATTATGTTCTCCGTTCGACGCTACAATCACTCGGAATTATTTTTGTTCAAAAACCGTATCGTTTCTCAACATGGACTGGGATCGTGCATTGCTACACCTCACCGATCTTCTAATCTATCTAGAAGAGGCACTCGTTCTGGCTGGCAGGCATCTCTTAAATGCACCCTTCCAGCCAAGTTGTCCATCCCGGCGTTTTCTGACTGAAATGCGACATTATTGGTCGTATGCAAAAGTCTATACAGTACAATACAATACAACGCAAACAATAACGGCCAGAAATGAAGCAGGTGAACAACAGGTGTACGCTTTATGCACGTCATCGGTTCTTTAAAAAGGATGCAGCCAAATTAGATTCACTCGTGAAATCTGCCATTTTAATTCGCTGTGTTCATCGGAATAGGGACTGCGTGGGTTCTCACATTTAACCCCCTATTCCAGCTAATATTTACGTGGTTCATACTCAAACTTATAAAGACGAATGTAATATGTACGTTATTCTCAGTCCCGCTGATATTACGAACCGGGGGCTGTAAAAGGGGATGCCGGGTGCTGTTGCATGCAACTGATTAATTAGGAATTGCAAAATTCAATTGGTAATTTTTAGACAGAAATCGTACACTATCGATTTTCGCACGTAGGGACTTCCGCTGACGTCACTGTGATCCCCAAATCGCGGACACTTAGCGAAGTGTTTAATTCTGCCGCTCAGTCCGGTTTCCTATGTCTGTGAATAGTTAAAAACCCCATCTTTTTTTAAATCTCGCTTCCGTGGTTGGGGGCCGATCTGCCAGTCTCTCGATCACTGAGCCAATGCAATGTGTAACTTAACCCTCGCGTTAACGACCATCGAATGACGAACGAAACATCTCTGTGACGTAAGGAGTGGATTGAAAAATCGATGCGCCTTGAGAAAGACTGCCCACGGTAGTCGAAATGTTGACGCATTACATCTACCAACAACGCCGAGCTATTAACATTATATCATCCACAAAAGAAACATCTCGGTTGCTACAAACTGGCATTTGGACTTGGGAAACACAAGTTGACCATTTACCAATTGAGTTTTTCGAATTCTTATGACACTTGGAAAATGACAAACACTACTGTGAATGATATTTTTCGCTTTCAGTCATTAGTAAAAGTTGATTACTTGAGTGCAAATAATGATTTTTATCCTGACAAAGGTTAGCAAATGCTCCGTTTGTACATCAATGCCCAGAACAGAATTCTGAATAGATTCCAAAGTTTTCCTATTTTAATTGAACATTTTGGGTACATTTGTAAGAGGGAGGAGAGCTTTTGCTTTGACTAACCCCGTACTCGTTTGTGCAAACGAGGGGAGCAGTGGAATATGGTTCTTGGATCAAACGAGCGGCCAAATTCTGTCAACTGATCGTAGCTCATGGTCTAGTGAACAGTAAAATTTAAGTGCTTTTGTTGACAATTCTAAGTGTGATTTAAATGCAACTGAAATTGGGATATATTTGCTTTATATGCTTTTGAATTTCTGCATGTTGTTTGCAAACGAACGACTCCGGATTGAAATAATCCTGCGAGTTTCTCCTATTTCATTGGCGGTAAATAGTAACCTTAGGGTCACTTTTACTAATACCTTTAAACTTGTGCCAGAAGTAATTGGATCAAACCTAATTCCTTTCGCCTCATTAAAAAATAATTGTTTTCTGTTACACGTCAGAGGTTTGCAAAATTTCTGGAGGAGCTTGACGATTAACGAATCGAGAACTCACGCGAAATGGACCAAAGAAGAAATTTAGACCAATGGGAAAGATTCAAATTTCGTCACGATGAACATTTCAACGCCACAGGTCAATAAAAGATAGTTTGGTATTGTTGACCGGCGGTGGATAAGCTCGTGGCGTTTGGACGTGAAGATCGCGGGTTTGAATCCCCTTACCGCCGGCCAGTTTGTAGCCATCTGTTGGCCGTGGCTCCTTTCCTGAATAATGATGTACATCGTTATCTCCCTAGTAAAAATAGTAAAAGGTAAATGGTCATGTCTGAATCATCCCAACCATTTCACGCTGTTGTCAAACGGGAACGCTGAGAGAAAACTTTGCGGTATATATTCGGCGAGCAAATGGCGTGATCTTGTTCCCTTCTTGAGTCACCTACACACATGGGATACGGAGAGGGGGTTCGTGAGTTTCTTGTAAGATTTTACAGATCCTGATTTTCACGTATACAAAGCAACGTTTTAGACTTTTGTGACTGTACAAATGATCCAAAAGTAAGAAATCATTGACTGGGATAGAATTAAAACTCGTGTATTTGTTCCGTGTGTGCTCTACCGGCTGCGCTATGGGGCCACGCTGAAAGGACTACGGACATTCCGTCTAAGAACTATCTATTACCCACCCGAATCACGTGAACACAAGGAAAAGAAAAGATCTAATGGGATTGGCTTGACGGAGAATCTAATGATTATCCATCAGTTTTAGGCAGTCCTAATTCGCTTTCCAACATATGCAATGCAGTGGACATTTGGATTTCTGTCTTATGACGAACAGCGGGTTCATACTAAACTGAACTGCCCTTGCAAATATTTACATTAACCTGTAATTGCTTTATAACTACTGAAGAGCACCAGAGATGAAGAATGTAATACCATTCTTGCGGTTTTATCAAAACTGGCGTTCACCAAGTTCGGTATTCCGTGCTTTAAGCTCATTGGCCAGCAGCTAATTGCCCCACATTTCCTAATTATCTTATATGACGTGACGATCGTCAACTTATGGACGATAGAATAAATTATATAGGCAAACTTCCAAAACATTTGATATTCTCTGACCCACTCCAGTGAGTGGGACGGAGTCTTTTGATCTCACGATTCAAATCGCGAAAAAAGGAAAAATTGGCGCGGTAAACAGCTATTTTTCTTGTGGAAAGGTCTTGCTGTCAAGAGAGAGTTCTTAGTCGCGTTTTTCGGCTTCCATCCTCAGCGTTGTTTCCACGTGGACCGTCCTATAAAAGTGACTGAAAGAAAATGCCCAATCCGTCTCACTGTTAGATTTACCCTGTAAAAGTGAAAAATAATGATAAACTCCCCCACTTTGTTTTCTAGTCACGATGTGTGTCAACTCTCTCAAAGTGGGTTTTCTCTGTTTGCATTCGAGAAGAAAGCTCCCAACTGGGATGCAAGTGCTGTTCTCGAATGAGCAGTTTTTGTCAGCAAATGGATTAGTGACAATATTCTAGGGAATTGACCAGTAGAATCTGGAACTACGAAGGTGATATATGCTTCCACGAGACATTTAAGAAATGCAGATGCAAAATATGTGCTTTTGCCCATGCTCCCGTTTAGAATAAAAAGCGACTGAACAAACCAATTAAGGGCGGCATTTCACCGAAATGTTGACCACATTTTGTCGTTCCGCATTGTTCTAATTCATATTAAAAATTCCAAATCAAAAGTTGCAAGTATTTTTCAATTTTATTTCGCAGGAAAATGTGTAGTTAATCAGGTGCTAATCGCGATTGCTAATCCTATACCATAATTCTTCATCGTGTAACACGACGGACTCGCTCGTCACTGGGACTTATGAGAACTGGGAAAAAGAAAATCCGGTACGATCTACCGACAAACTGCTGAGCTGATGTAGAGGAGCTTTGGAAAGAGAAGCTAGTCTTGTAATGTTTAGCGTAACTACAAATTCATAGTTGGAACTCATTTTCTTTGTTCAGTAATTCAGTGTCGTTCTAATAAAGAGGACCTCCACTTGGAGCACCTGCTCCAGATCCATAGTCGTCGCACGTAGTGATCTTGCAGACACCCTTGGAAACCACAAACAACCTGGTAACAATTAAAGAAATGCGGGTTTTCGGTGAAGGTTGGCCAAGAAAAGTGTGGCTGTTTTCAGAGTGCTTTTCGTCCCATCCAATTGCAAGCGATTCGCCAGTTATCGAACGGCTAATGCAGGTTTACGCATGTACGACACAAAGAGATACTTTGACTCGATTCTTGGTCCGAAAAAAGGTGAAATGAAAAGCCAGATTGTCAACCAAATCACCAAGGAATGAAGCTTATTGCCTTACCTTTTCGACTTGTTAAATTATTCCCTTGGCAACAAATTCACAATAAAATTTATACTCATGCTTTAGCATAATAATTGGTATTCTGCGCTTGTCTTCAGCAATGATGGCAAAAATATGTCAGAAGTTTGTCAAAAGCTCTTTAAACTAAACCGTTGTCGTGTTAAATAAATTATGAACGCCAGCGATCGTAGGTGCTTCATCCGAACGCTACCAGTGCTGATTCATGGAACGAATGATTGGTTCCGTGTAAGTCGTTCACCTAGGCGACTTTCGGGGTTGCTTTTGGCACATTAAACTGAGAAATTAGCATAAAATAGGAGCTTTGATTACAGTTGGTGTACACAGGTGAACAGTGGAAGCCGAAACGAAACTTTGTGTCCGGTGACCTTGCCTCTGGTGACCAGTCGCAGACACACCAAATTGGCTGATAACCGGTGCAGCGATGAATGTGTAGTTCGAGTTTGAAACCCACCGAAATCATTGAATTTTATACAGAAACCTTTTAGACATTCGTTATAATCCACAGAATGGCTGCTCGTTGCGATTCAGAATCTAGAGTGTATTATTCACACTTAGACCTTGTTATTCCTTCAAAATCTAAAGTTATCCTGTCATGAATTAGTACAATGTTTATCCAGCTACATAAGTGCACTTCGATGGAATAGGAATACATATGAGTTACATACACGTTTTTGTTAGTGTAGAGAAGGAAATCGATGTCTTTACACTTCATTCGAAGCCCGCATCACGTTCGTTATTTATTGACAAGAATCAGCGATTTGACCACAACCTTAAATACCGACATTCTCGGCGAGTGTAAGTTGAAGTCAATGTGATAAATAATCCGACGTCTAAAACTTGCTGTTCGCTTGCAACTTTCCAACGACCACTCCTCAACCGTCGTTCTAAGTGAAAGACACTCATAAATAATTCAGTGCCCGTAATTTCCTGACACCGAACGGCTGAATGCTTGCTCGCAAGTCGGTTCAAATTTCTGTACCTAAGTGAATATGAGATCATACGTCAAACAGGATGATTTATGGCGACTGGATTGCAAACGAAGTGGTTGAAACTTTTTTCGCGCCCTTTGAGCTATTGTTCAAATCGTCGGTCAGTCCGCAGTAGTGTTGACCTTCTGCTAGATTTGTGGATTCACAGTGAAAGATTCATTGGCAGCCGGACTTGCTTTGGTCAATCAGCAATATTCAACTATTCACATATATATATATATTGAATTTTTTGTTTTATTTGCTTTCTCTGGTCTGTCGCAGATGTACAGATCGATAGATTCAAGTGTTTTTGTGTGTTTGTTTGTTTGTATGTCCGAATGTACATATCCATATATCTGTGGGTTGAGCCACAGAAATGCACGCCCGCGCTCGTGTTGAAGCAAAGCAATTGAATGTCATCGTAAATCACACATACATTCGACGCACGCGAAACGCTCATTGAACGTAACCTATACAAGACATGAGCTATGGTGTATAGTGGACGATACATTCGTTCACTCATTCAATCGAGCTAAGGCAAATTACTTACTGATCGGCCTGATGAATGACTTATGGGTTTGCGTTGTTGTTGCTTTATCCACGCGGTTGGTGCTGGTGAGCGAGCTTGCATGCGCACCCACCGTGTGGAGACACGAAATCAGGTTTATTAGGTCAATTCCAAACTCCCTTTGTCAGCTTGGAGTTGGCGGTCTGCTTCTCTCTCTGTCTCTCACTCAGTGTGTTTGTGTGTCCGTGTTCAAGTTCGTGTATACGAGTGGATTTAAAGATGAGAAATGCCCCAGAGTAGATCAAGTCTGCATGTACATAACGATGGGAGCAAAACCGAGTAGAAAGGAAATGATCGCTACCGTGATCTATGGCGACTGCCATAGTCCCAATCCGAATCCAATAACCAGATTATCAGGATGAGGTGATTTTCCACTAAAGTCGTTGTGATTTCGACAAGCTTACCGAGTGTCAATTAGGTGGTCGAAAATCAAAAATTGCCAGTTGCATTAAGTTAGCGATCAACTGCTTTCCAGAAACCTGAGCTACCGTCGAAGCGACCGATTCCGTTGCGGTTTATGTGGCTTTTGTTGTTGTCGTTGTTTTTGTTGTTGCTACTGCTGCTGCTACTGCTTCCGATGGTGCAGCTCGCACAGAACCATATACATATATGTATATGTATAGTTGGGTAAAATATACGGGAAATAGCAGATGGGATTAAAAGGGAAATGTTAAACGTCATTAGACTGAAAGTGGTTTTTCCACTCACCATCCCATCGTATTTTACAATTCCAAACAGGTTAGTCAGCCAACAGTGCATGAAAATGTTAAATTATTTCTTTGAGAATATATATATATACATAGGACAAGCCTGAATAGAGCTGGTATGCCACCAGAATCGTGGCGAAGGATGAAAACAGTGAGTGGAAAAGTAGAAAGAAAAAGAAGCAATGTGTAGAGTTCACAACACTTGCTAGCTCTAATAATCCCCCATTTCCACAGCACCGGCAATCCATCAGGATCCATGAGCCCTCTGCTGGCTTGGTGCGGCGCGGTTGTCCGAAACAAAGTACAGGATTTACTTCAGGAACCTTACCCCGGCCCTTTGACCAAATGGCCTAACCCACAATTCAGCAGGATGATCTGAAGGTCGCGTAACGCACTGGGGGCCGGTGACTGATTGGTAAGTGCATACGCCCTTCGAATGGGGCTAGACAACCTAGGTGCTCAGTAAAACCTTTCACTACGGACCCCCGTGAGCACACAGTCTTGTGCTTCGTAAGTCGACTGTGGTTGATTTTGAATCAGGGTTTGACCAGATCCCCTAGCCTGATTGTTGATGATAAGTCAACTCGGTGCAGGGAGTCGCGCATTTGCCTTGGTCTATGCACTTTAGTAGGAACACCTCCGGCCCGACGAGGCAATGCATAAGACTTTTCCGCAGAGGCTTTTTGAGATGTCGATCACCTGGAAGCACTTTAGGGGCATTCAGGGCAAGTAGCCAACTCAGATCCTGAGACCATGCCAAAGCATGTAGAAGCTTCGTAAGGAATGCTAGACAATTTTTTTCGACAGATCTTTCATCCTAACTGAGAAGAATAATCCAAAGGCGTCATCACCTTCCCTAAATGATGTTAGATAAAGTTGTTCTCAGAAGACCTCCGTAGAAGCGTGTTAAAGAAGCAGCTTTCGTGCGATATCCTTTTGAATACAAAGTGTTAGTACCCAGACGCGGTTCTGGGAGGCTGCGCGATTATTCGCCCCCGTAATTTATTGGTTGACTAGGATCAAATTCACTTAACAAGACTGAAACGTAAATGAGGAACAGGAATAACTCATATTTTAACATTCTTCTTGCAGTCACGTTATCTTGAGAAGTCGAATTCATTCAGTTTCGTGCAAAAAAGTATAAATTTCCATAATTTAAATAAGAAGGTAAATATCCTGCTCCATACAGGCAGAAAATTACTAAAACCAAGTTCCTTCGCACCGCGGGGCTGTCTTCTCTTTAAAGCCGGATTTAAAAGTAAATATGAATCGAGACAGGAGCAGTATATCTGTCAGTTGAGGGTTTTGGTATAGAGTGCTGGATAGAAAATTTGACTTAGATGTTTACAACATGAATGTCTGTGATAATTGCTCTCGTCGTATGCATACAGGCATATGAATGACTTCGAAATAAGCACTAATTTACTGGTTTTGATGCATTTGCTCTTCTTTATTTGCTGAACGAAAGCGAGCGGCATTTCTATCGCGGGTAGTATAAGCGGCACTGTTCCGGCAGCTTCCACCGTCGTAGTGCAAATCGTTGCTTCCATTATGTTTGCCTTTATGAGTTCCCAGTTCTACAGAAGTCTTATTGAATGTTAGAGTTCTGTGGCCACCGGAAACCAAATGAATTGGTGCATGTTGACCAACCAAGGAACTATTATCGTTGGAAAACGTGGGAATAGAAGCCAGTAAACACGGTGTGCGCCATGTTGGTACATTTAACGTGGCAGTGCTTCAAGACCCTGGAAACCCTGTAATCAAAACTGTGTGAATAATCGCCACCAAAATGATTAATTTCCACTTTCTGGTTTTAGTCGGTCACGTAAAATTCACTTGCATTTTGGGTCCAAGAACCAGACCAACTGTTCGGCAAGCGGATAATAATTGCTTTGATCGCATCGAAGGCTAAAAATAACAGATGTGAGTGCTTTCGGCATGATCAATTTACAGCCCATTGTTTGGATGGTCTGAATGGGAACACCAAATTTAACTATCTCCGGTTTGAATACGAGAGGACCGCGAAACTTGAAACGAACAAAAATGGTTTGAGAAACTCTCTTATACGCAGTTCACCAGTGAAAGTAAGGATGGCTCAGTGCAGAAAAGTAACGATGACAAACGGGAGGAAGCACGTTATCGGCAGAGTCGAATTTCCTTTGATTACATACATTTAGATGTGAGATACAATCAGTTTAACAAAGAGAGCGATCAGGCGATGATGCAGACATTATTCACGTAGGCAAAAACTAATCATACTGAGAACCGAATTGCTTTGAAGAATGTCCGATGAATTTCTGTATTAACTTTCAACGTTCTGACATTCAGGAAGCTAGTTGGATCTGTTGCGTTGCAACAATAAGCCTAAATCGATATTGCTAGCTTCGAGAGCTACGTTTTTCATCTCAGTTTTCGAAGGAATCCTGGACATGAGAAAGAACCTTTTTGAAGTAGTCCACAATGTACAACTTACTTCTAGTGGAGGTGCTTGAACTTCTCACCTGCTATGCAAATACTGTATCACTATTCTGTCGTCCAGTCTATTAGTGAATCGAAAAAGTTAAAACTCAGTGGATTTGGAAATTTGTGTTGGTTGTAGCCAATCTTTTTGTTTCTAATGGGATTCTGACCGCTGAACTTAGTGTATAGGTAATAAACGTTTCATCACCGCTCGAGGTGACACTTGGATTGACGATGTCACCTCGATTGATGATGAACCTTTAATGATCAGAACCCCATGTAAAAATTGAAAATTACCGTCAAGGAAGACTAACATTGACCTCGATTATCTAAATTTATGACCGGAGATAATTTTGCACACATGTAGAAACCAAAAGTGCAACTTTAGTTCATCGTTAAATGTAACTATCCTTTTGCTACAAGTACTTCAGTTCCTCTTACGCATAACCACAGTAGATGAAGGATCACTCATTGATGAGCACAAATTATTGAGCTAGTCGTGCAAACGTGACGTTGCAAGTAATTCAGTTCAGTTTTGACACCAGAAATCATCATGTTCAGATTCGGTGTATGTGACTATTCATTTCCCTCAAATGCGCGATGAAGAATCATAAAACAATGTGAATTGTTGTTAACAGATAATGGACTAACCATGATATGATACGTTAGGAATGAGAAAGCACGATCGAGGAGAAAACCTGTAATAGCTTTTCATTTCCAAATTGCACTCAAAATATCTACTAGTGATTCTCTTTACGCGACTACATTCACAAAACCATTTCCATCTGATAACCGTTCAGTCAATGGTTTTTGAAGGGTAGCATTACATTGAGTTCATTAAGCGACTTTTGCCTTCAAATGTTGTGATTTTGTGAGATTACAACCTCTTTATTCATCGTTTCTTTCAGAAAAATTCTATTTGGCCTGTTTAAAATCACCATTTCCAATTGTATCAACAAACGTGGTTCATTTCTCGCACCGCGGTAACCTTATATCGTGCAATGTGCAACAGGATGTCTGTTCCGTCAATGACCAACACCGGTTAACCATTCTTGATTTGTAACACAACTTTATTGACTTACCTGCTGCGTTTGATTCCAGTCAGAGATCAATTTTACCAGGAGATCATCACTCATTTGTACACCTATGTAGTTTCATAGGAGGAAACAGCTACATGAACATTTCCAACAGCAGGAATTTGGAGAGGAATCATTCAGATTCATGTAAAAATATCAGAGAACACCCATTTGCCCGTTGGCTTTCTATATTAATCTTAGTAGCCTGTGCTCTGGTTCATCTGTTTCCGAGATTCAGCGTGGTAAAAATAGGATCAAATAGCACCGGTATCAATAGGTGATGACCTTAACAGCCCACTCTTAAACCTCTAAAGTGCTATGAGCTTTTTCCAGTAGTTTCTTATGCTTTAAACCTACCTTCACCCTATGATTCGTATACCCTTTTGTCGCTCATCCAGTCGGAACTACGGCTATTATATATCGATGTTTGCTGGTCATTTGTTTAATCTACGTTATTTTTTGAAATTATCTTTGTACTTCCTTTATTAATAGAATAACTTTTCAGGAAGAGGGCCGCGGCCAACAGAAGGTTGCCAAATGAGGAATTTGACCGGCGGCGGGGGGATTCGAACTCACGACCTTCACGTTCAAACTTTGCAGCCTAATCCGCCGTACCATCGCCGGTTTTTTGGAATCCGTTGTGGTACGCCATATTTCCTCCTTGCTTTCTTTATTGCAGGACCAAAGAAAAGTTTTACACTATTGCTAAATCGTATTCTCCTGAATGACCGCATCTCTTTCACCACTTTCGGTAAGCTGGATAATACCTTGCTTCCTCCATCTAATATCTGTTGAAAATTGCTTCAAATATCCTTGATGCTCATCCCAATTTGCCTCAAGATGATCTCTCCGAATGATTCAATTATCTTGTCATTAGCATTGACTTATTGTTGAAGTGTAAGCCTGATGCTGGTCTAATAATGGAATCCAAATGAAGAATGGTACAACGCGACGGCATGGAGGACAATTATTAACACCCATACTATTGACAATATTAATGTGATATTTTATACCATCAGTGTGAGCCGAACTCCAACAACTACGACCTTCAATATTTTCATCTTGCCCAACTGTCTTCATCATCTTAAAGTTATTCTCGTTAATATTATAACTTTCGGGTTTATATGAACCTTGGGGTATTTGGGAAGATGAAGGAAGGAACCAGTTGCTGCCCTAAATGTTGCCTAATATTTTTTTCTTAGAAGTGCAGGATGTGTGCGTAACCGAAGAAACACAGATCAGGATAAAAGATTTATGGAAATACGTTATCAAACGACTACTGCGCGGACCTGTAGAACCAAACGTATTAACGACGCGAATAAGAATGATGGTGTGATATTATGTGAAGTTCTGAAATTTGTTAGTACAAATATAGTGATTCACTCTTGAAACTATGCCTTTCAATTTAATGAATCTGCCTAAAACATATACTTCGAAGAGGAAGGAATGTTCTCGTTTGATAGGACCATGATTCTCCGTACCTCATATCCCTCAACAGACACGGTAAATAATTTGCGCGCTGATTGAAACTGAACAGAGTGAATGGATCTCCGACGCAGTATGTGAAACAATTGTTATTCCATTTTGCGCTCACTGTGAAAGTGCATTTTGAGGGGTACTTACGACTGGCTGGGGTGTGGCATTGGGTTGCTAATGGGGTAACTATTAAAATCAATCTTAACCAAAATCTTTATGGGCTAACTAGAAACAGAGGAACTGACAAGCAAAAAAATTATCTGCTTCACTACACGATGTACGATAGACGCCCATCTTGCATTGGTGTCACCAGTTAAAGGAGAACGTACGAAGTACGGACATGAAACGGAACGACATTTGAATCCTTGCAATTCCGTTCCTTTGTGCTACAAACAGCTCCAACATTTGCTTGAAACCACGTGATAAATAAACACTGAAAACAATCCAGAAACAGAGCCAACAATAGTCTGCAAAATTTGGACAGAAAACGGGGACCCTGGAAGAATGACTGACAACAATTTGTCTGAAATTAAACCACAATTCTTGGTACCCACGGTGGAGACGCAGTCACTATTCATTATGTTAGGTGAATCCTCTGCTGTCTGGGAATGTTTTGAATAGACTCGTGATTCAGATCACATCAGATTGTAACGAACCTATTTTCCATGATTTGTTCTTTGACCGCTACAAACGTATTTATGACATATGAATAAAGATTAAAAGATAAGTAACTGGACCAGTCAGTCGACTTGTCATTGGGTCTGTTGATCGATAGTCAAAGGGATCAACGTGGAGGGTGCCATCGGGTAACAATAGGTGACTCCGTCCGATCGCGCTTGAAGCCACCGAACCTTGGGCATGGTAGTTTCATGAAGACTTCATTTAAAGGTACCGGAATTCACTGAGTGATTTCGAAGTCACCAATCAACACGTGGGAGTGCATAGATAGACTGATATCAGTGACCCCAAAAGGGATCATAGGTCAACTAAGAAGCTCTTTTACTCGGGCCTATAAAGGTCACATCATCTCTTCAAATTCCTTCACATGTTTTACTCCAAATATCAGCGTCCCTTTAAGGGCACAACCATTCTTCTTTCTGTTATTAACATGATCGTGCACAACTGATGAAAGATCCACTTTAACCCATTTGTCAAAGTAATTGACAATTCTTTTGGCTGATCCGACTGACTCACTGTATTGTGTAAAATCCACTGCGGAAGGTCGGACTTCATTAATTAAACATAATTGGAATTAAATAGGAACATCATGTTGCTAAACCAGGATCGGTTGGTTGTTAGAAATTAAACCGTCCGACATTGATCCATACGAGCAAGCATGCCTCGAATCAGCCCATTCTCACTGATCGGGCTTGCATATAACTCTCTAAAAACAATTAGCCACATTGGAGTCTGAGTTAGTTTTAGCATCACTTTGGACTAAGCGTAAGTCATACGAAATCTCTGTAGTCGCACAGAGCAATTTTGCCGGGTTCCGCTGATATTCTGATCGAGTCTGTAGTCCATTAAAGTTGTCTTCCAACACAATGATCGAAACACTAGGAACGAGTTTTTATTCAGTAGGGAAAACTGAAAGATGTATGAACTGAGTACTATCAGAGTATTAATCCCATATGACCCTCTCAGTTACTGTATTTATTACACAATATATATTTGACTTGTGTGCAGAGGCACCAAAGCTAGCCGAGGTCTTCGAAATTTCAAAATGAACGGCAGTGCGCGGCTATGGATCACGATGCTAACTCGTTGTTCGTCCCCACCGGTTGTTTCATGCACGATAGAAAGTGGGAGTGAATCGAACCGGTTTTCACGACTTCTTATTTGTGCTTATCAAATCAAAAGCCGCTTATCTTCGTCAGAAAAGATCCACTAGTTCTTCCCACAAACAGACTAAAGATAGCGGTTCGAATTCTAGTTAGATCAAATAGTTTTGACTTTGAATGCTTCTTTCTTTCTTTCTTTCTTTCTTTCTTTCTTTCTTTTGTGTACTGCTAAGGCAACCACTA
>LUCM01002208.1:251747-307185 GCA_008360955.1 Fasciolopsis buskii | reverse complement strand
TCATCATATTCTCAAGGATTCTAAATTGTCATCTGTTTGTCGGTCTATATTTTTGTCTGTTTTCCTATCTTTTGGTCTGTCAATCCGACGGTCTCTCTATCTAATGTTTGTCCGTGTGTCTTTCTGTCCGCCTATTGGTGTGCATGTATATATGTTTATATGCATGTCTGTCTGTCTATCTGTCTGTTTGCCCCTCTATTTGTGTGTATCTACGCATTTATGTATGTACATATATGTGTATGTTTGTATGCATGTATGTATGTATGTATGTATGTGTGTATGTATGTATGTTGTATGTATGTATGTATGTATGTATGTATGTATATATGTATGTATGTATGTACGCATGTATGTATGTATGTATATATGTATGTGTGTATGTATTCATGTAAGCATTTACGTACTAGTGTATGTATACGTGAATCGTTATCTGACCAAGTGCAACCATTTTTGGTGTCATTTCCAGATGAAGAAATACAGCGCTCACCTTTTTTCCAAATCAAGCCACAAGTTTTGTTAATACTAGAAATTTTGCGGAGCATTAACATTTAACATTTTGCAGAAAAAAATGTGAACCAGAAGCATCCAGAGCTGCACGAATAGCTGATGAAAGCAAAGAAAGGACCACCCTGGGCGATTATATCTGTTAGGTTCACGATAAGATCTGTAAGACTATGGTGCCAATCAAAGTATGTTATACCCCAGGGATTTGGATAGCTTCGCGTTATAGGTCCAGATTAATGTCTCTTGCTGGACCGTTTTTGCGATTCCGCCACGTTACAATTATGACTGCCACCTTGACGTACCCTAAGTATGAGTGGAGAGGGGTGCGAAGTTGCGACTAATGCTGCATACCACTTATATGCTGATGCACAGTGATTTCTAATAAACAACATTTAGATTTTTTCTTCTAAGTTCGTTTACTCTCGTAGAGCTCCTTTTATTGAATCGAACGAAAATTTCATTTCCCCGAATACAGTCTGAAATGGATGTGGAACTCTTACCAAATCCGTCATTTTGACACTCCTTCACATGTCTGTTAATCGTTTTATGTCTGTCGTAGTCTATCACTCAATCATTCCGTCCCCGGGAAATCGATCAACGGTCACAAATACGTTCACACACACACACACACACACACACACATTCAAGCACAAACTGTTAACTAGAACACGTTGGTCGAATTCCAGTGGGCGACAAAGAAAACCGGGTGAGGGCCGGGCTGGTTGCCATTCTGCCACAGCACACCCATTGCGTCCAACTGTGCGCCGCCCGTAACCCACCCTGACCACCGCAGTCAGTCAGTAAAATGTGGTGAGACTTGATGGAGTCGTAAAATTTTTGTCAACAGAAATGGAACCTAGTTCTCTTTGATTAGCAGATAGATAGCTGTGTAGTCGACCTTGTCCATTTCACAATCCACCCTCCCACCAAACCTGTCACATATTGAACAACGATGATATTACTATCGCTCCAGTTACACTGTGGCTACTACTAATACTACTACCACTACCAACGTAGCTTCTGCTGTTGATGCTACGGACAACCCTTCTGCTTTTTATTCAGTGAGTGGTGACATGTTTATGTCGTTCATGGTGGACAGTTTTGAAGAGAATTACGACAACAAAGGAAAGGAAAGACAGTTAGTGCAAGACAAGGAAGGATAGACCAAAGAAAGAAAATACAGAAAACCTCTGTGTGTGTGTGTGTGTGTGTGTGTGTGCGTGTGTGTGTAGGCACGAATGCGAATTTTCATCTAGTTCTATTTTGCCTTCTTTGTGCTTCAGGAATCTGACCGCGACGAGAGACAACTGCAGCAGATTCATGCCGTCAACCTGGTAGGTCAAAATTGCATGCCGATCGTGACGAAAACGAAGCGGAGAAACTAATCAAATGAGTGATCACTGGGATGAAATGCCCTTACCACAGCGTTCAATTTGATTATTTGATTAGTGAAATCTACCGATTAGAAGGAAATTTCCACCTGAAAATTTATAATAAGAGTTCATGCTAGGTCAGTCAGCGAAATTATGAAAGCGGAAGAAGAGACATTTTCCGTCAAATAGCATGAAACGTGACAGAAGAATGACAAAATTTACATATGCCCAAGGGGATAAAAGTCCATTATCCCCTAGGCTTTCGCGTTAGTTTCACCTCGGTATGGAAGTCAGCAATCATTTGTGAAAGGAACGGGAATCATACTGGTAGCCACTTGGAAAGTGGAAATGCTAAACTCCCCTGTGTTTAGCTTCTATCAAAACGATAGTATTGAAGATTGAAATTGTTGCTGCTTAGAAACTTTGATGGGAATGAAACCTGAAAACAACGGGCCGAAGGAATTTTTCGCCCTAAAACATTGGGAAATCATTTCGACCCAGACTCTGCGAGTTATCCAAACAGCTCGTTCTCGTCTGCCGATCAGTCATGTTAGCACTCGAAATTTAGCCCCTGGTGCATTCGTAAGCCCATGCAAAGGGTGTCTCATGGAACAAAATTTCACGGTAATAAAGTGTGTTTATTTGAAACCTGACGATACTTTGTCTATTCAGGTTTAACCGCAAGACCACTTTTTCATTTAACATGATTTTGGCGACGGACGAGGAATTCACTGTATGAGTCACTGAATAACTTTCGGACAGTAAGTGAAAGCGAATAGGATTAGCTGCTTTAGAAGAAAAATTGCACTGTTAACTGACACTGTCGGTTTTCAAATATACTAGAAAATATGTAACTGGCGGTCCATCACTTCCCAATCTACTCTGCATTTTGCTCCGGGTTGACAGGGTGAAGAATGCAAAAAGCACATAGTCTCCGAAAAACGCAACATATAGATACCCAGTGAGTTAATTTTTGAAGAGCATTCGGTAGACGGAAAGAACTGGGTGTCTATCCAGCTGACCCTAGATGAATGACTTCTGAAAATTGATGACGTAACACGCAGTTGATATACCGCACGCAATATTTATGTCCGAGGCCATCAGAACCACAACTACAATGGGTTGAGCCTAATGAATGATAAGCCGAGGTGAAAATTGACTGTCACTAATGGGTCAGCCAAAAATGTGTTAACGCAGTGGTCTTGAACCGCAGCAAAACTAAGTCAGTTTTGTTTCTAGTGAAAAATTCCGTTTACTGACATTTCTTGTCAGAGTTAGCAGTATGGTCTTTGGCAACGAACTGATGCGACCAGTCGATCTTGAGGGTATGAAAGATTTATAGTGCGGTTTTCTGACAATGTCAGACAATCTAAACTAAACGTTGACCACTTGTCAGTTGAAAGAAGCAATGCCGAGATCATCCTACTTCGGCAGAAATCGAGCGTCAAAATAAGAGTGTAGTTTTTCTCAGGCATGAAAAGTCTGGAAGCAGAAAAAATGTGAGTGTGACCATGATGAAAACGTCGTCTTTCAAGCCGAAATAATATTTGTATACCTTGATTCAGTACGGTCTTGGTGATGACGTATAAAATGAGTTAGTTCATCCCGTCACCCGATGACGGGAACGAGAAACAAGTGCCCTGCAGATGGTGAAGAAATAAAGTATTTTCATTCTTTCTGATTAATGGCCGAGAGATTACACTTCTGTTGTAATGACCAACTGGTTGAATGTTTCGTGATTGACCTGACCCAACTCATGAACACTACCTACATTCTACGTCCAATAAGCCATCCATTTGTATACACGCATACAATTCTACTTTTTGTATTTCCGCTGCAGTCTCCTGCATTGCATCATCATTAAGCTTCAATTTCCCCTCATCTCACTGATCCAGAATACTACGGACACACAGTTCCACCGGTTCATCTCAGTGACGGAAGTGACCTCTGTCGAAGTCTGTATCCACATCCACCCGCACAGACACACGCTCCAAACTAGACACATTTGCATACAGCCCCGCAGACACGGTTTCGCGCTTAACTCCGCTGATGAACTCCGCGAATCCATCTATATATTTATCCGCTGGTCAGCCACACAATCACACAACAGTCTGTCCGTTGGAAGCGCAAAATTTCAAAGACACTCAGAAATGGCACCATTTGTCGGCACTTTTTTGTTCATTTTATTGATTATGGCACCCTTTTCCAATCAACAAAGTCTATTGACCTTGCCTCTCTTAGTAGTCGGGATTCGAAATGCACCATTCCAGGTTCAGTCACCTAGAAGGGCTTTATCGTAGCTGATGCGGTCATTCATAGTGGATTAACAAAAGGACTGTCATCGGCGGTTGTTTTCTTTCTGATTTAGTAATGCAGCCAAGAAGGATGCAACATGTGCTTGCAGAGCTATTAAAAAACCCTCCTCATCCTTGTTACTTCTCTGAAATTGACTTTTCTGTGGGGAAGCGCGAATGACTTGCAGGTCTTGCCTACAAGAGGTGACAATCCACCGCCTGTTGCAAGATCCGTCGAGGATATTCGAGAACAAAGGCAGTTTTAATGCCCGTTTTTCAATGAACACTGACCACTGTCCTCAAACAGCCTTCACCAAGACTTTTTCTCACTCTTTTCACATTTAAGCTCACTCTGCTCCACGCAGAGGAAAAACATTATTTCCTATCTTGACTTTTTGCACACCTGAACGGCAGAACAATTAACGAGTGATCTTAAAGGTCGTCTCTAGCCTCTGGTCAGAATTCATTACCCTTTATAAACTTTTACCTTCCTTTTATTGGCGCCGTTCATTTGATATACGCCTACTGTATTCCATGTATCTGTCAAGTTTTTTGTGTTCCCGGCAGAAATTTGCCCTCATCTGGATGTAGGAATGCGTTATTTGCTTAGACTTGATCCGCCTTGAATTCGGGCATCAGGGGTCGCAGTTTGCGATTGAAGTGACAGATTCCACAATTCACAAATTCAGTCGATGGGTGCGTTGTACAACTTAGCGATTGCAACATTCGGCCCGACATTAATTATTTGTTTATATCAAAGGAATGTGCATTGTTGATGATTCCTAACCGCTAGTGATGGTAACTTATGCAGGCTTATCTATCGCCTGGTGGACAGCTACTCCCATCTGGGGAAGTAGTTTCCAGATTCACAAGACAAAATTTCATTGTCAAAAATATTTTTCTGAACTTTTGCATTACCAAGCTGCGCAAAATCAAATCAATGTCTGTTGCCTGGAAGCTGATGCCTTTGGTTTTCAAGTTAGAATTGGTCCGTACACGAATAAAAGGAGGAAAATTCACGACCAGTATTTTTGTGATTGCATTTATTTTTTTTACGTGCCTGATGATGTCCCGTTCAAGTGCTTCTATGTGTGCACACTCCTTATGTAATTTTGCACCAGAATCTCTTTATTTAATCTTTCGATTTTTTTGCTCCCTTCATGAATGAAGTAATAGGGTACATCATTTTCAGAAAGAGGACCGTGGCCAACAGTGGACTGAAAAACGTGGGGAAGGTAACCAGTGCTGGACCTACCACCTTGACTTTTAGACGTCAAGACCCTGTCCACTTGACTGGTCATGAAGAGATTCATGAAGCCTGGGTTCTCGGGAGAACCACAGGGACACGTTGGATGTCGTTTGCCTCATACACAAAGCCATCCTTCAAAGGAGTTTTTATCTGTGATTTGAGTACCACTTGTCGCACATTTTTTTGATAAATTTGAAAAATTATGCGATTAGTGATCTATATTAATTTGAGCACTTCCTTTCGGTTCTTCATTTGTTTAAAGTTGCATCATTTTTACTTTCATGTTTGTTTAACTTCTATGTGCACACTACCCTCAGAATCAAACTCGAAGTGATAAGATCGAAAGGTCGAAGAGGTCGTTCATCTTCTAAATCACTTATTTTACATGAAAACTTAGCGCACCTCATATTTCCTGCCACTTCTTGCAAACGGGCATGCATTTGGTCTATCCATATCGCTTCCTACCCCTATCAGGATAGTAGAAGGATTTGTTTTTGTCTGTTGTCGAAATTGATTTCCCCGCTCAAATAGTGTGTACTAGGCGTCTGTGGAGTGACTTGCCGGTAAGACCGGAACGAAAACATCCAATTAGGTGAGCAGCGATATTTACCGAGAGAACAAAAGTTCGGAGCTCGGATACGCGATTTTAATACCGTTGCAAGTTAGCATTTCGTGAATATGCTCGAATTTAGATCGAGGAGGGCTTTGAAAATATTTTCATTTGAATAAACCAGTAAAACTAGATAAGATCAATCACTTTGGGTAGAATTTTAATCAGGTTTGTGAACCGGTCAGTAAATGATGTCGAAATTTCTTCGGCGTAATCGGTTTGTAATATAACATTATCTATAATCACTTGGGAATTATATCAAATTTATTCGAGTGCATGCTAAAAGATATTCAAAATTAGACAGTAGCAGGACTATATTTGGTGAAGTTTAGCGAGTGTACGCCCGGTGGCTAACTCTAAGGTAATGCACAGAGAACAAGGACAGTTTACAATTTGTAAGCGTAAATGAAATCATGTCAGGTGGATTGCTCTGCAGATTTATGCCAGCGAGATGCCGCTTAGCCAGTCGGACGCAATTTCCGAGTGGTTCAGACGTGATTGCGAAACACTGATATCTGTACCAATGGTAAAATGACCTTCAAGGATTTTTAAAAACTTAATTGTGAAGCTAATAAAAACGATAACTTAACGCCAGCGATGCTGTACATCTTTTCATGGCTGAGGAGCTGTCTGAGAAGAAGGTCGAAGTGAGCTGATGCTTCCGTGTTGTACCGTGGTCGATCCGCCCAACGATTTGGTCCAAAACGAGATAATTTTGCTTCAGTCAAGCAGTCTTCGAGTTCACAGTTTGATTCGCTGGTCCCCAATGCGTTCACGAAAGATCAAATAGTACTGCATCGTGAGATATGTAAGCAGAGTAACACTGGCAGATTTCTGTTCTTTAAGCAAAACTGTCCACCAGAATTTTCCTAACATGGATAATAATCCCTCGGTTTGCTCTCAATAGAGGCTTCAACTACCGCTTCACCCGTACTGAGTGGGCTAATATCATCATACGCTTATCTCACTAAATGAGAACCGACATCCATACGGTCATCGAAGCTGACCTACACTGATCATACTACTTTACTAACTCAGGAGATAATAACTAGAAAAAAATAGTTCAAAATTTACATGAAATCGGTTCCAGACGTCGCTTTGAGTTGCGCGATCTTTTAAAGGAATGCTGTAATATTTGGTTCTCTCGGAAGACATAATTTTATAACGCACGGCGTGAAAAATACAATTCTTATCGATTTCAAGACCCGGTTTGTAATGGGGAGCTGGCATCATCTTCAAGAGACTGTGTGTCGAAGACAGCAGATATTTATGGAGTGTGGTCGGTTGACAGGAGGACGACAGAAATGCATTAGAGTACAAAACAACTTCACGTGTTGCTCCTTCATCCGTCCGAAACCAGCAGTTTTAGTATCTGAGGCCGGTCGACCAACACACACACACATACAGTGTTAATGCTAAAGAATACTTTGCCAAATTGGTGACATCTTGTCTACCCTGTCATTCGTTCATGTGCAGCTACAGTAGCACAGTCGACAGATGGACGGATCCATTGTGCGGCTGATGTGCGTAGTGTTGACAAGCGCGGTTCGTTGTTGCGCACGGGGTTGTCAGTTCTGACAGGAGCTGATGTAAACAGACGGTCAGATGTTTCTCCTCCACACCCCCATCGGAAGTTGCCAAGGCAATCCGAACACATTCAGCGGGCAAAACAGTCAGTCAATCAGGCGTCGTTACGTAACGCGCGTAGACATGGCTTGTTAAGACTTGACAACTATAAACTACAGGAGATAAACACACGGACGAGGCACTCATTGTATATACGAAACGAGCAAGTATATATAGGCTGTTTCCAGTTGTGATGCTATCGTTAGCTCCTCGGGTTGCAGGTGGCCGCATGTGATGCACAAGTGGGTAGATTTGCGCCTGGTGAATTGTCAAGCGCAAATGGCTAGGAGTCTGTTAGGCGATGTCCAACATCTTTACCCTCCTCCCCTCCGTATGGTTGATATCGTCGGGATCATACTGACCACTGAAGATCGAAATTGTGTGGCAAAACGAGTGACAGATTCAAGGAACAGTAATGCTCATATCGTGAATGTTGATGTGAATGCTGATATAAATTATAGCGCTGTTACGACGAAACCAGGCTATTTGACCGTAGCCGAACGATACCAGCTATGATGTTGATGACAGTTTTGACAACGCGTCTCAACAACACGTTCACCTCGGTTCTGAAGCTTATTCGCTCTCGTTACCGCCTTTAGGGTTGTTCACGTATGTCAGTTATCGAAGCTTAACATATGCAGAACAAAGATCAACAGACGTGCAAGTCTGGTAGATACCTCGTTAGTTGGTCATACGAATGTTTACAACACTGTATGTATCTGTGTCTTTCAGTTGTCTAAATTTGACGACTGAAGCCTTAGCTGTTATGCGAAAATGTGAAGTGAATGGGCGGTTGACCGAACGGTCGACGTGATGAGCGGTGAGCGAACACCGACTGTCATCTGATAACAACAATATACTGTAACGAGTTCTCACAATGACAGTGACACCGCTGACATTACGTTAGAGCAAAACAGTGTTCATCAATGTTTGCGAAGAAATGTGTATTCAGATGCACAGATGTGTGGATGGAACCTGTGCGTGGGTTTCATGTTCTAATTATCATCATCCTTATCCATAATCTTCGGGTACGTTATAGTCAATGGTGCACGGTTCTTCTTAACCTCAGAGGTTACCTGTAATTATAGTTCAAATGATACATTTTGTAAAAACTACTTTGGTCCCTGTCGGTTCTCAATGCTAAGCTTATCCTAAGAAATAGCCGACAACAACAAAAAACAAATGAGGAATGCTCAACGGAACAAAGATGATGTTGCATTGTTGGATTTACTGCCCAGCTCAAGAAACCGATTTGGAGTGATAATCAGCTTTAGAATTATTTTTATCGTTATCTAATGGCATGCACTACGCGAAAAGTTGATTGGGTGAGGTTCCCCAAATTTTTGGATATAATAACAAAGTAGTCAGTTCAACATGTGTACACATCTGGAGGATGATTATGCACCTGATCGTACAATGAAAAAAGTATGAACACAAACAGGAACAATGGTGTTGATAACCGTGAAACAGCTGCGGAAACAAATAACCCTCACCGTCAACAGAACCCCAACAATAGCAACTTCAGCCATACCAGCAGTAGGAAAGCAACTGCAGTTGCATTACCAACAAGGCTGACAATAGCAATAATAAAGACAGCCACTGCTGCCACAACAGTGACAACAACAAGAACGACGACCTTTTTTAGGCACAGTTCAGTAGCATGTTCCATTTAGTGAAGGGTACCGGCAACCAGACTTATGTTCGTTCTCCTGAATATTGAGTTTCATCTCCAGACAGGAAACTGGAGAACACTATCACCATTACTTCAAACCGACGAGTTACTCTTTAGTAAAGGTGGGTCAAGCAATGACAACATAGCCATTAATTCGGAAGACAAGGTCACAAAAGAATCAGCATGAACGAAACAGTTGCAGGTGAAATATGACCATTTGGAACAACTTCAAATGAATGGCTTGGAGGATTCTTATATGCCTCCACTGTTCGCCTGCAATTCACGGTTTCGTCACCGTCCGAATTTATTACAAGACGGCTGTAAAAATCTTCGCCCGCAGGTATTCACCAGGCTATGCATTAACCCTAGTAGTCAACTGGCTGGTTGGCAATGGCCAAGCGAATAAGTTCGTGGCGTTTGGACGTGGAGGTCATGAGTTCCACTCCTCTCAACGTTGGTCAATTTTCCACTTAGCCGTCTGCTGGACGCGGTCACCTTCCTGGAAAATGATGTAAATTATTTCACTAATGACGGAAGTTGAAAAAACCTTGGCAAAATGCTTATTCCAGTCCAGACCATGGTAACAAGTTCCTTCATTTATTCAAGTCCACCAAGTGGTGTTATTCTTTTGACAAGACAGTATTCCGATAGAACTAAGGAACACTGGCTATCTTGGTCCGCGTCTGGAACTATAAGCATCATCGTTCGTGCGATCTCGGTGGAGTCTGTTGATTCAGGACATTATATATCCGACGACATTTCCTAAACTATCAACTGTTAGAAGTCTTAACCATGCAAAGAAGCTACCGAATGTAACAATTTGAGACTTGTCGAATTCATCGACTGATAATTGTGTCTTTCACTCTTCGGGTCTTGCTTTCGAACCCTAGTAAATCGAATGCTGCAGGGATTACGCAGATGCAGAGCGGAATCCGTAAAAGCAAGCTTATTTTAGTACCCACCAGCACGTTTGTGGACAACATGGTAAGCAGTCTAAGGATTAAAACGGTCTTTATGCGGTGATAGTCAGGAGGTCCACCTCGAGAACATTTTAACAAAGAGCCCAGTCGGGTAGGTCAAATAAGGGGTGTTAATCAAGCGACCAACATCACAACTTTCCAATCCGAAGTTCGCGCCTTAAGGTCCTCTAGCCGCTGATCAGTGTCTGCATTTGGCATCTGCCAGTTTACCGCGACTCCTTACTTAAAACAACATCCACTGTATTTTCACGAACAAATCATATTGATAATTTAAAAAATACTAAAAGTAGAATATCATTTTGGCAACCTCTCAGTGTCTGCTTCTCCTACCAATAATATTAGTCATCTGTCATATGACGAATTACGAAAGAAGAACTAAATGCATTACTATTGTCTACATTACTTGGCAGTTCGCTTCTATTTACCCCCCCATTTATCAAAGTCCTGCTGTTCACAGTTGCCATGTTTTAATGACCGCTAAAATGACAATCGGATAAGCAAGGAAAAATGCGTTGTTGGGTGCTGGAATCAAACCGTTGTTCTCTGACGGAGGTATTCGCTCTGCGTCGCCTTCGGTGGTTTGGACACATGCTGCCTGTGCTCGCCCATCGTTGAGTTCTTCTTGCACGTGCTGGGTAAGGCTAGAAGAAGCGGCGTGGCCGTCAGACTACTACTTCGCGTAGAGATCTGACGAAGTCAGTTTTGGCTTTGGCTTTGGTTGGTGTTTCCAGCCTTCCTGGTTAGGGCCCAGGAGATGAGAATTGTTGTTGGTTGGATACGTTGAGAGAGATTACTCAGAACCGAATTCAATAGCCCCAATGATGTGTGGTCTGTCCATAGTACTTGTGCCCCTCAAGAAAGAAAATGTTCACGGTGAAAACACAAGAAACAAATTGTTATTATTTTAATGTTTCCTCTATAGTCCTGTTAATATGCCGTTACCTTGACACCATGCTGGTATCGATAAAATATAAGCCACTGGAACTCGAATGAATCTGACGTCGTTTTGTGCGGATTGGCCACCAGGATATCGATATTCCTCAAAGCACGTGCAGGTGCACGTTAAAACTCAAATACATGCTAGGTTTTGAACACACCAACTGGCAGCCAAAAGCCAGTCCGAAAGAAAATTGCCTTTGATCCCCACTGCAACTGATTGCTTCATATCCCGTCATATCGTGTGCACTTTCGTGAAATAAAAAAGCACACGAGATCACTGGAACCCATCATTAATACACAAAGTTCGTTTTCATCCTTTTATTACGAAATTTCGGCTTGTAAGGAAATATCGCCCACCAAGGAAAACAACTGCTGGTCAGCGGCTTTAATAGGGTGACGAGTCCCGAGTTAGTAGACGTACGCACAGGTTAACAAAACTTTATTGGCCACACAGCTACCACCAAGTTGGCATTCGGCACCAATTTGAATAACAACGTTCGTTGTCTGCCTGGGAAGTTTCGCTATATAAATCGGACTTGGTGGAATAGAATAAATTTCACATTTTGGCCCTTCTTCATCTCTAGAAATCATTACTTAGTGAGTTATTGGCTCTCATTTGGAAGCGATTATGTTTTCGGATTGGAACTGTGACGTTTCACAACTTAATCAAATTCCCTTTGATTTACTATGTCAGAAGTATAACCTGAATAATATTAAAATAACTTTAAATGATTGTGTTTAGTGTGATATTCCAACTATTTCAATTTTGTTCATTGCTGTCATCAAAGTTATCATAACCTTACCCTGTTTTTCGACAGTTCGTGGTGCCTTCTGATTGCGGCATTTCGCTCTATCTGTCGATAACTGTTACACTTTCGAACGGAATCGGATCCGGACTTGAATTATTAGGTTGTGTCGTAATACCGCAGTTGTACTCGGAGTACGCCTAGTTTCCGCACCTGGCCTTAACACCTAAATAGATTAGAACTGACTATTCTACTATCCTTATTCGTGTTACACTGGAATAACGTTCGCTACTGCAATCGAGCAGTCGGCTTTCAGTCAAACGGTCCAAATCACGTCCAAACACTTTGAAGCGGATATGAGCCAGGATAATTTACCATGGTCACAATTAGTCCGCCAAGTTGATCGGACGAAAACTCAGAAAAGAGGACTTGGGAAATCCGTTGATAATCTGGCCCAGGGAAATGAAATGTCCAGATGATAAAAAATAATTGAAATGCACCGGATAACCACTCACCGGTTCGTATACAATTTGATTTGATTAAATAAAAGGTTGTTTGGATTAGAAATGCTAAATACGTAGATTAGAAATGTTTGGCAAACGCAATTAACGGATTAGTAATTGTCATTTATCCAGTCAGATGAGAATGAAATTGTAAGTATTAACAAGCGGTGGCGATTTGTGACATGACAAGACTAAGTGGGATCAGAGCAGAATTTCACTTGGAGTTAGCATCTAGATTCCTCACTGTGTGCACTTACTGGAGATCACAGTCACTCATTCTTAGTCACATTAATCGTCCCCGCGTAATCAGCAGCCATTGCCGCACTATTTGTTCCACTCACATATCCACTTTAGGTATTAGCGATAACAGCCTAACACTTTCTTATACGCTAAGCATGCTTCATTTAGCAGGTGGGACTATAAGATTCGACGGCTCAATCGTTCCACAAAGAGAATTTTCCTCTCTGCGGAAGTTATTTAGGTTTTTCAAAGTTTCCAGTTCTCCCTTGGGCTTCTTTTGCCTCATGTAATGCTCCTAAACAGCAGTTTAAAGAATGTTTCCATGTATTGTCCTGCAGTCACTCTGTTTCTGTCATATAGTAAAAAATATACTCCTTGCTCAGACTTTTTTCCGTAAAAAGAAAACTCGCTTTCGTTTCCGATAAATTGATTAAAACAAAGCTGAAATAAGACGTCGGATTCTGCTCGCCCTAAACAGTCCTTGGAGCAAGTTGTGTGTGGGGCAAATGACTGGGTAGGCAAAAAATCTGCTCTCATTTTATCTACTGAAAGTTAACATGCGAACTTCGCATTCGTCAATCTATCTTACTGTATGTCTCCGGTTAACTGACTCCGAACTGACTCTGTACAATGTTTCTTCATTAGTACTGGATGCCTGCATTTTGTCAAGGTCTAAACCTGCACTGATTCATCTATGGAAACACTCTTACCAAGAGCACACAATGTTGCATCCTGATCACACACTTCTGGATGCCAGCAGCTGAAAATAAGAACCATTTCCGATTACTGGTGGCCGATGAGGATCATCCGATCCTCAGTGGTACGTACAGGGAAGTCGAAAGTTTTATGCTGTCTGGTTCCACCTTGAACATCGGGAAGTTCCTGAATTGGTCAACCCTTTAAATTCTCACGCCGGTCTACCTCGGCCTGAACGACATTCATTAGAACCTTTTCGGGAAAAGAAAGCTGCAGAATGCATGCAACTACTTCGTCCTATTTGGTTCCCAAGTCTCTTCAGGATAGAACTGAGTGTATGTGCTATACTTCCCAACATATAATTGCCATTTATTGGCTAAATTTGACGTTCCATACCTAGTGACATGTTGCATTCTTATTATTTTTCCTGTCATTTCTGTCAGTTTTTATTTGTCTACATCGCTCAATAAGTCAAACAGTTTACAGCAAAAAATAAATCCGTTGACAGTGAAACCCAGCGGTTTCGATGAGCTAAAAATTGCTCTCTTATTATCTTTTCTTTGAACAATTTACGACACTGACCGAGCTGTTACCTTTGATGCCTGTTTGCTTCAACTATGTTGGTAATACAGATACGCTAGTCTTGTTTTCCAGTCAATTTGGAATCATATCATACATGACAAACCACACGATCTTAATCTGAAAGTTGAAAATTTTCCGAACATTTTCACCCTAAATGGTTCCCCCTGTCGTTTCAAGCCAACCCAAGTGGACGTTATGTGTGCATTCCTTGTGGGTGAATGTTCAACTTTCACCGTATACGCATAAGGAAAAAACTTAGTGCAAAGTCCATGATTTGAAATGAGTAGGTTTTGTTGTCGAAATTGTTGTTTTGTGTTCTTTAAATCCAGGCTGTGCATAGGTTTTGAGCCTTCCGTTTCCAAGTGCCAAAATCACCTTGTTTTTGATCTGATTAGTCCGCACTTAGTTCAAAAACCCGGTTCCTCCAGTGTCCATTAACTGTTGTAAAATGATTTTTCCGGGACTACTGAAAGCTAACGTCAAATTGTTAACATGTGTCCTTGGACTAATCGTTCAGTCTTCCCAGATCCTCTTCTACGTTCCGATTATCAGTACTTGTTGCGAGCATGTTGATGCGCGATAGAAAATGACAGATAGAATCCTGTTTGATTATTCCAGTCCAATACATGTAGACTGTTATGCGTCCGATTACCATTGGTCCAGGTGCTTCATTTACCGCCTGATTCCAGTTGCAAATTACGGAGACGGAAATCGACTTCTATCTTCCTCCTATTTCTCTGATACTAAATAACAGATTGAAAATTTGTTCCGTACATTTTCCTTCGTTTGATGTTTGACCTGTATTTTGTACACGGTACGTTTTCATTACATCTTGACAATGTTACAAAAGAGGCTTGTTTTTGCAGGACGTTTGCATTAGACTTGACAAATGTTATTCGCAAATACACATGAAATCTTTACCTCACTGTTCAAACGCGATTGGAAAATTTCACACCTATTCAGGCAACAATTCACGTTGTGATCAGATTACGGTCAACTGAATGAAGACTTTGGCGCCATGTGAATTGATTCGTTCAAGCAAGTCGTTTTTATGGTAGCATAAAGAATCAAACAATAAAATGATTGAGTACTTAATTGTGTCTATACTCATTAAGGGTGTGTGAATAAGTTTAATGTTCTTATTTAGCATGAAAGTATTTTCAGATGATATCGATAATTTTGCATTGGATGGTTGACTGTTTTTGTTCTAGAAAATGCTATCTGGTAACGTGGTTACAAACTAATCACGTTGTAGTCGACCTTAGCTGAATTTCGTGTAGGTCCCCGTATTCCCTGAAATTCACCACAATTTTGGACCACCCTATCGAATCCCTACCGCCGGAACGCCCACGTAATGGACAATAAATTGCCTAAACGTCATTGTCAAATTTTGCCGATTTTCCGCACTTAAGTAAACAAGCAAGCCTGTTGGTCCTGCTGTGAGTTTTCCCGCTCTTATTTCCTCTTTTGATAAAACGACCAAATGAATTCAATAGACCGCGTGATAACAAGCTGAATGACGGTTAGTGGACCAGCTGGCTGGTTTTTTTTTCACCTGTACTTCGTCAACTGATCGATTTAGTTCACACTTTTGCACCAGTCCTGACTACTACCGAATAGCGTAGACGGACTCATGTGCCCCTGACCTGTATGCTGTTCTTCCCCGTAGGTTTTTCATGCGTTAAATCGTGATGAATATTATTACCTTCTCAGTAGTATTTTTCATATTCGGTGGGACGAACAAAATTTCCTCGGAGGCACACAACCCATTTGGCGGTTATTGCCGCTCGTCAGGTATGCTCACCCGGTACTCTCTTCTCCAACCATCCCCATACTAGTGCATTAATTTGTTAGTTTTTCACTAGAATCTCATTTGAATCGTTAGAAGCGTGAATGGATGATAAGTCCGTTTAAGAATCACAGGGTAGTTCATCAGAGGATTTCCGTCGATCAGGCAACACTAGCCTCCAGAAAAGAGATGTAAGGCCCGAAAGTATTGCATCTAATTGGCAGGGTTAGGAGTGTGCATGGATGCTCCTTATTGAGGGATTTTTGGACAGGAGAGCCACACTAACCGCGAAACTGGTTGTGTACTCCCAGAGAAATTTTATTCATCCACCCCTATAGGAAACATACTACTGAGAAAATCCAATAATTTCGGCACTTATGTCCCCTTTCAAATGGACAACCTTGCCTGACCGACAAATCACCATGTGATTTTCAGATAAAATTACCATTCATTCACGCTCCTAGCAATTCAAATGAAGTTCAAGTGAGAATGTTATTACGTATTAACCGACTTCTGATCGATTTGTTCCTCTCGTTGGCCGTAATCACAGTTTATTGTTTCGCATGATTTGCTCCTTTGTTTGTCACAGAAAGATTTATTACCTTGAAGATATGATGTTAAACCTTCAGATCAATGAAATCCAATTTCAGGTTTATTAACGCTTCTGGTACAAGAATACTATGAGGAAGTGTAATGTCAGTTATGGACTCTGTCCGGCGTCATTCACGTGAGGGGGAGTCTAGAGTGGTTTTCGACAATCAGTTCAAGGTTGAATACCAATCGAGATAGTGACTGCTAAAAATCAGCCTGAAGCACCTAGACAACGAAAACCTGTGTATCAACAATGAGGCAGATGTAACCGGGTTATTTATATTAGTTGATGCAAAAGTACGACGGTTGGTGTTATAAAAGTCAACAGAATGAATGGCTGGATAAAATTAAGGTTGATTGGCATAATTTTAACACGCTTTTTAATACGACATAAGTCACCCAAACAGGGGAAGCTCAGCTTCACTCTGCCTCAGACTAGCAGGTGATTGCTCCACCACTGAATCTTTAACGAGAGACACGGTCATTTCCTGTAGGCAATGCCCGTTAGCTTGTACCATTGTTGACAGATGGCACTCCGGCCACATACAAGTGCATTAGACATAAAATTAGCACATCCGTAGGTGAATGTATTTTTTTACTTATCACCGTAGACAAGAAGTATCTCAACGATTTTCTTGCCGCTCATATAGTTATTGTTAGGTTTCTCAATATATCTTCGGATTATCTTCAGTTGTTTAATTCGGTTCTCCAATGACCTTAAAGGCTCAACTTGAATGATTCTTTAACCTTAAAAATTGCTTGCACCAGATTCCATTTGGATAACTTGTCTGCTTGTAGTTGTTTGTAGTTCCTACAACCTTAGTTACATGGGCTGTCTCGTATTTAGGTCACGATGCCAATTTTTCATTCCAAATCGGAGCGAGCGAGAGAGAGAGAGATCGGTACCGAGCACGAAAACGGCAGATGATGAGGTTGCTTTTTTAAAAAAAAGGCACATCCAACTTGTGCACGCGCCTTTGAACGCCTACTTGATAATCAAATACAAAGGTCTACTATTCGAACTACTTGGCGAAAATCGGTGTTAATTAACCCATGACAAAATGCATTAATCTTCATCACTGTCAAGCGGCTAAGCGAGTTTTTATGACTAATCCAGCCATTAGTAGCACTGATGATGACCATGTTCACTTTGATATTAGTTTTCTGATATTCATTGTCTCCAGCTTCTTTGTTTATCAGAGCCACTGGCTGATTGATTAATGAGTGACTATATGTGAACGATTTAACCCGAGGGGAAAATCAGTCCGTTGGACGAGAGGTGGGAGAGGGGGTGACCTAATCAGAACGTCAAACGATTTTCCCCCCAATGAAACATTTTGGTAATGCTATTAGTTCCACGCTCGAATTCTTTCATTTTGAACACCATACAAACCGGTCCCGTCAGCAACAAAGGACGAAACATTTCATTTGCAAGTTGAGGTCTATTGAAATGCAGTCTGGACGTCACAACTGTGGCGGTTGAGGTTTTCGTCCCCGATCGCTTGTCATTAGGCTATCCTTAGAGGTGCGGGCTTGGTTAGCAAATTTTCACGTAGGCGTTAACCACCTACACAGGGCGACCAACGTGATACCAACCAAAGGATAACTGTTAAAGCAATACCACGCGGCCGATCAACGTTGAATAGTGCACTAACCATAATGAAGCTTCTAATAAGGTCAATCAATTGAAACGTTTGTGTGCGGTAAGAACCAGTTGAATAAGGCTCGACAAGACCTACCAGAATTGGATAGTCCAACCACGTGGCTTGTTCCGTTTCTCTTCTAAGCTACTTCTATTCAACCTCGGTTTACTCAGTTCAGCTTTCGCAATTATCAGTGAGGTGCTGCAAAGTGTCCCCAAATAGATAGAAAAACCAATAGAAGCCTGTAAAGTAAGCGAGCAAAAATAAACTCGCCATTAAAAGCTGGTTGGATAAACAAGAGATTTCCAAACCATATAACATTGCCATGTCCCCAGTAATCCGGCCGTCAGACCTTGAAGCCCCAATAATTAGATGAGATTCGATGCTTTGTGCGTCCACGTATTGGTCACATTTCACGCGTTATGTACGGGAAGTATATCTCACCTGGGACACAAATTATATCCCACAGGAAAACGTGTTTTTCTCTTCTCTACAGGGACAGAGAAAACGATAATTATTAACAAAACTATTTGGATGCTTGGAGAGAGTTCAGTAGGAAGCTGCAACTCGCGATTGTGCACAAGACACCCCATACAGACTGGCAGAAGTGTGCAGAACGACTGAAATCTAGCAGACACGGAGAGGTCCTAATAGAGCCATTTGTGGTAACCGAACTGGCCAAAACTAGAGGATTTTTAGATTTACATATTTCACAACTCCACATAAGCCCACACGGCATAACAGAGGCGACCGAAGGAGTAGGTCTAGTGGGAAAGGATTTGAACTTGAAAGGACAAGACCTTAGGTTCGCATATTGAATATTTCATCAACGTCCGTCAGCTGAATGGGATGACAATTAGGAAAATCACATGAGGAATACTAGCTCGGGGACACTAGCTAGCATTGTCTTCATACGTCTGATAGACAATGGTCACCGCATGCACAGTTGCTAAGCCGTTGGATTTAGCTGTCAAGTGCTACCTTATCGACCGCAAACGGAACCCTACACCAGAAATTGGATCACTGATCCCCAGACTCACTCGCCTTACACCGATCGAGTGACGAGAGCATACCTGTGTAAGACAATGCCTGTGGCTTTTAAATGGCTGATCGAGTGACAGGAATGAATTATTCACTATTCCATTCACCGGTGGGACTGCATTATGGCCGCATCCATTGAACACTACGTGTAAAAGGACCATACATATAATATATAATATGTTCTTCCTAGGTGCCTGTTATCTTGTGAGATTTTATTTGATCCCGTTATCCATCCCCTCTGGTAATGAATTTGACCACTGTGGTGCCAATTAGCATGAAATGGTTCATATGCACAAAGAAAACAAATCGGACCGAAAAATAATTTGCTTTTTGAGGTACTCGGATGGGTTTCGGTATGCGATCACATCCTGATCGCTTTTCTGGTACTTTGCCCATCGGATCTGCTCTGTTGGTTCGTAGCCGAACTGGTGTTTTGCACGTAAACTCACGAGCAATGCAGTTGCAATCTGATTTGTCTAATTGCGCAATCCGTTTGTAAGGCATTTAATTATCACTGACAAAGTGTAACCAGTCAAGGGAACGAAAATAGAGTTTAACATTCAGATTACTGGGGAATTTTTAGCTGTCGGTAGATAGGGTTACTGGAGGTAGTTTGCCCCGTTAGAATTATGTATGGACAGTTAATAGTAGTAAAAGAATCCCTGTTTGGTCCTACGCAATTGAAATATATCACAATTTAACCTTCAGTCACTTCATCAATGCGTCACACGACAACCTTTGTTAGTTTTTCATCAAATTGTAACCAATGGGCAAATTATCAGAAAGACAAGTCAACTAGTTTTGATCTTGAATATCACAGGATATTCGTAATGCTGGTCGGCAATTATTCACTAACGCATAGCAAACCAAACTCAGCGATCATTGATTTTTTTTCGCTCGAACGGATCTTCCGCGTTCTGTGAGGTTGTAAATGTTATTCTGAAATGAAGAAACACAATCGGTAGCGAAACATATGTGCTTTATTCGCAGAGACCCTAAAGCCTGCAATCTGATATTATATATACATGTAGCGTTATCCCAGATGAAACCAACACTCGCTTTGTGTACCGGTTTTTGCTAGTGTATCAATCATTGAACAATATCAACCGCGTAAACGAACCTCCGATCTGGACTGTCGCATGACTGCACGATAGGCAAACTGTCATCCACGTTTCACGACACAAATATGATAAACAGAATATCGTGAAGATATCGTAAATCAACTACGGTATTCCTTGGAGGGGGAAAATACGATGCTAGGTTTGGATTACGACGAATATAAACATTTCTCCATTATGAAAAACTGTTTTTATTAAATTTTTCGACAACCTGTTGATCGTGTGCAAGGCGTGTTTTGGCCGATTGTATCTTTAAGCCGGTTACTTGGTTTTTCTATCAGTTGAATTTTGACGGTTCATTTCAATACTACTATTATTTTTCAAAGCTTGATATTATGTGATGATTACCGTGAGTCCACTGAAGTTGCTTTTATATGCGTGAGCGTGGTTGGCCACAAAGAAACATTTCTGATCTTAATTTTGAGGTTGTAAGATTGAAATAATGAACTGGGATCATTACCGAATCTACTAGCACTTTGAACTGGCTGAAGCTTATTACCGATCGAGAAAAATAAATAAATTCCAAATTTTGTACACACTTGTTTTTTAATATCACCTTTTCGATTATGAAATTGTCGAACTTCTAACTCCTTATTTGGGCTTTCAATTTCTGTCCCCAACGGGATAATCTACAACCGAGAATTTGGGCAGTGCCTAAATTGCTACGACAGATTTCGAGAAAGGTAAGAATTTATCACTGCCGAAGACCGAAGATGTCTCAACATCCGTTCGAACACTGTTAGCCGAACAGTTCGCCGGAGGTATAGAAATTTGGTGATTGTTAAAATATTAGTCAACAACGTGAAATTCCAAATAAACTACGAAATTCCCAGGAGTAACAAAAATCCGAAAGCACGTGTCAAGAGCAAAATGAAAAACGACAACTGTGGTAAATTGGAAGACAATTAGCCTCCCGCGAACTGCCTAAAAGCACGTTCTTCTCGGAGAGTGCAATTAATTCTGTCACGTTTCGGTTTCTTACGTTCACGTAAGAAATTTTTCATCCGTACTTGCAGTTTGTCTTTTTCGATCAGGTACGGTTTGACTGGTTTTGTTCGGCACTGATCAGAAGTAAGTCACAATAATTAAAATCTTTCAGGGTTTCAGTTGGGACTTTCAGAATGTTTTGTATTTGTTAGGATTCCACAGGATGGATTACATTTACTGAGAAAAAGTATACTAGTATCGATCAACCACATGGACTTTTCAACATAAGTTAGAATATCCCGCTGTGGTAAAGTATGGCATTGGACTTTTAATCGGTTCCTAATTTCGTCTGAACAATTGAACACTCTCATGTTGTCACGGCTACGGTTGCCTATCTTACACAGCAGTATCATCATGGACCCTGGAAACAGTCTTCTTGGGCTCCTTAAGCTAAACTCCTGAGGTGGGCAACTACGATTAGGACAAAAGCAGAAAACAAAACAACATTACAGTCATACATTGAGTTATTGTGGTTATAGGTAAACGTTGAAATTTTTGATGTCAGCATTATCTTTCGCTATCAAGCGGATGAACAAAATTTTTCCAGAAGCACACGATCAATGCCACGATTACTTCCACTCATAAGGTAGTCAAATTTGGCACTGTCCTCTTCGACCGTCCTTAATGTTGTACAATCCTTTGTAAGGTTCCCATTTTGCGTCGTTTTTTAGTGGTTACCGCTGATTAACCGACTGAAAAACTTCCTACGTATCAACGTGCCACTCTTAAGTAGATTTGTCAATCCTGTCTAAATCCAGGTGAGATTGCGGTGCAAACGAAGAACCTCCTTGTTTCGGAGACAGTATACTGCATGTGTACAGAGGGACTCTGTACACCACAGTTCATACTGTGCCCCAGTGTTCCATATTTTGTTAGTTAAACGATTCTTGGTATTGCCGGCGTGTTTTATTAGTTTTTCAGAATACTGCCTTATTCCAAAGTAGGATTTTCACATGAATTTTTCGATAGCAATAACGGCAATCAGTTGGTCGATCATGGTCTCTGACCTTACACGAAAGCATTCTGTCCTGTAGTAAAGAAGCCCAGTACACTCCCGAGATCCGAGTTAGATAGCCTAGTGACTACCAGCATTCATCTCGGGTTCACTTACGGGATGGATCGAGGTAGATGTGGATCAGAGAGTAATACGAAACTGATTCTCTTCTTTTCAGTGATAGGTTGGATGAGTTGGTGTTGCATGGTGAATCGCTTAACGTTGTCACAAAAGATTATGCACCTCAGACGCTGAACAACACTATCCATTAGCTCGAATGATGTAAAAGGTATATTACAGGAACCTATTGAGGCTCTCTCATTTTGGTGCACAGGCCTCGGCAAGCGGAGGAATATTTCGGTGAAATTCTGCGCACGATGATATCTCTACAGGAAAGCTAATTTACTATACTGAAATAGTCTAATTACTTTTTCCCCTAACAATGACAAACATCGAGAATTGTTCACAATCAGCTACTCCTGCTAACCGGTTTATGGTCTATGAATATTTCTGATCGAAAATCAAACCGAAATATTTAGCCAAACAATTGTAGACACATTAGTTAGCAATTGAGCTCCTAAAGTTAATCTAATGGAAACTTAACTAAGGGGACCGCGAACAAATAAAAACAAACATGGTCTGTATGCATGTATTTCATACATTGGGTCTGAAGATTCATATTTAGATAAGGACCCATCGTGGTGTCATTATCGGTCATAGTATTTGCCACCTGTTTGTGAAACTTGGGAAACCGGCTCATACGTTCATGTCAAAGAGACATTTGCGCGTCTCGCAATGGATATTTCGGCTGATGGAGTGCGGCCGATAACCAAAGGTTCGAGTAGTGACTTTGTTCTAGGGTCATATCAGTGCCGAATTAACTTAAAACAAGAAAATACAGATAGAACAAAAACCACAGTGAAACTCTGGATGGAATTACTACGCATAAGGATCTCCACTAGCAACGTACAAGTGATTGCGACCACCTCGTGAAAATAGATTACTAGTTCCCAGTAGGCAACCAGTAAGGTTTCTTTGTTATGTTCTTGACTTTGAAGTGTGTACGAACGATACTAGTGATTTTCTGATGCGATCCTGAATTTGCAGGCGAACTGCAATCTGATTGTTTGTCAGATAGTTCGAAATTTATCAACCCCTTCAAATTTTACCATAAATGTTTTGGTTTGAATTGAAATTGCTTGTGGAATTGCCCACTTAAATTAATAGCCTAGAATCGTGTTGAATTGCAAACTTCCATTTTGGTTGCAAAACCAAAGCGAAAGAAATGCTGTCTGACATGAACCGTTTGGGGACAGTGGATGAGGGGGTTCGTTGCAGCATTTGGTCACAAGCCAGCCGTCAAGACGAATAGCATTTGCCTAACTATTCGACCATTTAATCGTTTGATTTTTTGGGAGGCGAGAGAGGGTTTGGGATGAAAGAGGAGAGAAAGCGATTTCCATCTGATTATATGCCCGGGGACACCAAGCGGGACTAACGCGATCGAATGATTTATCGGAACAGTGTTTTATTTTAGTTGTTTTGTCGCGTGCGATGTAGTTGCATCTGACAGTTGCATGTGTACAGATTTATTCACATGTGCGGCGACTACTTGTGTAGTCGGTGTGATATGTTGTATCAATTTGTTTCATTCACCCTGATATGTTTTTTTAGTCGGATTAAAGAAAACAGGCAGCTTTTGGCATCCGAATTATGTTCGTTCTTTTTATGCATATATCAAGTAGCAGAAACACTGAAGGAATTATAAATGGAGTCCCAGAGAATAGCAATTATCGTCAGTCTTATCACAGTCTACAGTCCCGTCTTCCTTTTTTATGGGTCTACTGGAGCCAGACCAAATTTTCTACCCGTCATCCTCTGTCTTGACTTGATCACAGGTCCCAGTGGCTAAAAAATCAACCCGGTTCTCGCTACATAGGATCGCTCCGCTGTTTTCATTCACACAGTTCATTTGGGATATTTCACTTCACTAGGTTGCTCCCAGACTACATTAGTTAACTTTTTTTCTGCTTAGGCGGAACCCTTGCCCATTTTTAAATTGGTCATTGACAGGAAGCAACTGTCTGGTGCCTGGTACCATTTGTCTGCATGGAAGTCATTCAAAATCATTGTTTTTTCATTTCACCCGGGTTAACTGGAATGTTGATGTGTGTAACGGTCCTGCTACCGTTTTCACTTGCAATCTATGATCAGATTGAAAATATTTACGGGGTTTGATAGTTCACGGCCCGAATCCAAGCGTGTTCGCCATCAGACACGAATATGTGCTATCAACAGAAGTTTGCGATTGTTGCGACTTTGAGATTTGTTAACCTCAGATTGGTATCCTGAAGTGGCAAAATAGTTTTCATTAGGTACTGAAAAAGTTTCGTACATTTTCCCACCAAACGCCAGCATACATTCGCAAATCGTTTGCTTTGCCCTACCGTTATAGTCTTGACCCATTGTCTCTTGGGGTCTACATACACATACACATACACACGCACACAAACGCATTAACTGCCACTTCAAGCTGGTCAGATTGTAAAGCATTGGGATATTCTGAAACCGTCACATTTGTAGGATTTGTTTTTGTGAGGGTTTCTCTTACACAATGTGATGAACAGATAAAAAGGTGTGGTAAATTTGTGCTGTACTTTGGATCGTCATAATCATCCCAAAGCTTCCGCACAAATGGACTGGGAAAATTCAAACTGTCCGTTTGTGCCGCTTGACCATTGGAGACATCTGCTATGACTGCTTTTTCTTCAGTAAGCCAGTTCTGATTACACTGACATAAGATTATCAAATAAAATGAACTTATTTAGTGGCTCTTTTAGTTTAGTTTCCCGAAGACTCCTTTCAGTTAAGTTGAAACAGGGCTGGGCGGCTAGGGAAAGCTAATCCGGTGTTTGGTGCTTGATCGGTGTTCTTTGAACGGGTGCATTGTCCAAGGGACAGATTACTACTATTTCTTCTTCTTCTTCTTCTTCTTCTTCTACTACTACTACTACTACTACTACTACTACTATTACCACTGGAGGCTCATTAGGAGCGGGTGCGGAGTAGCTGCTTGCAAACTTCATATACGCGAAAAAGTTAACTTCGTGCAACACACATCTCAGGATGCCGAGGACAGATGAACATATTACCAAATTTAAGTCAAGTCTTTTGCTGAATGCCTGCTTCGAATTGCATGAAAACCCATTTTTGAGCGAACACGGCCAGGTCAGAACCATTTATTTGTTAGATCAGTGTGCAGCTCTGCAGTTAAGTAACAGGATCAATGCAGTCAGTCACCGTATTTCCATTGCTTAGCTTTGTCACTGTCCAGGTTATGCCTTACAGCCTCAATGATCAGATTCTTGACAGTACAAAGATGCCTAACCAGCAACTGTTCAGTGAATGACTTGCTGAGGAATGGGCCTGAGAAGTCCTAATCCATTGACAACGTTCCAAAACTACTTCCCAGACTGGTTAATTCCATGAGCAGTAATTTCCGGCGCGCTAGAAACGGCCCGCATTTTCGCACTCACAAACGATGGCAGAAATCAAGAGACTTGGAAGCAAGGGTAAGTTACCAACTCTCAGGTTTGGAAGTATGTTGTCTAGGGTAATCCGAAGACAGTACACACCTTAAACGCATTTACATTCATATCACTGTCATCAGTTTATTACTACTGTAAAATGAAGGACAATTAAGGCAGTCACCTTTTGGTTTACGATCGACCATTTAGATATGTAAAACAAATGTCAGTCAAAATTATTTCTTATCGTACTCCAACCCAAGAAAATTTCGATGCTTTCGTTCCAATCACACCATTGTTTCTCGCTTGTTTACCATGCTCTATATCTTCGGGACTTATAAAAAAAAACAAAAACTTACAGACTTCGTGAAACCGTGTATCTGAGGAGGATCCAGTAAGTTTCTGTCTGGCCCGTTGAAAGTCGGTGTGCTAAAGTTTTTGGTAGGAGGCTAGAGAACTGTCTGTTTTGGTTAAAGTTCAATAGGAAATTTAGTTGATTACTTTTGGTCGACAGCTCTTGAAAGTGGCACGGAACGACGAATGTTTTGACTGATTAAAAATACGTCTAAAGTTTCCACATGCACAATTCTATTCTTCGAGCCCGGTTGGAGCAGGTCTTCAACTGTCGGATCGGTAGTCGTCTCGGACACGGCCAACTGCAACGTTATCCAAAATTTTGGTTTGCCGATAACTCGCTTTGTGAAAATCGTGCAGTAAATGAACGCACCCTATAGATACTAATGCTCGAGAGCTGTGTGAAGGGCTCACAGTCTTGTTTTTTGTTTCAATTTCTTCATTTTAAGCTACACTCGTAGATGACAATCTTCGGTTTGGAACTAGGTATCACAGATTTGCAGGAATCCCGATTTCGATTCGTGTATGCGAATACTAATGGCCTTGTCGGTGATCGTCTTGTGACTCATCAGTTGACAACAACAGTCCAAGTTAGTGGTCTGTAAAAATAACCAAACTGCGGGGCAGTTAATCATTATGAGTTCTGTAGTTCAGCGCGATGCATTAGACACAATCAAAGAATGAGGAGGAAAGAACGAGATAGGAATGGAAAAACTAGTACTAATGATTCTGTTACTTTCAGACAGTGATAAATGAGTGAAATTTATTATTCACCTCCATTTGTCATAAGGCGTCTTCTTCCCGAGCGGCCGGTCTTTGTGTGGCGGTTTTTATTACAGTGTGAAAGATAATGGCTAGTTTAGACTTGCAAGAATTATTTGCATGTAGAAAAACCAACCAGGGACTCCGTCTGCAGACGCAAACGTTTGGAGAATCCCGTTCTCATGGTTATGTTAGAACAAGCAAACAGGGCAGAGAAAATTAGAGTGAACCAATTTATACGATAGCGGCTTTTCACATACGACTTCTGTTATTTTTTTCCTAAATATTCATAATCGTACCGGAGTCACTTCGATATCTAAATCAATTAATTACAGTTAACTTTTGTCTCGTGATAGTACTACTGGGTTAACGGCCCCACGCGGGTTCTGCTAACCCCGACAGAAGTTGGTGACAGTTCAAATGAGAAGTTCATTTGTGCTTCTTACGTGCCAAATACGACAGTATGACTGCCCCGTTTAATAAAAGTAGACTGAGAAACGGAGCCTCGTTACATTTTGCTTTTAGGACACGATACTTGAAACTGATGACTTCAAAAACTTGGCGACCTGATAGAAGAACCGAAGAATATGAGTCCGGGTTTCGAAGTTGTAAAACCACTTAGGCAGCGGCATAGGCTCACAAAGATTACTGCTCTTGCTGCTCGTAAAACTCCGACAGAGATTGGCACTATCCATTTTCTTCGTCATCGGGTCATAGATTCTTTTACTTGAAACGACTAGTAGGATTCTTACCTTCGTCTTTTTGTCGATACCGATTGGGGGAAAGAACATGCAAAGTTGACACCACAGGCTTTAGGAATGTCTGTCATATTTTACTGTACATGAAATAGCACTTTCCTTAACGAAAATGTAGTGTCGTTGTCCGACCAGGTTTCCAAAGAGGACTTCACCACGCAGATATAAGGAAATTTGTCCAATGTAACTGAGGAACCTACTCGTAAGATGGAAAACATGGACACTTAGCGTTGTTACTGACTACCCAAAACAATGGACAAACGCGATTTGCTGAACTGTATAACAACGGGGCGATAACTGATGGGCTGAAGTGCTTATGTGAAAGGTAGTTATTATGCTGTTGCGGATGTCCAAAGTGCAAGGTCACTTTGCTTCTGTGCTGAGTCATAAAAATGTGAAACAAGACCATCGCCGGGAGTACAGAACTGACTGACAAACTCCTATGGCATCACTCGAACAACGTGTGTGCTTGGAATTAGACCAATTACAAGCTAGATGAGTTAGTCAAGCTCCCTAATTTGCGGCCGGACTAAAAGTGGTCTGATTTTCGTAACTAGATCACAGCCGAACTGCGGCATTTTTCGGGGTGATAACCAAAGAAGACGTAATGCAGCCGTTGGTTGGCGGGGATCGGCAAATGATTTTTGATTTAAGCTGACTTACACGAATCGTTTGGTTATGATCAGTGAACGGAACTTTTCTGTTGAGCAGCCAAACGCGACCGGTCGTAGCCACTAGATGGAAAGACTGCAAAACGAGATTATGAAACATTTATCATTCACTGCTGAATCTCTATGTAACGTCTGATGAAACGGTTGGACCTTGGGTTCATGTTTCAAGACTACCCGAGGCGTGAAGTGGGCGGGCTTGGTGTTGGGTATTCCCATTGATTGAATATTGATTGGCACCTTGTTGACGATACTTTCAGGGAGATTTTCAACTACCTGACAGAATCCCACATTCTTTTTTATACCTTCGTATTTCAACTAAGTTAACAAAGATTCAATGACATACCTTTGTGGAAGTCTGATTTGTCCGAAAAGTATGGGCTGGAGTATTATGTTGCTCTGCGTTACTTCTACGTTAAGCCTGTTTTCTTTTGTAATTATCCCTTCGTCTTATCATTCTCTTCTAATGCCACTGAAATGTGCATCATTTACAGAAACTGAGGGTGTGGAAAGTTGCAAGCTAACGATTGGGATGTGACTAACAGTGTGTAGATTCAAACTCATTAAATCTAGATAAAAGACGGTTACTGCAATTAGACACTTCTGCAGCTCAACCTTAGGAACATCGCTGCTTGTCTGTGCTCATTTGTTGATGAAGATCTGTCTGCAGGAGCTAAGGTAAATCCCTGGTCTTGGGAAGTCAAGATCCACAGTGAATTCGGACGGTCTGTCAATTGTTTTCTTCTCCCAATAGTTCGCCGGCGTTTAGTGTCCCACTTGAAAGGCGAGGCATACGCATTAGTACTGAGCCGCACAAATGATAGAATAACTATGCACGGCTTCCACTGCCTTCAGTGCTGAGTTAGTGTTCAGTGTTGCAAGACAATCTATCCAACTCGTTGCTACTGAGACGATACAATTTGGAGAATTTGTTATCCATCACAGGCAGTTTTGATCGCGATGACAATCAAAATGAAAGAGCTGGCACTTAAAATTCAGTTACGGAAAACTCGTGTTTATTTTGGCACGAGTGTGCGACTAATTCACAATGATTAGCGGAGCATATTTTTTATTGAAAACAACTCGTCATTTCCGCACTGTCAGGGCTATAAACTACGTTTGGAATTACTTGTTTCACTCATTTGGTCTGACTAGTATGCAGCGAAGAAATCTCCACGAAACGGACTTCAACGGTTCACTTTTTATGACAACGCTAGTTATGCTGTCAGTTTCGAGATAAGGATAACGACTGAAATGGAATATGTCCAGATGGCACCGAATTACCAGCTGGTCGTCTTCCTGACTCCCTCACTTAATATTAGTTTCCGATCCCATCTGCTATCGATTTCTGTCAAACAGCTGCATACATCTGTCCGAAAAACACTATATTACAGGCTGCGAGGGTGACTCATTTAAAGTTAGCTTAAGAAAATTTATTCATTAAAACTTGCATCGAAGATGAAATGCAGCAACCGAACGTGTCCACGCCATAAAACTGTCAAATAAATTTGCAATGAGTTAACTTACTGTAGCTGCTGTTTTGATGATCTCATCAAACCTCGTCTGATGTTGCATTAGAGTTTGCATCAGGCTGCTCCTTTAGGTCTGGGAAGTCCGAAATCACTTACACGTACTCACAAAACGGAACTGACTGTCGCGTAACTCCATGTCATCCCAAGCTTTCCGGTCATACCAGTACAATCACAACGAACCCATATATTGCCCTTTTCAGCTCGGTACTCAATATCACACCGTTTTCAAGTCTTTTCCTGCATTTATTATTTCTCTTCTTCAGGATAGTCTGCATAATATTGTAGGTAATTTCAACCATGCATCAACCCTACCACTGACTGTGTTTGATTTGATTGACTTCTGCGATTCTCCTATTAGTGGCAACTCGAGTATGGATGGAGCTATTAACAACCACGCCAAATTATTTTCCCTGGAACTGCTTGATCGCATCTCAAATATTGATCATTGTCTGCTTCTGTTAAGGCCCAACATATACACTCGGTCAGCCTTCCATTCGTTCAAGGGACCAAATCAAATCCGAATTCGCATCCATAATTTTTACATGGACGGTCAGGGGGATCTTTGACGTCTGTTGTCCCTTGGAAACACCACTCATCTCAAATGGCTGCATCTCTTCCCAGATACTAGAATATCTAAGACGACGCGAGGAGCACTTCCACAAACCCGTTGTAACTCAGGTGTTGGTAAACTTCCATCTTAATGAAAGCTGAAATCGAACGCATAGACACGACATCCGCCAGCCAACTCTTGAGTGGTAACAACAACCGATTCCTATGTGAAGGCATTCGACTGTTTCCTGAGGACAATAAGAGACGCGAAGTTCTCTGTGGATGTTGACAGAATCAGTTATGCTTTCGTCCATCCTTCCATTTATACCCCGGTCATATTTGGACAGGGTGATGATATCTCAGTTGCAAGTGCTTCTAGGGAAGACGTGTTCGACCTTCTCCACACTAATAAAATTACCACAGTTCTACTACTTTAACAGAACACTTTCGCTCAATCGCATTAACATCTGGTCTGAGGCTGAGAGAGCATATTGCGCTATTCTATGCATCCTCCTCATGACCCATTTCAGTGTGCTTATAAATCTAACTGGTTCACTTCCGATATTTTCACCTCCCTTATTCGTCAAACTCATCGATGAAATCTGTGCGTTACGTCTTTCTGGACTATTCGTCGAAATTCGATTCCGTCTCATGGTCTCTTCTATTTCATGGACTGCAAACGTTTGGTCGTCCCAGACTCTTATTAGACTGGCTGTCTGATTACTTTACTAACCGAACCCATTGCACACTAATGGGTGGTAACACTTCAAAACCATTGATCAACAACTAAGGCGTGCTTTAGTGTGCTGTTCTACCATCGTAACTGTTATCAGTCTAAATCAGCCACTTACTAACTAGCTCTTCCTGTCATCTGTTGCCGACTCTCAAGCTGTTTCGCGCAAAAATGATTTCCAGTTTTCCACCTACTCATCTTCTATCTACGATTTCTCTGCACTAGCTGGTATAAATCTCATCACAACCATTCTCTCTCCCTCTCTCTCAAGGTCAGCCTACCCACCCCGACCGTATTTCGTCAACCCAGAAATAATTACTAGTGTTGATTCTGTAAAATATCTAGGATTTACTATTGATAAAAACCTGAAATGCACTTCTCACCCTTCTACCTGTGTGAAGAAAATGCGAGGGTTATCCGTTCAAATAAGAAAGCCTCGACGGCACTGGGTGAAACAAAGCACCATTTGCTGTTTTGTGTACCAGTGTTTTTCCAAACCCTATATACAGTTCTCCTGTTATTTTCCCAGGTTTACTTAGAAAGAACTTTAAAAGTTCTCCGATGGGGCTGTCAAATATTAGCCATGTGTCCTTCGGACCACTAACTGGGTTGTCCTTCAATGTATGTGATCAGTACTTATCAACTTGTGAGAAATTTGCTCATAAGATTTGTTCACATCCCACACATGTTCTGCGCAACGATATTTGAAAGTTCCGCTCCCGTATTTCCACACGATCTACTTTTTGTTCCATACCGTGTAGAATCAATATCTATGGGAACTCCACTCTCCCATATTTAGCACGCATCTTGACAAACCGTGACCGCGTTTCAGCCGATTTCCTGAGTAGCCTATCATAATGTGCTTAGATCATTCCGCGATGAGTTTTATTCCATTTTTACAAGATGAATAGCATGACGTTTTTAAAAATTCCTCCCTCACTATTTTGTTTGAAATGCAACATATTTTGTATGCAAGTGTTTATACAATGCACTACGCTATCCTCATTTAGATTCTTCTTTTGGTTCCGAGAACCCCATTTTTTGTATAGTTAGAGCACACACCTTTAGGTATATTACCGAATTTCCTTGAATATAATATTATTTTTGATCTGAACTTTCGCGAGTAGTTTCAAATACACGCAAGACAGGAATTTAGGAACTGGTTGAATACGTTGTCCTAACAGTGTTTCCTTGAAACAGTGTGAAATATTCCCACGGAACATCGAGAATAACTCCAATTGGCGAACAAGCTCGTTTCTAGTTATTCCTAATCATCTTTTATGTTTTACTTCCTTAATTGAGGAAATAACAATGTATATCAATTTTCTGGAAGGAGGCGGCTGCCAAAGGAGGGCTACCAAGTGGGGAAGTCGGTCGGGGACGGAAAGATTCGAACCCACGACCTTCACGCCCAAACGCCACGAAATTATCCGTTTGGCCACCGCTATTGCAGCACACCATATACGACCACTTTCGGCTGGGGTAAGGAAGGAAGTTGGTCGAATGAAGTGCAAGAAGGAAAAGGAATAACTGCATACGAATGACTGAGATCTGACTATGGACCAGGAAAATAGGTGTCATCAGCTTAATTGTCCTCCACTGTACTGATACGAAGTAGCCCGAGTAGTTGTATCGCCTGAAAATTTGTGTATCTGGAGGAAAGCTTCAGTTAAACTCATCGAGTGGCTTTGCTCTAGAATGTGTGAGCAGAAAGCACTGGTAGTTGTGTTGACTGGTCCAGTGTTCGGCCAAGCCGGATACTGTTCATGCCCCCGTTCGGACCAACGCCTAGTTGTGCAGCCTACGTAGGAAGTTCCACAGGAACAAGCAAACCAATATACATCGAAAGGAAGTGCTCAGGCTGGAACTTTATTATTCAGCTGCAAGCACAAGGCCGGCTTAGACGCAATGCGAGCTTGAAATTTCGCACACCTGATAAACGACAGTGTGAGATGATTGCTGTGATATCTGATTTCATCGTCAGGTTGATGTGGACGGATTTATGACGGACATCTATATTCCGAGTGCTTTTTCATTAGGTTTTATTATCCCATCAATGAAGAGCCTGGGGTAACCGTTTGTTCAGAATACGTTTCCCAAAATTTCGTATTCTTCCTCAATAGGGTCATCCGGTCAAATTTTTCGGGCTTTACTAACCAATGAGTTAATTAAGTTTAACTCTCTCTTAAGTGATACAAAACTCTGAAACAGTATGTATGGAACATTCCATGTTATCGTCCTGTGCATCGAGAGGTGAAAGGAACCATCGATTGGAAGATTTAGAAATAAATCCAGGAAGATCATTCCTTTGTTCTTTCCTTTACCACTGTAAACCAAACGTTTCAGTGCGGAGTACTGAGCGTGTTTACCATGAAATTTATATCTTTGTCATGTAGAATTTCATCAGCTTACAGTTTATAGAGCATTATTTGCTTGACAGACCACTCCATTTGGTTGCTTTCAAATTTAGTCTCAAAAACCTCCAAGTATAGTGGTCCAAAGTGTGACCTCATATCTACTCCATCTCCCTGGCGATTAATTTCCGGGATGAATTTGATTTGAGTATTGCTTGTGCTGGCAAAGAAAAGGCGGTACAGTTCATTCATCGGGAGGTCTGCGTTCTGTCCTACTACCTCGACGGATATTTACGGTGCACTTTTTTCAAGATTCCTAATCACATTTTGGCTTGTGCTACTCCAATCTCACCAGATCTACTACCGGCTCATACACTCACTCTGCACACCAGGTGATTACATGGCTCAGGATATTCTCCAGTGATCGCAAATGAATGGGGGCTGCGAAAAAGCCTGTGTCCTATGGAATCGAAGACGATTCACGGTGATATAGAAATCATGTACTGCGGCATTATCATACTGAGCGTTTCAGTTCAACCGGGCTTTTTGGGCCACAATTGGACGAAGCCTCTAAGTCGTGGAATCTGTGAAATATTGCAAGTTCACTTTGATTACCGGCAGATGAATTTCTTAAATTTAGTGGAGAGTTTGTGTTGTCACTCAGTGGACTGCTGCCAGTCTCGTGTTATCTAAAGTCATGCTAGAAATAATTTCAGGTATCTGGGCGACTGAAATTAATTACCTTCCCGTTAGCGAAATAAACGTGATTCCAACTGTCTGTCAATGTTACAAACATTCTAGCCCAAGATGAATTGTTTCGTATCTGCACGAGAGTAAGAGTGAACCTGTTTAGGGTTCTCCTGTCTTCCGTTCATCTTTCAATAACGGGTCGTTTATGTTGATCGAAATAGAATGTTTACCCCTTGGTGCAGATTGCAATTTCGATGCAGATGTGCTATTAAAGATTAGACAAATTAATCCGTGACTGACTGAATACTAGTTGCCTCGGTCGGCCGGAAAGGTTTTACTATGTTATTTTGCAATTTAATTTCAAATATTGCCATGCCCTGTCTGTGTGTACACGACAGTTGTTGGCAATTTCATTAAAACTGTTGCATCCTTAGGAAAGTATCGAAATTCTCTCAGAATAATGGTATTATTGTTGCGAATCGGGGCCATTAATCAGTGCATCTTTAGTAAGTTATATTCCATCCTCGTTGTTTGGGATCATGCAGCGTAAGAAAGGTCCATTTTTGTACTGTCCATCGTTTTTATCTTCGCTTTTGGAGCAGTTGCTCAGAGAACACATGGTGGTAGGTTGCACTGCGGTGTTGACAATGTAATGGCTGCGACCAGTGACTTCAGTCGGATTTTCTTACGCCACGTGCTTAAGGTCGAAATCAATTGCCGTTCTGGGGAGACTACTCACCATGTCTGAAAGTTCAATCTAGGTTAACCGTTTTAACGCAAATTCAAACAGGTGAGAGGAAACATAACACTTCATCCGACGAACTGAGGAAATAGTCTATCTTAGCCGAAAATCCACGCAACATGACCGTACCGGTAAATTTGTTTTGCACTTGAATGATGATGAAAACTTCAACTCTGATATTCTTAGATGAAAGATCATTTAAGAAAAAAGCATCCGAAAGAGTAAAATTTATCCCACCTAGAAAACCAGTGATAAGATCCCAATATTGATTAGATGTACTCTCATCAACGCTAGTCAGTGGAACTCGCCGTATATGAGTTCGACTACTAGAATGTTGTATTCGAACCTCAGAGTCGGGAAATTTCGACCGCATGCGGCATTTCGGCAGAAGCGAATGGGCGCTGACATGTTTCATGTAACCAAATAAGCTGTCATATAACAATCAAAATACGACGAATCTTCAGTGAATTTCGAATCACTTGTTGCAAGGATAAATGAAGTGAACGCATCGGCCTCGTAACTCGCTTTTAAATTAAATTACTAATGAACGGCAACTGTCCAGAATGTGCTTCATAATTTCCTAAGACTTAATGCTCAAAAATTAAGTCATGCTCTGAAAGTACAAGAAGTGTCTCAAGAGATTACCTAAACTAACTGGTCCTTGAAACATTTTGTGATGACCATATTTGACAGCTTCCAAACACTTTACCGCAATCATTTTTGGACAAAATTCGACGATCCATTTCAAAATAAGACCCACCCCAGACTAGCTGGTTATTTTGGGATTTGAGTGAACTGGTAAAGGAAACCAGTGAGCATGGGAAGAGTTCAGGTTGGAGATTTTTCTCGCTGCGTGTCATCCGTTTTGGGCTTATCTAACTGGTATGGTTTCATAGGTTATTGCAACTCATGGGTTGTGATAAATAAAATTCCATATCTGTAAATATCCCTAGTATTTTTTGTATACCTAAAATCAAAGGATTTCGTGCAATGCAACTCTAACTATGCCGACAGTTGACAAGATAGCCGAAATAATTGAATTCCTTCCAAGCATGTCACGAAAACTGACCCTTTATTCTTGAACTTGAGCGTTTACTCTCGGTTGCTTCTGTTGTCACTGTTTCATTTAGACAAAATGAGATCTAGCCGAAATCGGTTCAATGAGTGTTAATTTTGACCAAAACTCAAGTCATCAGTATGCAACATATTATATAGTTTAGACGATTTCACTTACATATATACCTGTTTCTCTTAATTGCTCGATTTTGTACTCCTTACAAATGTTGAGAAAAGAAACACGGGAAATAATATACTGTGAGGAAACTGTCTACTAATTAAACCAGTACCTCATCAGAGAGCTAAAATTAAACCCCGATTATCCGTGGTTTCGTGTCTATCAGTCGGTCGATGAATATTTCCGATCCTTTATCCTAGGGATTTTCATTGCATTCTGCAAACGCTAAGCGTCCGAAGCGCTTCTGGGCGCTTTAACCTTCAGTTTTCGTTAGTGCGAAATGTGTTCGCATGGATTCACATCCGAGGACCTAGATGGTCACGAAAGAAATCCTATCTGACTGGCTTTTTGCAATGATTCTCGCTTCATTGGACGTGGCGATTTAAAATTATGGTTACTACGGTAACCTAATCCCTCCTGAAAGCTCACACTGGCCATAAACCGCACAACCAGGCAAACACTCGCAGTGATGATAGGACTGTGAGTCCCTGTTCTCGGAATTCCCAGGGCGACTTATGATATCTCGGCAATGAGGAGAGTTGACTCAGCTGTATGTGACGTTGCAACCACAGTGCCCAGAGAGCGTGACGAGAAGAGCGATAACTGCGTCTGAGCGCGCCTAGAGAGATTCATAAAAACCCAGCTATTTTAAAGTGGAGGGGACATTATTTTATTGTTTGTTTACATCGCTGTGCTTTGTTTCGGTTCTCTTTCTCCATGGTTTTTTCCGAACTTTCAATCAACTAGTTTTTTATTCTTAAGTTACTGAGCTGTATTTCTTCTCACGTCAGAAACCAAGACTTCTGCCATCTCCCGGTAAGGGTTGCTTGCGGTTAAGGCAGTATATACCCATGCTACTACAAAACTTTTGGTATTATAATGAGTATTTCTGACATTAATGATACCAATAGTAATGTCAATAGTAACACCAACGATCAAGGTGACTCAGAAAAAGTATGGACTTGTCAATTTTTAGTAAGGCAGTTTAGCTATCTGGACAATTTATTGCATCGGAGATTGTCATAAACAGACTGGAAATTTACCGCTTGTCAGACCATCTCCGTTGCCTCTGGACATTTGAAACGAAAGGATATCGTTTATTTTTTAGGAAATTATTGAATCATGTTTGACTGAAGGGTAATTGGGCTCTGAGACCCAAATTGAGGGTGCAGAGAATGACCAGCTTTATTGTTTTGTGAGTCGCCTGTCATACGGGCGACTGGGCATTTGCCTATTGTTTTTTTATTCGAATGAGGGATAACGCCCATTGTTGCCCGTCTGCGGTTAAGTGATATAGCACGGGTTTATGCACCAGGTATCCTAACTGTTCAGTTATATAGATCCGTTTTATTGCACCCATCCTGGCACCGGTAATATGACAGAACGTAATTGTGCTTGATAAAGAAGATTACGCTTCGAACGACGTGATGCAAGTGAGTATCAGATGCGTAACTCTTATCCTCGAGATTCGTCCAGACGCATTAGCTTTTAACCAGAATTTTTGTCCCATATCTGACTCCGAATTAGTTTTCTGTTTCAGGCAATACAACCGACTACTTTTGACTCATGCAACATTTTCGAATTCCATTTCTGAAGGAGCTCTGGCTGAAGATACAAAATCAGTTGCTGCCCGGTTAATATCCTAGAGCAATTTCCTCACCGCATCCAGAAGACTGGTTGGAGCGTCGGCTTATTTTTCCACATCATTAAAGTAGCATTACTACTAGCTACCAAAAGTCTTAGTGTTTATTGGACTATCCTGAAAACTTCATCACCGTTTAAGGGAATTCCAAGCAGCTTTCGTGCACCCCATTGGTTACCTTAAATTGCTCACAAGTGGATTGATTTTCTCAGGTTCATATTGGTCCATCGGGAGTAGGACATGTAATGACAATCGAAGCCAAGTCTAGAGTGAGAGAATTATGTTAGTGACCCTATTTCACTATATCACAATTTATATTTGTATGTTTCGGTTTCAATTCCTTCAAACTCTGCATCCGCTAGAGAACCAGATTGGTGGAACTGGATTGAGTCATTTGTGCTGCTTTTCGAATCTGCTCAAGCCCAGAAGGAAACAATTTCTATGACGGTGTGAGAAGTTTTCGGTTCACAAATTCGTGAATGATTTTTGTAGAAAGTCAAACGTTTAACCAAAGCAAAACAAAAGACTAAGCTCATAGGGGTTTTTAAGAACATCAGGTCAGTTGAGAATGATATAATGTTATTGACACAACGTTGTTGGTAAATATAATGCGCCAACGGTTCCACATTATATCATTTACAGTCAAAGCCAATACATGGCGCATTGATTTTTCGATACACTCCTTACATCATTCGGTCCTGATATTTACAGCCCCAGGTCATTTTGATAGAATACACCGTACGAAGTGAAGACGATTCTTCATTAGTAAACACCAGATAGGCAGTTTTTATTTGTTAATAACTCACACCCAAAGCCAATCAATTCATACCTGAAAGTGATACTACTTTATCTGATAAAAGTTTGCATCTAATTCATCTATACTTGTTTCCTGTCTAACGCAGAAGTAGGAATTGATGATTTTGCAATAGAATGGGTGATAATTAGGTCTGAACGGGATTCGCACCAATACTCATTTGAATGCCGGTATGATTCTTTTGTGGAATTGAAACTCCTGTGATCACTGTGCTAGACGGTCGGATCATGAATAGTTTACTGTCAACTGGATTAAAATTCTCAATGAGTTGGCACTAGTACAGTGCTTGTCGACAGATATGCTATCGATACCTCCAAGTGTGTCCATGACTTTATATTGGATCTTGAGATTATAATTACCATAGGCACTGATTTTTTAAATGGACTGTCTAGCAAATCCAGGATAGCGACTATCAAAGGCTTACTTAAAAGAAACTAAACCCTGAGGTTAGGTAGCGAAACCACAGGTTATGGCCTAGTGTGCCTCAGTATGGCCGTCCACCGGACTTCCTCGGGATCGGTAAGGAAAGGCAAATTGCGAAAATCAGGTGTGACCATCTACCGCAGCTAACAGTGAACTGCGCATTGCACTTGATAGGAACCGATGAGAACCCGTGTTAGAGGGCGAGGAAAAGTCTTCCAAAGAAGCCAGCGAAGATAGAAAGATTAACATGACTAGAGTACTGGTAAAGCACATCTGAAGGCGGGCGATACGGTTTTTGTCACTCTTAAACCTTGCTGAAATATTTCCCCTAAGAACTACATAAGCAGTGGGAAAGATCTTTCGTGGTGGGAAAAATAACGTGACACACTGGGTCGTGCTTGACCGGCCAGGCTGATGTAGTACCATAACCACCAAAACCATCGCCTCAAGTCAGTAGTGAATCAGGAAAGAAAGGAAAAACCAACACAACAATAAAATACTAAGTGTTGAAACGGGGATGGGAATAGCCAGTCAAAAAGAACTGCGAGGCTTCGAGTCAGCCGTGGAGCACACGGGCAACAGAAAGACAGTCAACAAAAATCCGATTAGACATATTGCTAATCGATTCCACCCTGTTCTGGAGATCTGTTTTCTTTACGTTCTACAAGCTGGTGACTTAAGAGGTGTGCTCGGTCTTATTAATGAATTATTTGACTCATTAGGTTCTCATTTGAAATGCTGAATTGACTTCCGAAATATGGTGTATCACAGTTTAATTATTTGGTATTCGCTTCCTATTTCGAACTAAGGACGGGCATGCTGTTTTTTCGAAGAATCCGAGTATCGATCCCTCCGATGATGAAAACACAGAACGTTGTGAACAATATTCTTTTGTTGGAATAGCGGCCTAGCAAATCGCTTATGGATAGTCCTTTTGATTCGACTGTTTACACCTTGGTATTGCCCGACCCATCAACTGAGCTTCTGTTCACGTTGAGTGTTTTTCTTTTGCGGCTTGCAGGTCGGCAACTTAACGACCTAGAAAGTCCCCATTCCACTGCATAATGTTCAGGGCTGCTAAGATTGGTGGTTTTATGTGTGGTGCCTAAACTTTTGTTCTTACATAAGTTTGAGCAAGAAACTTCTCCACTATTTGTAAACTTATAAAGTCCGGCTTCGTATTTTTCAACTGCATAGACAAGCGGACAAGGTAACGACTTCTTGCTCTCCGAAGGGCCACCTTCACCGGTGCTGAATCGTTCATGATCTAAACACGAAGCTTATCAGATAAAAACGCTTAGAATTCAACAGGATTTACCCGGTGCATGGGTGGCTTTGACCGACATTCGACCTATGTAGATCCTCTTCAAGAAGTAAACCTTACAAGTTGCCCACTAGATATCACTGTCTAGGAAGTCAACGAATAGTCGAATTTATTGAACTATTGGACTCGGTATAATGGTAAAAGCACAAAGGACAAAGGTCGAAAAGCCTAACGGTTCTCAGTATGCTGGCTGAATTGACAGCATCTGTTCTATAAGTAATGCAATTCCAATTGTAAAAAACATACCAAAGTATGCTCTCGAATCTTCTTGTGCGAGATCGAGTTTTCTCTTTCTCGTTGGGGCATTAGGAAAGTAACGGTATTCGTGGCATGGCCATAGCACCATGTATCCGACCTAAATTTCAGTTCCATTCTAATTGATGTGATATATGCTGACCGTGCTCAAAGGATTACAGAAATTGAACACGCTGTCAAGTGAGAACAAAGCGCCAGATAAGGGTATTTTTATTTCTTATTGTCACCTTCTAAGTGCAATTACACTCGTGCACGGAATGAGTAACGGGTGATGACTGGCCGTACTTCTTGTTGCTGACAGTCAGTTGATATTTAGCATTTTTTAAAATCACCTAGTGTCCCATTTTTGGTTTTTCGATGGTTTTTCTTCTTACACCCAACCTTACCTGCTGATTAGCACCGTTGATTGAAAGCTGTCTTTCTATGGTCCCAGTCCGTTCTACGTGCAAAAGACAGACGTCAGCTGGGATCGAGGAAATAATGACGTTTGTCACGAATGTTTGACATCTATCATGGTTGATCTGGGACAGAAAAGAAGTGAACTTGGATTTATGGTCATGCACCGTTTTTCTCTCTCTCTCTCTCTGTTTGTGTGTGTGTGTGTGTGTGTGCGCTTGTTTGCGTAGGTATACGTGCGAATACGCGTCTGAATTGTTTCTTTGACTGACCTTGACAACGCTGATATCTGCGCTCATAAAATAAGACGAACGGAACAAGGCAACTTTAGTGTCCGCCAGTATTCAGTCTGAGGCATGAAAGATGACAGCGATCTGCCCGAATTGTGGAGAATGTTGACTGACAGAGTGCTACGATGAACGCCCTCGTGTAGCATTGGGTGGGGCGAAGATACAATTGGTTCTGGTAAAGGTTGAAAACAGTCTGCGACACTTTGCATTCAAAAGCATGAAAATGAAATTTTTTATCACGGTTGATGAATATTTGATTAAAGATCGTAGCATTGACAACCTATTCTGCTGTTCCACAATGGAGCTGTGAAAAGCGGTGGCGAGTGTCATGTCTCAGCAATCTCGATACTTCTACTTATATGAAAAGTTGAAGTCTTGTCAGCTTCGAGTTACTGAAGTTGACCAGTGAACAGGCTTTCTAATCTAGTGCAAAAGTGATTGCAGTTCAAACGAACACAGTCGAGGTAATCTAGCATAGCAAACGACTCGCATCATCTCTTGATAAATGTTTGCAAAATCAACACTGAAAATTCCGTTTTTGGGGTACCAGCTGTACGGATGCATCCGGTTCCCATAACAATAATTTCCTCTTTTCTATCACATTCCATCGAAGAGGTAGGAGGATGGGATTTGCCGTTTTGCAATTGGAAGATATTTGTGAAGCAAAACGGTTGATAGCCACAAAAATGTGGGAATTTCGGATCACAACATATTCCATCTCTGATGTTTGGATGTTGCCCATCGAGTTCCAAAGATTAGCAAATCTTTACCCGTTTCGGAAGTTAGAAGATTTTAATCTCCGTATTCATTTTTAACGAGAAGTTGGGCTGCAACCGGGGATAATTACGTGAACTACAAGTGTACTGAATGAAACGCACAAATGTAGTCGCACAATCATCGAACACTCAGTAAATCCACATTTCCGATATCTTGTACAAAATGCGTCGGAGTTTCTTTCGTATCCATGGCGAAAATGCTTTGATTGTTGCCACCGTTTTTGATGGTTGGCGGTCTTCAAATAGTTCATAATGAGGAGAACCGCTGCTCGGTACTTTTTTACTGTGCATTTTCAGAATTTATGCATGTTTTGATTAACCAAACTAATTTGATTTTAAACATCTTGGCAAAAGTCCGACTATCGCTGTGTACCAAAAGCGGATCTTTAGTGGATCGGTGGCAGTTGGCAGCCTAATTTTATTCTCAACATTTTGTCCTAATCTATTAGCTAACGCGATTAACTTACGGTCTAAAGACTAAGTCACAAACGTGATACAACGCCATGCAGTGAAATAAAACAATGAGAAGGTAGACTTCAGTACAAATCAACGGAATAGGGTACATTATCATCAATCAAAATTTGGTTAAGAGCGATACTGAGTCTTGGTCATTGCGCTTTTCATCGTTCTACCGCTACCAGTATCGTAACAATTTGGAGCTGATTTCGTCTTGGACCGAAGTAAACTTTGGTCGCTAACAGCTGTTCTGACATGCACTGATTGCTGTAGCCATTCACTCTGACCAGTAAAGTAGTAACGATGAAGGAGTTTGTAATTAGCCTGCTGAAATCTGTCCGAAATGAGTGGATTATTTTCACTGATATTTTCACCACCTATTTGAATTCACCATTGTTTCAGCATTCCGGGCAGGACAGGAGGTAGTTGTTGGGTTCTTTATAAGCGTGACAGAAAAATTTGAAATGCTAATGACCTCTAGTGTCTCCTAGTTTAATACTCTTGACAGAGTTGGAAACTAATGAAACTCTGTCAAGCGTATTGTCGCCAAGATAAGTAGACAAGTTAAACATGAACATTCTCCTGGCTTCAATGACTTCCAAAACAACGAGTGTTCAAGTCTTATGTTAGAATAACTTTGGCATAGCTTCTTGAATAATCCAAAAAGACATCACCGGCATCCACGGCTGCCTTACGCTTCGATTAATTTTCAAATTATGTCCGTTGTGAATCTAACTCCAATTCAAACGATCTAATACACCAAGAGTTTTCGTACAAAGATCTCCGGAAATGGGTGACAAGCAAGGAATTCATGATAAAGCGACAGAATGGCCTAATAAAGATTGACTGTATTGGAAAACGAACTCTTCCAAACAGCTTACTTTAAATTGTGTTCTTCCCATAAAATGTAACGAGTTATTTGCGCGGTTAGTCCTGACGCCAGGTTCAGGTGTATGTGAGCATGTAATTACTTCCTTTTAACTCGACTGGTTGCGATGAAAGCACTCCTGGAGTTTTTGTTTGATGTCCAAAAGCTATAGCCTTTGGTTGGGTTCAGACAATTTCACGAAGCCCAAGACGGTTGGAAAAAATGTTGATTTATTTAGAAATCATGCCTCGGTATACGAATCACGAGGAATGCTTCCGGGGGTAGAACTTTCGGGTAGACTGCTTTTAGATTCCACTTTCTGTGTCTCTACAATTTCGATTGGCTGTTTTGATCACAGGCTACGGTTTTGTTATGCCGGATGGTAGACTCATCACAGTTCAAATGTAGGAGGTTCGATAGACTCGCAGCTCGGACGAGCGATTAGACAGGACCAGGCACCTACAGTTCCGAAGTAGATGCAATATCGATTAGCAACAGCTACAGACCGACACAGCACAAATGGAGCATAATAATACATTGTATTGTATTATTATAACAATGTATTATTCGTCTTTCGACACAGGCGAAGTAGTTGGCAATGGCACTCGAAACTGTTTTCACTCACCGCAGCATAATAAAACAGTGATCTTCTAACGGATCTTTGCGATCTACCAAACAGCGTTCTTCAAGATCCTCATTGCACACCAGGGATTGAGGACCAAGAAAATGAAAGGAAACAGATCTGGTTAAGGACGCAGCTAATTTGAAGTCCCTAAAGTGGTTTTGCTTTCATCACACTACCGGTGTTAATTTGCCAGTTACTCATTGGTTCCAACGGGCTTTTAACTACCGACAATTGTTTCGGTGGTCGTGTCACAATTTAGCAGAATCTGACGTCGATTTTCTCCCTTCATAGAAGATCAATTCGTGCAGAAAGTGACACTACCAATTCGATTGCATGAAGCACGTTGCTCTTAACCTCACATAGAAAGCTTACTTTTTGCACTGTCTCGTGATATTACGGAAGACGACTGCTAGACTTTCAAGCCCCTGGACATGTAGTCAGAGTTGGGGAAACAAAGTGAAGAGGGCCTGTGTTGAACTAATCGCATCCATGGATAACTGCCGCTATCCAGATCATAACTTTGTGCCAACAATAAACTAGGATCCGTTGGTACTAGACAAGATAGTTTCAATACAGTTTTGCTAATGGTGCTCCAAGAAAAGTCACAAGAACAAACGCAGCCCGACAAAGTTCAGGTAATCGAACGTCAAACTTCAAGAAATCGATCAGTAGTTTTACTTACCTGGTGACGAATGTTCCGAAACTCTTAAGGTTCGAAAAACCTTTCTCCTGAAGGTTTATGAACTACGTTTTAATAGCTAGCTGATTATGGGAAGCAGCAGTTTGGCAAAAGTTTCCTGTCCCTTTGGCCAGTATATAAAAGGGGCAAGTTCCTACGAAAGCCATTTATAGTTTTGCTCTCTAGTATTGGCAAGCATATTGAGCATCATACATTCAGAAAGTCTGGACTAGGTCAATAATCGCAGAATCTCCAGGACTTTTATAATCTCCCACTTAAGTTCAGGCCTCTGGTCAGACCAGGCCTTATTATCTCGGCTGGGTGCGCCAATAAACCAACTTTGGTTAGATGTGATTACTGATCTTCGGCCTATTTCCCCTGGAAGTCAGGTTCAGTCTAACCATTTAACTTCTTTTCCGGAACTATATATTATCCTGAAGTGTAAGAGTTCAGCCGTTGATGGCTGATTGCATAGCTCTGTCAAGATTAGGGAGTAAAGCGATGGATTTATTTCATGGAAACAAAAACGTTCAATTTACCACCTATTTGCTTTCTGTTTGCAATTCATTTTGATAATTGTGTGCACTGGAAATTTCCTACTTCGTGATTCCAGACACCAGTGTTACAACCGAAGCGGCTCGGTGGATATAGTTTACAACTAGGAGGTGCCAAATTTGACTGTAAAATGTGTTACGCTCGTATGATCTAAACTTGCAGGTAGCCTAAGGAAAGCAAAATGTCGGTCACTGTCGTGATCATATATAAGAATGATCTCAGGAGAATGAATCATGTTTCAAGTACCACGTCAGTTTGTTCATGCTGTCGCAGCTATATTCTGGATCGTAGACAGTCCGTCAATCCACATTCGAGTGGTCCTTCGTTTTCTTTCAGCAAATTTTCGTTCTCATCTATCTTGACGGCTCCCTCAAATTGGGCGAACTTACGGGTATCATGAAAGTAAAATAATCAATTCGTTTCGAAAGTGAACTGATAAGCTTGAAGCACCTCACCATACGACATGTCATTCATTCACTCACCGGCAAACCGATACAAATTTTGTGCATATTCGATCAAGTATTCCAGAAGTCCATGATAGATTTTCGTAAGAACTGCCTCAATTTCCCCGTTCTTTGCAATTTAGGGAGTAGCAGTAAATCTGCTCAAACAATCATCCAAGTATACAGAACACGTTAGTTTATCGATATAAACCGATCCAGAATGTTTACCAGTCTCATCCGTTTCCATCTCCCAAGTAGGCATTCAGTAAAATTTCGTATACAAAGCACCAAATACTCAGGAACTGATCTAATCAGCAAAGTCAAGTTCTGTAATTCCATTGACCTTTGTCTTAGTTTTAAGTCCAACCAATTCCAAATAACCTCAAATGCAAGGGACTAAGCGCACACCATAAGTATTACTAATAACAATGACAACGCAAAATTCATTACTGGTGCTAAAGTTCACATGGTTCTCGGGTAACTGTCATGTTGACGGGAGAAATAATGGACGCTAAATGCATATTTTTTCATCAACCCAGTTACCTGTACTGTCAGGTTCGCTGCATACCTTTTTCTCTACCCGTTGTGTCAAAACTAACAAATTAGGATTTTGTTTACTCTAAACCGCTTCTTATGCAATGCCCGAGTTTATTGGAATCCCATGGTGCGTGCAACGAATTTGTCAGGGAATATTTCTGCGCTATATACATACATGTACAGAGCGAAAGACGGGGGGGGGGGTTGAAACGTCAACACGGTCGTGTTTTGATGCTCATTTGTGATAAATAAGGCTAGGCTACACCGGTTCGAGGAAATCAAGCTGCTATCAATCAAATCCGGTTAGATAAGCTGACAAAATGGCAATTCTATTCTGGATAGTTGGAATTTAAGGCGACAAAAATGTAACAGGTCATGACCCAATTACTGTTCGGACATTGTTATGACCACGTTTTCGGTGTGACATTTGCTAGCGTGAAAGCAATTCGGACGAATCTGATAAGGGGCTAGAGCAAATTTGAGACTCTGTCTGTTCGTATCGACATGAAGTAGGTTGGTGCTTTTAGATGTCTGTGTAGAAACTGAAAAGCAACTGAAGAAGACGTGTGCATTTAAATGCAGCTACATTTGAACAGAATATTGTCATCGCTTTACAGGATAGAACCACTTAAAACATTTTCTTCGGAAAACCTATTTTCGTGCCCAGTGTTTGGACAAGGTAGGATGTGACTAAAAGCAGTATTGATCTGAAGTCTGGCGTGCAATAAAAAGATTGTTGGAGAAGTCATCCCGTATGCGCTTTTGAACCCAAATTTCTCGCCTTGCATTTCAATGTTTTTTTTCAGCAAACAGAGTTATTCATTACTGGTTGACCCATTAAATTGCCACCTTCACACAACATTTTCTTGCCTACCAAAGGTTAATTTTTCCTTGTAGCGGCAAAATCGGTCTTAGAAAAGGTCATTAAAATCGCCGTTCAAGGAGAAAATGGGCGGAAACTCCCTGTACTTGAAAATTTACATATTCGTACCACTGCTAGAATGCCCTGTGAGAATGTTATCAGGAATGCTGAGGTTAGATGTAGGAATATTTGGTTGTGGAATTCGGTCAATCGAACAGTCAGAATGTGGTTATTGAGACATGTGGCAATCATACTCGCACGTTAGCCTGTTTTAATTGGGATGTTCTTCGCAGGAGCTAATGCTTGGAAAAGGTTTCAAGTCGGTGTGAAAGTTTTTGTAATCCTTAATCAATGGACTGGTTCGTTTTGGTCTAATTAGACTATCGAGTTTTAATCCCCGCGGTCCCCGATTACGATGACTGAAGTTTTGGGCCAATGTTGCTCACTGTTGCAGTTAGTGGAGTTCACACTCTCGAAACATTTTTGCCTTTCTAAAGTTCTTCTGTCTTATGATCTGATCTTTTTTACTGTTACTGAAAGCCACCAGGTAGCGACGGAATCAGAGTTCTTTAGCTCAAGGTCAATGATTGTGCAAGCTAAAATTAACTTAATTAAGAACACATGCTTCTACTCGCACCAGCCAGTTCAAATTTCAATATTTCACCAATTTGCGTAGTCCGTAATGACAAAGTCCTCTTTGGTGCACTCTGATTCAACCATTTCTTGCAGTCAAATCGGAATATTTTCAGCGGGACTTATCCAGGTTCACTGTCACGTGGTACCATCTATTGTTGTTCGGGGGAATAATATACAGATGAAACCTATGCTTTTTAATTCGTTCAGTTGAGTTCAGAGTAGAAGTGTTCATCCGGTTTGCAATCAAATGCCGTACTCAGCGAAACAGAAAAAATTACTAGCTGCCAAGGATGTTGAGCATTCAAGACGGACGGTGTGCACTAAAGCACCTAAGCAGCAAGAAGGAACACAATAGTGACAAACGGGCGCTGATGCACGAATTTGAAGCCATGAAGTCTAGTTTATTTTGTTTGGCGAAGGAAACAAGTAACTTGCAACATTATACAGCCTTCATTTATGCAATGTCTGTCTGTAAACTTTGATTATGAACGAGCGCTACTGAACTCTTGTTGATGGGACATCGTCGATATTTGTATTCGGATTTGGTAGTTCATATGCTAATCTGACTGGTACCATGGAGTTCTCGAATCATGTTCCCCCAGAGTTTGATCACCCCAGGTATGTGTAACCGCGTCCCGTTCTGCTCGGAACCAACAAAGCAAGGTTTTGACACTAAAAACTATCACACTGAGCAATTGCTTTTGCAGTGTTTGAGTGAACGGAATCAGGGAGGAGAATGAATAAAAAAATGGAAAGTCCAAATAGTGAAATAAAGTGCACGTCAATGGAAGAGATTGTCAAACTACTTGCCCTAGGTACAGCGGTAACATGCATAGCTTGAGAATGAAATGGCTACGCAGTTTTCCTTTCAGAAAACAAATTCTTGTGGCCCCAAAGGTTAACAGAAGGGGAGTACGTAAAAGAATTCCTTAACAACATTATTTGAACAAGTGCAGGCCTTCTCTTCTTTCCAGAAGATTTAAGTGAATAATGTCCTAGTGTTTTGGAATATTTTAGGCCTTTACATAGCAAGTAACCGATCGCACTTATTTGGACAGCGGGCTGTAAACGGGCAGTCTCTTCGGCCATTATGTTTGGAATGAAGTGATCCGTAAAACCACTTATCTTCACCTCTTCTCTTTTAAGCTCAAGTTTCTTATCTCATGTTCAGAAATGAAAACGAATCCCTCTATAAACCAAGATACATATCAATGTCACTTTGTGCATCCGTGAGCAAAAATCTCCAAAAGCACACATGTCATCCCTCACATCTGGGATGAGGTGACCAGCGTGCGACATGACAGAAATTTATGAAAAATTTAATCCAAGGACCAGCCCGTGCAGATCCAGCTGGGCTGCCGGATTGGGATCAATGTGTTCCCCTAGCGACGGTTGAATATTACGGGTGATATGGCTCAATGAGGTAGTCTGCGAGGTTTTTGCTTCCGAAGTCTTTCAAACTATATAATGTTCTTCAACTAATTACTTCGCAATAGATCATTCACTGATTCCGAATCTCTTTGCCTCCTATCAGTAGACGGCGCTGAGCGGCAGAAACAAAAAGCAGAATAATTTGATGCTGCATTTATGGTTATAAAATTAAAATGCAGTTGTATACTTATGAACTACATTCCTTTCAGTAATGTGAATTTGTGCAATCATTAAACAGCCGTCGGGTGCTGGATTACACTGGGATAATTCCTACTGAAGCAGGCAAAATAAGAGAAGCTCACTGCTGTATATATTACTTGTTTACATAGTTTGGGCAGGTTACCACGGTTACTTAAGTTTAAAGTCTAATTTCTTCCTGACCTCGTGGCCCAGACGGTAGGGTACACTCGGTACTGTTGTTTACGTGACATCCACAAATGAGTTCTAACCACACCCAAGTCAAAGACTTCATCCATGTAAATGAACTTTGCAGTAGTTTAATTATTTTCAGATCAACAAAACTGTATATTCAAGAAACCGAGGAAATTTTAGTCCTCCTACTTCGTTTTTAACTTAGTTATTGGATGTGCATTGTTGAGCCCGTGAAAGTACATCGCCGCATGATGACTGATGACAACGTTTTTATGTCTCCGGCAGAGATACGTCGTTACTTAGGGCTCCATTTTTCAGTTCGGTAAAGCATATAGCTACTGGAAGAAATCTCGTCTGTTAGCTTGTGGTTATCCTGGCCCCCGTCTATTTGTATATGACGGGTACAGTTACGTAGAGACCATATTTTCATTTAACATGTGGGAATTAGTAAGTCCTAAAAAATTTCACCGTATTCAAAGCTTTTAATAAGTCGAAATCTGCTGACTGAATAGAAACAATTTGTTGAGTGGCCTAACAAGTACCTGATGCCACACCGGGCAGTATTTTCCACTGTCGTATCATCTTGATAAAATACATGCTAAGTGTCATCATCTTCTAAGTTTCAGTTGGTAACGACCAGTAGTATCTCGAATAAATTAGGATAAAATCATTAATCTCGAAAGGATTCTAATCCTTGCTCGACCGATCTTTGCTAGTCTTCGTGCTGGTGTACTACGGGGGCTGAGCTTTGAGGCCGCGTCGGCTAGTTCTGAGCTATTCAACGCAACCCAACAATGCTTGAGGAAGTTCAAGTTTATGCACAAGTTTTTAACAAATAGAACTGGATTCAACAATGTAGCACTGCCCAAGTTATGTGCAAGACTGTTCTTCTGTTACAAAGCTTGATCTGCAGAGTGGATGAACAACACGGAGTTAGAGCAATTATGTTGTACCTGAAGGTATGTGCCCCTCAAGGGTGGATGGTGGATGCGAGCGTTTGTCAGACCTTGCTGCAGTGGTGTTCGACTGAGGATGTACCCCATTGGGTTCCGATCCCGACTTAGATACGGCACACATGAATTTCGAATATTCCCCCATAGAGCATGAAAGAACAGCATACGGTTAGGTGATCAGTTAGATCGTCGGTATCGTGCAAAGATTCACACGAAAATGAAACAAATTATTTACAATGTTTTCCATGTGAAAACATTCTATTCCTTATTGAATAGCAGAGTACGAAGACAAGTATTCCAGGATGTTAACATTTCGCAATAATCTTTTCAACCGCTTAAATAAAACAATCTGCGGATTATATAATGTTCAGTTATAAATTGAAGTGAACAGGGAATATAGATTAAATTCACTACAACAAGTGATTAATGGCACCCCCATGACAACCGCAGAGTTTGTGCTAATAGCGTTTGTTTACAAATAGCTGGGTTATGTAATCAGATTAGTATTGGCTTAATGCTGGCTAAATTCATTCCGATGGTATTGCTTAGCAAGTGTTTGAAACATGAAATGGGATCAACTGTGCTTTTGGTTGCTATCACATGTTTCGCGATCGCTGGTCCCGAGTCGCGACCAGGTAATTATTCAGTTTTGTAACATTGATTTGGCCAACCACTTGGGACTATGTTTTGACATCCGTTGTTAAAATTTTCTGTTTGCCGATGTAAATATCAACCCAACAGCAAACGAACTGGTAAACCAAATATGAAGCCGAATGTGACATCTGACTAGATCAACGTTGGTTCAGAATGATCGTCCGGGTGGTCGGCAAGAGACGAAGGTCTGTGGCTGGGACTGTGCGATTTATGGTTGAACTGAGTTTGTGACGTACATCACTGAGATTGTGGTGTCCTTTGAAGGCCAGCGTGAGGTATACGGGTTTCTCCGTTGCTTCATAGGTTTTTGTTGAATTTGGACGTCAAAAAATTTCTCTAAGTTACAATTACGAATGAGTGTTGCACGAAGGAAGCTTTCTTCTTCTGGGAGTGCATCGAGGTACAAATACTCCTGGAGCTATGATGAAGAGCCTTTATTTAACCGAGTTTGTATGCAATCGGTATAAAACTTGCGAACTGCAAGTACTGACCACTCCATGTTGCTTGTTTCGTGGACGGAGAGTTTTATGGCCCCCGTCGATCGCCTCATGAGTTTGATATTTATAAAAGTTGAAACAGCCGTTAGCCTTTTGTTCATAAGAAACTGGAATATTGGGTTAGGCGGAAGTAGCGGGGTTCAAAATACTTAAAAAATTTGTAGAGCTGGCAAAAATAAATAATATCTTCAACAAATCATATGTGTAAAATCATTCTGGAAATGCGATCATTCAACTTCGTTTCTATCATGAATAAAAACACTGCTGCTAGTGTTGGGCCTCATGAGTCTCCTGTTGCCGCATCGTCGATCTGCCTGTAGTGGTGATTTCAAGGTCGTAAATAATCAACAGGAATTGGAAGTGAAATGTCTGATGAAGAGCTCGAATCGCATAAATAATCGACAATTTCATGGAGAGGCGTATTCGTAGAAAGGGAATCCACATCAATGAAAGACATCTTGCGGGAAGTCAAGGAAATATTTTCTAGTTAATTTACAGGTTTAAAAGAGCCTCTTATATCATGAGGCGTCAGAACTTTGGGAGAGGCATCCAAAATGTTCACTAAGCAGTGCGCCAGTATTGTTACTAACAGTACACCAGGCTCATGGATATTTTTTGACCCTCTGATGGAAGCGTTTCGGTTCCCACTGGCTTCGCATGTCTGTTCCGGGCCTCGGAGATGTGACTATGCAACAGCAAAATCTGTAACTTAGGGCAGATTGAGCATTCTGTGAAATAATTGCTGTCTGATGCTTCGTCTAACTTGAACTTATCCTTATTTATCAGTATCTCATTGATTTTGCATTTGTATTCATCTTTAGTCATTGTAACCACCCCGGAGCTTTGTCAAGTTTGAGACATTTCACTTCGGTCACTTGCTTTAGTTTCTTTATTGCTTGATAGTGCAATGGAGTTAGACAACAGAGCTATCGCATTGGTACAGCCAAGTATGAGTACGAGATACCCACTGGTTTTGCTCGTAACCATCGTTCGTTTTAAGATGAAGTCGGTGTAGGGTCTTTCAGCTGACGATACAGGGATTCCAGTTGGCATTTTGTATGTAATTCATCCATCTTCTTCGATGGAGTCTCGAGTTTCCAACCCAGATAGGGAACACGGAGTTCAGGTTGACTGAATGAAGTCGTATTTAGCTTCTGCTTGTTCCGCTCTGGGCATTGGTATGAAATGCAACTGATGTGGTAAGCCTTGCAATTTTCTTCAGCTTCTGGTTTGTTTTTCTTGATAATTGCTGGCTAGAAGTTCTCAAATCTGATGCATCAGATCATGCTGAGTTCCCATAGGAAAACAGAAAATCTTTGTTCTGCTTTAACCTATTTATCTAAATCGTTCTCAGAACTTTCGATATGAGAGGTGGCTATCATCACCAAATTCGGAATGTTCATTCCCAACTTCTTTTTCGAAAGAGTCTTCGTGATAACTTTGGAAGTTTCCTAGACCGAATGCACACATATATGCGGCAATGCTAAGTCAGTTACATAACCCAGCTGTATGTACGCAAACGCTATTAGCACGGACTCTGAGTTTATCATGGGGGTGCCATCAATCACTTGTTGTAGTGAATTCAAACAATATCCCTGTTCACTGCAATTTATAATTGAACATTATATAATCCGCAAATTGCTTTACTTAAGCGGTTGAAAAGATTACTGTGAAATGCTAACATCCTGGAATACTTGTCTTCTTTCTCTACTACTTATTATTGAACATTTTTCATAGAGCAAATCTAACGCGGCTCAAACAAACTCGAGCCAAGTTTCAACGGGCTTTTTATTCACCGTAGATGACTATCCTTTAGAAGTTTGTTCTGGGGTTGCAGATGTCGTGCTTATAAGTGACAACGAACACGAAAAAGTGCTAAAAAAGCAAATGGGAAAAATGTTTGACGTTAGTGATTTCCAAATCGATCGGAAACAAAAAAACAGATCCTTGTAAATTGTCTTGATTAGGGAGGAGTGGAAGGGTTTGGAGCATCACAAGAAGTCGGACTAAAAGAAGAAGAAGGAAACACTTTTTGGGATTGGAAAATCACTTCATTTCAGTTTGACACACTTGATTGCTCGGAGCTGCTCCGAAGTGTTCCAAGTTTTGATTGCCTTATTCATAATCGTTAATAATTTTCATGAGAAAATTTCCAAACCGAACTTTTGAGTTCAAGCTATCGAATCGGAATTGAGTTCTGGTTTGACTAGGAATTTGATGCCCCATGTGTCATGTTCAATGGGAATGTCATCGGACAGCGTGGTGTGGTGTTATTAGAAACTTTCATATTCAAGCTATTAAATAACATTAGGCAAAAGGAATTAGAATCTTTCTGGCAGATTTAAATCAGCGGATTCATTCACAACTTCACAAAAATTTCCAAAAAATTAGAGTCAAAGCGTCCTTATGTTAATCCCATCAAAAATCTAATGTCTCATCTTTTCTTTTGTTTATTAACGAGACGAGATAGCACATTGTTAACTGAAAGCTACCAACTGGCGAAGTTGACTGGAGAGTGTGTGATTTTGGACCATCCAAGAACATGTGGAAAAGCCACAATGCTGACTGCTTCAACATTACCGGTCTATGGAAAGAGTAGGACGGAATGTGGGGTTATTCGCTTATTTTCGACAAATGACGATCGGGGCTGCTTCCAGTCTGTATCAGATGGAGCTTTTGCAAAAAGCCGGTTTCAATACCGTTGTAAATGGTAAATCACCATGATTCGGCGCTTGTCATCAACAACGAGAGCCGTAACCCCAAGGCTAGCGAAATAAAAGAAGCAGTATAATTCTACACGTCATTGTTTAACAAGATAGGAGATAAAATAAAAAGTCAATGACTCGTCTTTCAGTATTTATACCTTCATTTTCTGCTGGGCAAATATAACTAGAGTTTTAGTTTTGGGTCTTTTGTAGAGTACCCCTTATTAGGGTATGGATACATCTTACACTAACTGATTTCGAGTCAAGGGATCGTATACAATTTAAAAGACATCATTTGGACAACTAGTGCTAAAACCCATGCTCATGCTTAGCATGGCTGGCTTGCTTATCAAATCTCTGTCAAATATTTCGATAGTTATGCAAAATCTTGCTAATTTTTGACCATTCTCTCGCATTTGACTAAGTGGCGAGAATCCTGTTATTACAAATTCGATCATGTTTTCTCGCTCCTATCCCCGTTGGCGATTGTCTGAGTAAAAGCTTATTTCCTCGACTTAATTCAGTACACCATGTTCGAGGAAACTTTGTCAAGTACGCTGCAATTCTGTCACCCCATCTATAAACAATGCACGGTTAGCTTCGTTTCTAATAATGCTTACAGCCACCAATTCACTTCGATCTCGATCGAAGTAATCCAAATTTTACGAGTATAGTTTCCCTTCAACAAGATCACATGACGTACGTGAAAAGTTATCTTATAGATTATCCCCATCTCCGGGATTCGATGCCTGAGTCACTATGGCGTTAAAATGACTAGTGATTTATGATAATTTTTAGGTACCCAAAACAGCGTTAAAAACTTTACTGAACGACTCTTCAAATTTGCAGACCGAAACAGTTTTTATTCCTAAGGGGACTGTCATTAGTTGGTTTTTTTGTTACCGAAAGCTGTTTTTAGAAAGAGGCAGTGAAAAGAAGCCACAAGAATAACCTATGATGTATAACAAATAACGGAAAATTGGTTCAGGCAGCATCATAATAAAAGTGTGCCCTTTCACCGGCTGCTTTACAGTTCGGTGCCATCGTTATTTCAGTGTCTTCTTGTGGGATTTTAGGTTACATTAAAGTCTCCTTTCACCACTATGATAGGTCGGTTTATTGGTGTTTGAAAGCCTTATTGTTTCTCAACATACACTGGGATCACGCA
>LUCM01002208.1:227082-249616 GCA_008360955.1 Fasciolopsis buskii | reverse complement strand
GTGTTTTTCCAAACCCTCTATACAGTTCTCCTGTTATTTTCCCAGGTTTACTTAGAAAGAACTTTAAAAGTTCTCCGATGGGGCTGTCAAATATTAGCCATGTGTCCTTCGGACCACTAACTGAGTTGTCCTTCAATGTATGTGATCAGTACTTATCAACATGTGAGAAATTTGCTCATAAGATTTGTTCACATCCCACACATGTTCTGCGCAACGATATTTGAAAGTTCCGCTCCCATATTTCCACACGATCTACTTTTTGTTCCATACCGTGTAGAATCAATATCTATGGGAACTCCACTCTCCCATATTTAGCACGCATCTTGACAAACCGTGACCGTGTTTCAGCCGATTTCCTGAGTAGCCTATCATAATGTGCCTAGATCATTCCTCGAAAAAGTTTTGATAGCGTTTCTACAGGATGAAATCTGTGATGTTTTCTTAATTTCCCCATTATTTTGACTGAAGTACGATTTATTTTATACGCAAAATTCTGCACATTACAATACAAGCAAGTTGCATGTACCTTTAGTTCGAGTCCAGTCGTGTCACTTTTGCTATGCTTTGCATTCCTGTTTCTAATAATACATGATCATGCTTTGACTTATTTTCAAACGATGCATCTACATGGCGATTCACTTACTCTCTCTTACAGCCGAAGGCTTTTGTCAATTCAAGGAGCCTACTGGTACCCAGACATCAGGAGGCAAGGAAACAAGCAGCTGATTGGTAAGCGTAAAGAAACAGCTGTGTTTTCTTTCCAGTTTCCGTGTTTTCTGGTTTCGTTTGTTTTTGATTTGTATGTTCGCTAAACTGCGAATTTAAAGCCAACGCACTGATGGGAACTGCCCAATAAAAACCTAACCGAGCGCCATTTGATCAACCGCTTTCAGATTGCGAAAAACTGCACGTAATCTGCTACGCTATTTCTTTGGTTCCATCGATCAGGAAAACACAGACGACGAATTCCTAGGAATTTGAGTTGCTATCCGTTGCCAACTGTTCGAAAGTCTATAAGAATACCAGCCTGCTTGGGTTGGGTGTCACGGTCTCTAAGAGATTGATTTTGGAACAGGTTGTTCCGTTGGATGAGATAATATCGAAGACTGATAGCCGGGCATTCGAAAAGCACATGTCACCAGTTTTTTCAATCACAGAAGGGCGATTTCGACTACAGCTAGGACAGTCAATACACGAACTAATGAATGCACAAAGATCGTTTTCGAGTTGAAAGTGTCGGCAAATGTGTGACTGGGTTCCCGAAGGACAGTACAATGTCCATCGAAAAAATGCCACCAAAATCAAACAAGAATTTTGCATTAGTGAAATGGCTCACCAAAATAAAAATATTTTGCTGTAAATGGAATAATCTTATTCAGTGATTTGTCCACTTTGGGTGATCTAGCCATATTCGTTCATCTACTCTTGCTGGTTGACAAATTCTTGATAGTTACTTTCAGCCTAGAGTCATTCCACTCTCGAAGCAGTTCTTTAATCCTTCGAACAAACAGCGTTGTTATTTCTGTTCTGGTTCTTCGTTCGAATTACGAGGATGTTGATGAGGTTTCAGTGCTGATAACTCCAAATTCGTAACTACTTTATAGCTTAGTTTGAACGGGAACTTCGGTGGCTTTCAGTTCACAGGGATTAAAGAGCACATCTTCCTGATTACGATCTTTATTGGTTCGACTTACGAAATAATGCGTGGATAGAGTGATGTTCTACAGACAGCGAATGTTGCAAAAAGCCTGTGAGTCTTCGTAGGGCTAAAAATCGGCAACTAAGAATCTTGGCACCACGGTGGGCGGGTTCTTTCTCCCTCGGGGGGTTATCCTTGTTGTTGTTTTTGACCGCTGACCAACCTAACTACTCACTATCTGACCTGAATGACCAAAGTAATTAGTACCACGCAACTTCGTAAACTAGTTTCGCGCAATTCCAGTATTTCGATTTTGCGCCAGACGTCCCTCGATTCTGAGACGAGCATATACGCTTAAATGATCTGAAAAACATTTGGACCATCCAAATACGTTACGTGCATATTTAAAACAGCAGACTGTTTCACGTGGAAAAGAATTTCGTTATGCCCAGATAAAAATACTGGAACCTGGCAATGTGCAGCATCCGAACGCTAGTTTATTCAAAGGGCCAATTTTTGAGAAGGAAATGGAAAATCGTTTAGATTTAATTGACTTAAAATAAATGTGTGTCACAGTCTGCTTTGAACATTTCAGTGAGTAAAATATACCGTGTCCAAAATCAGCAACGCAGGACAGCATACAAGTCTTACGATTCATTAGAACATGATAATAAAACATAACATACTCAATATCAACTTAGAGTGAACAGTAATTCCGACTACAAAAGTGATCGAAATTAGTAACAAAGCTCGAAGATCAATGTGACATTTTTCTGTTCAAAGGAGTCAGATGTACGGTACTCGGAATTCATCATGAATCTCCAAAAGCTACGATCAAGTCCTTTGCAAAGTTGTTTGATGATCTAAACTTCTGGCTTTACAAAACTGACACCCTAAATTGTCTGACCTCATAGCATTGGGAAATCGCCGCAGGAAGAGTATTTCAAAAGAATGTAGTACGCAAGTTCTTGTTTCCAAAAAATAAAATTTGCGTCAGAAAACTTATTTGCCTACGCAAATACTTCCTCACTTCGAAAAAAGTAATATAATCTTTAATCATTTAATGATATAACAAAAGCAATCAAAGGACTGGGTATTCTGTACTGATTCCAACTTCCTTGATGAAAGACCTTTCGGTTCATGAGCTTAATAATCCTCATTGCTAATGCGTTACTTTTTATTCCATCGTCAGACTGTTTCCTTTACATTTCCCATGTTTCACCATGTCTTGGGAATGTTAGGAATTTAATAATCAGAGTAGTTACTTGGCTATTTTGATTTTATGTGTTTGGCGTTCTCCGCCCAGCGTAGATAGCTAATTTTTGGTTTTCCCAGATTTGATTTATTGTCGATTGACGTATATCAGTGATCATCATTCATATTCATAAACTGCGATTTAGAAGTTTGTACACTAGGAGATCTTTGAATATTCTGTCCCTGTAAATTTAAGTAAACCACGTGAGACAAATCCACGCCGAATTTGTCTTCAATGCACAAGGTTCTAAATTCACTCGGTCACCGGTTGACACCTCGCTTGTCCACTTGCCGACTAGAGTGAACCACGATCAATAATAGGCATCCCAAGCAACACTGACACAGCCAAACGACATTAGATAAATTGGATTACTGCTTGTGGCTACCTAGTTGATAATAAGAGAGATGTGGTAAGTAGACGGTGGTTTATCATTCATTTGTCAAGGTATCCAATAAAGTTTAAAAAACAATCGTTTCGTAGAAGCATAAGTAGAGACTGCAATAATGCATGGATGCACTAGTCTGTTACTGATTTAGTCCTGTCTCAACAATTTTTAACGTTGCTCTTATATTGCTGTGGTTTCGGTGGCTAACTTACGATACCTTTCAATCAAAGAAGTAATAAACGAAATTTGCCAAAGATGAACTGCTGAATAATAGGTTGGACAAATATATGAGAGTAGAAAGATTTCGAATGTAAGAAGTACCACAGGCTGCAGAATTGATCCATATCACCAACCAATCATTGCTTGGGAGAATACCTGGACCAAAATCCAGCAATCTAACTGGACCTACACGCCAGTCCTCTGGTTAGGCTTATCATACATTTTCGCCATATCGCCGAGTGACTTTCTTGATTCATCCTTCAGCCACCATCTCCCTCGGACAACAGCTGGCAAAGACAGGCACTCTGCATTTATCAGACACAAACATTTAAATCTATATGAATTCATTGTTTCTTCCAGAACTTGAACACTATGGGCCAAAATCTTACGCCTAACCTCTGAGTTGCTGAAAAATTTCTTATCCTATTCTTCCCATTTTGTAACGTTAACGGTGTTAAAAATCCGTAGACTTCGCACTCCCATTCTCATTGCCCTCGCTTCTGAACCGTATAGCGGGGTTGGTTTTGCTGCTGTGGAATGCACTCAGTCCTTGATCGATAACTGGATGTCATACGGAAGGCTAGAATGGCAAAATAGGTGAACATAAATCGAGCCTTCTATATGCCTCATAATACTACACGACCACTTAGTGAGTTGAAATTACCCATTGTAATTAAATCTATTTAATCCGGCCATATCTTCCCCAAAGAGAAATAAAATTAAGCTCCTATTCATATCAGTCTTTCAACAGCAGTTTGGCCTTTGGAAGTGTAAAACGCCGCCCGAAAACAGCTACAGTGTCAGTCACATTTTCTGTCAAAACTTTCAGCTTAACTGGATCTTTACTCGAAATCAAAACATCGTGCTTATACACGAAAGTCATACATTCTTCCTGTCTATTCACGAGGTATCAGCATCACAATTTTCACATGAAAATAAAGCACAAATTTGAGGAGGACGTGTGAGGAGCATCCGTGGCGAATTTCACAGTGACTGATGACTTCCGGTGGAAGGTCACCGTAAGCACGGACTCGGGTTGCTCCGTTTCCATATAGCGACTGGAAAAACCAAATAAATTTCTTTGGTGCACCCTTCAGTGTTATGCAGTGCTCGGTCGACTGAATCAAAAACCATTTTCAGATCAACTAAGACAGACATCGTGGGTCCGCGGAAGGCGTGTGCTCTAGGATCTTCTGCAGTGTAAAGTCACCAGCGAAACAACTCGACCTTGTGGGAAACCAGAGTTGGTTATCCCATTTACAAATTTCGCTACCACTCATTAGTCGACGGAGAATAGTGCCGGCAAACAGTTAGGATAAAGTTCTTACGTTGAAAGTGACGTTCTTGAAAGCGAATCAGGGAACCGTCGGCTTCCTCGATCATTTCAGCTGCACTTGGTTTTCGTGTGAACCGGTACTCGTAATCTGTCGGTCAAAGTTGTCGATAGCTGTAGCCTTCTCCATTTGTTTGCATTTTTCAGTCCATCACGTGTTTTAGGCTTCATGTCAACTGGTGTCTCAGGGCCTTAATGGTTCCATTGTGTGTAGATCATGAAAACAAAACACTTATTGCGGAATGAAAGGACTTTAAATACCACCTTACTCTCAACCGTCTTCCAAAGGGATTTTCGGCCTCCATGGTTTTCATAGGTTGTTTGAACTTTGGCTCCGAATGAGTTGGACGATGACCAGTGGGACAGAATCGGTTTCACTAAATTTGCGAAATAAACTGAGACATTTTCACAAGTAATCGACCTTTTGTGAGTTTCGGTCAACTTTTCAGTTTCTGTACGGAGACGACAAACCCATCAGTAGAAACAGCAGGACAAATCCTACTTACTTGCAAGAAATTTTCAATCTGCGGTTTTTATCCATCGGGGACGATTTTCGAAAGCTTGTCCGTTAGAATCAATTCCCATTGGAGATTCTTCAGTGGCGCTAGTGACCAGTTGTACAATGTTTCTCATATTTTCTTGTGGTGGACTGCTGTTGGACGTTTTTGGTACCATAAGGCTAAATAACTTCATGACACGTTGCGTCAAAAACGTTGGCCTATGTGAAACATAACATGGCTTCTGATGCTGGTTAGTCGATTGTTCTACGCGGCTACAGACGAAATCTCTGAGTCTCTCTACTTTTTGGCTTTGACCTTGGACAACTAGCGGCCGAGGGCGGAAGAGTTGAATTTCTCAACTAACGGCGCCCACTACCTGTTGCTATCATCCCTCTTGTCATTGTCAGGCCCAACTGACACCCGCCAAACAGATGCAAATACGACAGTGCATAAATGCATACGTATACGTCTTGCACAAGCACTCATTATGACAAGTATGGAGACATGTCAGCGGTTCAATTCGTCCGTGTCGCCATGGCACAGACACAGGCAAGTTGGTCAGAAGTAGATATATAGTGAAATAGATGACTGGTTCGAAAGGTTGCCGCGCCAGTAAAGCATGATATTTGGTTACAAGCCTAGATCAGCTTACTTCCTTCCCCCATCTCAGACAAATAGTAACTCAACTCTGCCAGAAGCCTGAGCCATCAGTTAGTCATCTTTATTATTACATACACAAGATACGGGATGAGTTACATGCGAAGAAATTACACAGCATCCGAAACAAAACACATGACTTGTCAGTGGCTAGAAGAACAAAATGCTTTCGGGATGATGTTGATAGCTTGTCAACTCAGAATGATGTATCGTGTAGGTATGATTCAATGAATCATCAGAGGTTCTTTTTTACTTTGAACATTTTATCACGAAAATCGGATTTTGCTTCAATTCGTTGAATCTAAATTAGAAATGCTGCGAAGCACGGAATTTTTTCGTCAGGTCTGTAGCGCAACTGTGCTGAATTAGACCATCTTGAGTTCGGTTGAGTTCCTTCGTATTGGAATAAGAGTCGCATAAAACTCAACTTCGAGTAGCCAATGTGCTAGATGACTTAAGTTTCGAAACTGACAGACAAAATAACATCATTTTTTGGCCCGGGACGCAGTTCCCCGAACAGAGTCGGGAACAAGGCCAGCGTAAATTCCTTGTCGTTTAAATCTGTCACGACTCATTTTGACGGTAGAATGATTAGACGAACAAATAATCCGTTCCAGTTTCAGATATCGGTCTTGCCTCGTACCTGTGATTTTAGTGACTTAAAGAATTATTGTTCCAGGCGTAATTTACAAAAGCCGAGCTCATCGATGTAACACCTGCCACATTTTCTTCTTACCAGAATCTGACTTTTCATGGAATGCAAACGTGCACTTTTAGCCTGTAGATTAAGAAACACTTGGCTGTAATAATAAGATAGCCATGTGTACCCTTGAAAGTTTGTCGATTAAAATCACAAGGTTATGTGAAATACATTAAAAATTATCATTAGTACCTTAAACAATAAGTTCACATTGAAATAGCTTTGTAGTAGCAATACTTCACATGAATACACTGAGTGCAGCCTCACGTAATAGTGCAGCGACACGCATTACCGACGCACACTGGATTGACTCCGATCCAAATTATGCAACTGAATTCATCAAGAAGTTTACAGCAGGTGATAAACACGTTTCGGGGTTTATCTACAAATCATACGTTTATTTAGAAAGTAGGACGAATCCCAACTGGTGGAATGCATTCCGTGCAGTGGCAATCGGGGCGTGTTTGAAATTCACAATAACCTAACCCTACGTTCCAATTGGGCGGTTGTCTATGCACGCTATGGCGAAACTGTACTGGACCGCATCACGTGACCTGAGTGTAAGCTGGTCCCAACTATGGGAAAGTTGGATTTTTTTATTGCCTACTTTGATGATAGATTATTCTACTGTTTATCATCAAAGAAGAAAACGTTTATGACTTTTGTTTTTCCAAAGACGTTTAACTATAACTCGTATGGCGTTAATGAGCATTGCTTCACCTGTGATTTAATAACCCTATTCAACTTGAAATCCTTAGTACTATCAGCCACCCGAGGTATAATTCATCCAGGTAAACTGTTTTAAGTTACGGGTTTTGCATAACAATTATCCCTACTTAGCAATTTACTCGGACACTCTAAAGTTAACTACAGTTCACGGTACTAATCCACGAACACTAATCACCAGCAATTCCTCTAATATCCAACTGAAGACATCAAAGAGAGTCCCGACAATCGTAAATCATGCTACAGTTTTTATATATACATATGCATATATAATATATTTGAGAAGTAAACAGCCAGAATATTTTTGGCCTAATGATCATCACAAAATGTCCGATTTCAAAGTTGGTAGGTGGTCGCGATTCTAATTAGTGAGCCACAATTACAGGCTATAGCGAAGCTGTACCGAAATATGTCACATGACCCAACGCACCTTACTTCATTGCCTCTAAAAGCTCTACGTCTTGATCACCGACTACCGATCACCCACTACAGCAAAATTTCCTGCAAATAAATTGATTTGCTTAGAGCATGCTTGTGTACGTTACCAGCGCAAGTGTACTCGTCGATAATGCTGGCAGCATGTAATTCAGAAAAAATCGGAATAATATTTCTATTCTCCACCATTCTTATATACTAGGTCACCACCAATTCATCGACAAAGCTTTACCGATAGGCAATAATGAAATAAAATAGCAAACGGTATTAAAAATTAAACACTTACGGACGACGACTTGCAGAATTCTATTTATCAGCCGTTTGAATAGACCTGAAACACCAGACATTAGGCATCCTGACAAATTGACTGACAAAGTGGCTGTTCAACCCATGACGATAAATCAATGTGATAGACATGTGGGCTAACGAGCAGACCGAGGTGAGGAAACACGTTTCTGCCCCTGGGGCAATTAAATTGCTATTCATTCTACGTTCAGTTAACTCCAGTCCAACTCAGTCTAAACCATTCTGGGCAAATTTAGGCTCGACTGATGCCAGTCATTCAGCTTGTGTGAGGCTGAACGTTATTTCGTTTTCTTTACCTATGTATGAATGCATCTACGCATGTATGTTGGTACATACCTATGTTTGTGTACATGTATGCATGTATACATGCATGTATATGTGTATATATATGTGTGTGTGCTTGTATGTTCGTGTGCATGCGTGTGTGTGTGTGTTTGTGAGTGCAGATCCGCATCAATCTAACAGTGCTTGATAAGACAATAGTTAACTTTACTCTCCTTTATTTCCCATGTCTAACTGATTGATTGTGCACCTGATTATAGATATACAAGCAAGACGAGAACAATAAGATTACGAGAAAAGCTAAATACACGCAATTCTTCCAATTACTGTTTATTACGACGAAGATCACGTTTCAATGATAAGTAACAAAAGATAAGCCTGATGAAAGGTAAGCAGAAAGCAGTTTTTGCGTGAAAATTCACTCGGAAAGATGCAGGATACAGTTTGTCGAACACTCGGAATTGCTGTAAAACTGCAAGGTAGTTTAATTGACCCATGGCGATCAAACGGTAGAATCATTAGCCCGGATTAGAATAAACTGAACGAGGTAGGCTATTTTTGATTTGGTGAAGCATTATAAAACTTATTCGGATATTTCGACTAGGGTAATAAGTGTGGAACACAATGCAACATGACATTCTTTTAAATCCGTCCATCTTTTATTTTCCATCCCCATATTGAAATAAAAGAAAAATGGGACGGTAGCAAAAACTAAGATGCTCCGAGACTGGACGTTGCCGTGCAAAAGCATGACGAAAGGTGAACAGAAAGCTGAAATTTGCACACATCAAATTTCAGTATATATATATATATATACATATATTTGCTCGGCAGCAATATGAGTTTTACGTTCAAATCTCCCGGTGATCAAGGTAAAAACGGCGCAGTTAAGGACCAGTTGCGGTTCTCGATCACTTTAAATTTGAGTCGGGGATGCACTAATGGATGAATACGAGTAACTGTCAGTGGTACATAAAGTGTCGTTGTGTATCTCCTTGATGATCACACAAGTGAGCATTGGAACCGAATCATTACCAATCCGGTTTTCAGTAGATATCTTCTACTCAATAATTTTGACCGGCTGAGAGTCCTTGCGTAAAAAGTGCTGTTCTTCACAATGCATTGTGAATATCGTAAGTTTTCAAATTGATAGTACATTTTGGCAACTCTAAGTGTCAAACTTATGGCACAGTAGTCTGTGGATCTGCCTCTATATCCAGTAAAGAAGGTATGCAAATCAGAGGCAGATCCAAAAACAGGAACAAATCTGAATACATGTAAGTTTATCGAACCAAATTCATAAGCTATTTTTCAGTAAGATGGAAAATACGACTGTGCCGTGTTTTAACCACTGAGCTTTAATTTGTTGAGCTTTCTTCTGTGCTAGCTGTTTGCTAACCGTGATTAGAGCTACCACGGATCACTGTGTTGCGTCCACATGCGAGGTACTTGACATATTTCGACTAACCTTTGATATTGCATTCAATTACAGCCAGCGAGTTGGTGTTGTAACTGTCCACTAACTTAAAGAGTGAACATTTGGTTGAACAGCGGTCTAACAGTAAGTAAAATATTCCACCAATGATATTTTTGTTTGAATAATATATGCGCTAATATGTTATGAATAGACTCAAACATGATTTCAGATTGTTGGCACCACCTTGATATCCTCAGTTGCATAGTGCAGAATCTGAACTATTCTAACGCGTCCTGGTGATTCTCGTTCTTGAGTTATTCCGAGCGATCACAGTGGGTGGTCTTGTTTTGAGTAACGGTATTACGACCTGTGATGATGAACATACGTCCTACGTTCGTTATATTAATTGTAACTATGAACGTCTCAGACTACAAAGTTTCGCAAAATGACCGGTTTAAACCCTTATTTTCTTTTGTTACGTGCCCTCAAAGAACGACAGTGACCGGTACACTCACTCTGTAGTTAAAGCTGGCCGCCGAAGCGTGTATGCACTTGGCCATTCTACCGTATGAGTTTAACATGATTCAACAGGCCAATGTTTAATCAATTGCCGAGGCCACCAGTAGGGCTATTCACAGAAGACCAAGGTTTACACATCAAAGGGTCCAGAATAGAAAATCTACCGGTAGTTTTGATAAGTCCATGTGATATTCAAGTGATCAAGTCCCATACAGCTTTGCCCTAACCTGCCCAGTCAACCCGCCAATGAGAACCGTGGGGAAAAGCTGTCTTGAAAACCAAACATTCCGCGAAAGCCATTGGAAGGAGGGTACCCCACCGGTCGGGATATCTCCAATTTTGTATGTAAACCGAAGAGCCGTAAATGCAACTCGAATAGGTTTTCCTTCTGTTGTGGTTTTTTAGTTGTGTTCGCATGCGTAGATTGAGTTGGAGCCAGTTGAATGCACACTGGTAACCCGTATCCGTTCGTTACTGCGGCTGACCGAACTAAGTATACTGATCATAAGTTCAACTACTCCATTAGGTAACATCGTAGATTGCGGCTTTTAGTCCATTTGTTCACACAGATTATCCAACCGCGGAATCCGTAGTGTAAATTGTCAAATGCCTGCGATCATGAACCAACCAGACGTCGTGTGTCCTAAATCTTGCTTTTCTGTTAAACTGCGTCGATTTCTATACCCGTAGCAAATACATCTCTATTAACTTCACCTAGCAGCCAATCAAACTTCAATAAAATAGTGTTCGATGTGACTGTTTCTTTTGAAGCCAGGTGGAATTGGTTAGACGAGTTGGCTTGCACCTCAAGAGATAACATGAGTTGGTTGGATCAAATGAGCAACTGTCATTCGTTACCGAGTCTCAGTGAGACTTCCGTGTAAGTAAATTTCGTGCACCTGAAACTCCTACTACAGCACTTGAACATTTGAGTCTACCCGCAGCGAGCAAATTGTGACAAATTACCCTCAACACTATCTCTGACTCTTCTGACCCTGCCTCACCCCACAGTCTAAGTCACTCACGAATCAACAAACTGGCGAGATTGTTAAAATTTGTCGGCAATTGTACAATGGCAACCAGACTATCTCGGAATTCTTGACCGCACAGTTCACTGCATGACGGTATTATACTGGCACCGAGAATCAAATTTATTTAAGCTGTTTTTGGAATGTTGAATCCCCAAAAAGGGATAGGACAGTCATTTGTGAAGTTAGACACGTAGATTTCATTTGGACAATATATGTGAACCGTTCTAGATTCAGAAATGTGCTATTCAACCCACTGGAACGCTGCCATGAATCATTTTGCATATATAGTTATTAATAGGCTTCAAAATGCTCTCTGAATAGCTAGGCGGGTGACATCTCATAGGCTAGATTCCCCATTCACTAGATAAGCATGAGCCCTAGAAGTCAGATTTTTGACAGTAGTGTAGTTTGTACGATTCAGTCATTTCAAAGGAGAATACCACAGTGAAGCTCCAGAACGATCAGTGTTGATCGGGGGCCTGCACAGAAGAGTACCATCCAATCTCTCTTGGCCTGCCAAACTTTGATCACCTACAAGAGTAACGATCAAATTGCTGATTTCATTGATGTCTCTAATGAGTTGTTGAAATGCACAATAATTTCCATGACTGTAGTCTATCCGGTCAATTTCAGTGAAATATTTATTTTCCTTTGAGGGTATCAATTAGACCAATAATCCTAGAGTATAACTTGGGGTTACTTAAAAGATGCTTAACAGAAGAATATTTTCTTCTTCCATCTGTCACTTCCGTTTTACTCGTGATTATACATCATGAACAATCTTCGGAAACACAGATGAGGCCACTGAAAAAGTGCCGAAATTGGAAAGCAGCCGGTGGTTGGATCATCCAAATCCACGAGCTTCATTTTCATAGGATATGGTGTTGAGCACTGCATCAGTACCGGTCGCTGAAGTAACGGAGGAGAATGATAATGTGACCTCAACATTACCCAAATCTTAGGGGTTTTTTTCATCAAATAGGAGGGAATCGAAATCCGAGAAGCAAAAATTAGGATTGAAGAAATATGGGATCAATACATATCTATTTCATCAATCGTGTTACCAATCAACAAGGGTTTGTACCTAATTTCCCCCCAGATATGGACGTCATTTCCTGGATGAGAGTATACATCCAACATCTGTCCAGTCTACTAGGCTGTAGCAAAGAGCAACTTAGCACCAAGTGACATCGCGTTCATCCGTCACTGAGAATTTTACGGACGAATGCAGCTGCCTAACCAAAAGCGGATCGTTACAACTGAGGAATTTCTTATAGACGTCCCGGTTACAGCAGGATGACTGACAACAGTCACTTCAGCTTTGGTACCATGCGATAAATCACCTCAAAAACCGATCTGCCGATGTTTAATTCCATTGCTTTCTTGTTCGTTTCTTCAGAATAGTTTCACCAAAATAGTGGAATAGTTCCGGGACTAATACAAATACAACATCGGAGGCCTGGTGACAATAGACTGCCCCTTGTGAAATTGAAAAGCCATGATATTCTTGGCAATGCCTATTTAATTTAATCACACGTGGTTAGGAAATAATACATACGAATAACTGTTTCTTCATTGCAATAGAAAAATACCATTTTTGATGTTTCACTTCCGCTTGGACCCATAACCTTTTGTGCGGTTTTCGTTCCACTTCCGCCAATCGATCAGTTTACAGCATCATTATCGTATTTCGGTTTCGCACAAACTATACTTCCATCTGACGCATCTACGGTGGTTGCATTTTTAACTTGGTAACATGACAGTCCCGTGCGACGTGATCAACTTTAACTGAAATGGCTTGGTCCATTTGGACCCACGGAACCTGTTTGTGCTCGTGGTTGTCAGAACAATTGCCCGTACTACGTCCATTATCCTATTGGACCGGCTATGGGCCACAGAGTTCGCAGTGTATCCAGATATTTAAAGGCTGATCATTCTAGGTGCGGTATCGTTTGATGTGCATTTGGCGTTTTTGTCCCCCAATAACATCTGGGTTGATGGTGTTTGCTTTTTCTAACCACCGTTTGTGAAATGGCAACCATATATATTTATACATATACCAATGCACACACAAGCACAAACAAACACTTGAAAACAAAAACTTGAACGCTATGGGCTGTTTATGCTTAGTTCTATTGGCCTTGTCGGCGGCCTTTGAACTTGAGGTAATTTAAGATGCACAGTGGCCAAATAAAAACCATTTGGTACTGATATTTAACACAAATGCACGTCTGTATGTTTCGGCCTTGAATGCACAGTCGGAGTTCAGATTCGTCAACACAAGATGGTAAGCGAGTGAACGAGAGAGAATCAGTTGTGCGTACTACACGATCAGGTCCAACAATCACATATCTAATGCTCATGATTGATTGCTCTCAAACCATGTGCAGGCAGCATCTGTGGGTACCTCACAGTTTCGCTCTTTCACAAACACACAAATTCGTACACGGGCACAGACACATACACATGCCAACACACAAACACAAATAAACATTAATTCATTACTTCTTTTCTATTGACTTGAGGCGTTCGAGTGAATTACGAGTGAGTTTCACGTTGAAGATAGTGTCATTAGCACAAAACCAAGTTAGTTTGCCATGGCGTATACATCTTCCGAGGCCACTGTGTGGAGAATTAAATTTTCATCAAACCGATACAAGGACCAAATGGTATGTTGTTTGCGGATTAACGCGGTTCTGATATTCTCCCTCACTCCTACACACACACACACCCCCCGTCCCTATCAGGTTCGGACAAAACGGTGACTTACGGAGGACAAAATGCGCTTATCATTCAGGCAGGATCATCTATCACCAGGCGTCCAAGCTCACCTGAACGATGACATGACGAGGCAATGCATATACGGTATCGTCTGGTTTTGACGAAGACGAATGGATGCATGCGAAAGACCTACGTGATGCTGATACGTCCACAAAGAGATGTGCAACAGACCAAGTCAATGTGACCTATCGGCCAGTGATTGATGCGAAATTACGGAGTGGAAAAATAAGCGATGCTATTTGCAAAGTAGAAGCAAAGCCTCAATGAAAGATGGCACCCAGATCCACAACTCCCACGTGTGAGGGTAGCACCTGCTTGAGCTAAATCTGAGTGACCGAAATCATCAGTGCCGAAAAAGGGGGAAATGACTTGCAATTGGTTCTTTGTCTCCTGTCTTCTCGTTCTCCCATAAGCTTTCCCGAATCAAGTAGATTTCCTACAGAATGCTACTTGTTTACATACATGGACGAAACCTTTTCTGCTTGCCATTTCGTCGGTTAGCCATTGGCGGCATTGGCAGAATTTGAGGACGTAACAAGTGCTTGGAGGCACCTATCCGGGGAAGCGATAGAATCGAATTCAGTTAAACCACACCTTTGTACTCCCACGAGTAGAAGAAAATGGGCTGAACAATTTTGTATCCACATTTAAGTGTGCTGACAAACGTGTTTATTATCTTGAAATCAAGTGATATTTATGCCTGTTTTGACAGAAAAATTAAATTTTGTCTATGGACGCCTAACCCGAATGGAGCCAGTTCAAGGATGAAAACAATTCAGGAGTTCCGTATAAAATCGGCACGGAAATGGGTGACGGTTTTCCGGATATGAGCGAACACAGAACACAAATTGAGCAACCGATTTTCGTCAAATTTCTTAAACAAAAGTAGAGCAGAACTGGGTACAGAATTCAGAATTTGAATGAACAGAAGTTGTAAATTAAGGGCCTCCTGTTGCATCATGAGTTGGATGTATTTTACATTTCCTATTTGCAAACTGTTTGCAACTACCTTCGCCACTGGGACACATACATAAATCAGTTCGTCCGTGTCTCACTCGTAACCTGGTAGTTATCTGATAATTTAATCGATGTGACGAACGCTTTTTTCCCCTTTTGCCTTATGTCTGCTTTGTTGCTTGATCGTTTTTGTTGTCTGTTCATGTCACATGCGTATGACAGCACGTCATTCAACTGCAGTGCGTGAGCGAGCGAGGAAGACAGAGTGCACGAAGAGTAGTGATTGATGAAAAGGTTTGTTTGAATGATTCTAATGAAGATGGATTCGAGATTTTGTTTAAGAAAATCAATCCGCCTATATAAACTGACATTTGAAAGGTACTAAAAACGGAGACAGTGGAGAAGGGCGAGTAGGATTGATGGAAGGAAAAACGTCATGGGTGTTGAAACAGGCAGCAAAATGATAAAGAATTGGAAAGGTGGTGGATAGATAAATGGTTAAATGAGTGAACGAATAAGTGAGTGAGTGAGTGAGTGAGTGAGTGAGTGAAAGGCTAGATGTGAACACATCGGGCACAATTTCTTGCTATCCATTCATCTAGCCGCTTACTCCAACAGCAAACAAACTAGACATCCAGTCTGTCAGTCTGTCTCTCCATCTATCCCAACACTCCATCAACAGTTCTCTCTCTGTACTCCTTGCCCCCTCGTCTTTCTATTTAAATGTTTGCTTTTCATTGTGAGCTTGTGCATAAGAAACAAATTGCGATGATGTTGTTGGTTGTTCGTAGGGACAAGTTGAGCAGAAATCTGAAAATGACTGGGATAACATCAGCCAGTACCGCGCAAAATGTATATTGTTTGGAACTTTATGATATTTTATTCTTTACGCTGCAACTCGATTCAAACGAGTGATTTTTTCACATATTATGAGACTAGCTTAAAAGTTATTATTCTCAACATTCATTTGTTGTTAAAGATGTATTGATATCAATTTTGTTTGAATACATTTTTCTAATCCCGTCTATTCTCAGAGTAATACATTTCAAAGAATGTTTGGTTTTAACGGCACATAGGGTGATCAAACAGGAAACGAATTAGAGCTTTCTTGGACAAATCTCATAATAATGGTCTATCCACTCTTGAAATGACACCAGCAAGCTGCTTAAAAACATTTCAGATGAGCATCGTCGCTAGAATGCACAGAAAAACCATCCATCAAGTACGTCGACTACTAAGTCATTCAACAAGTGTTGACAGACCTCCGGTGAGGTGAATCGACGATAAATGTAAATGGATATGACGAATTGGCATGAATCACGTAGCAAATAAATAAAGGGACGGACAGATTTTCTGCGGCTTTCGAATAAGCGGTGTTTGCATGCGTTCGTTCAGTGCCACCTGACCGTCCGTTCAGTGTCGTAGGAGCTTTTTATTTTCATTGTACACTAGACCCACTGTTCGTCTTCGACATGAAACACATCAGGAAGAACATCCTTTGATTCCACACCAGTGGTAAGATAAACTGAGGGCTAACTTCTGAAACCATGCCCTTACGTTTAGGACGGAGGGACTGTATACTTCTGACTAACACTGCCGACAGTAATACTCCGATCAGACTTGCTAAAAATCTACTTTGATACCGATCAACTCCGGAAGTACTCAAGACCAAGGGAAAAGTAAGCTAAACTGCGTGAATATTAGCTCATTCCACATTATATACAGTATGTTTTCCGAAAGAATAATCTTCATACAAAAACAGTTTATCCATATTATGCGACAGTTGCCAGTTAAGTTATGGGATTGAAGTCCAACAAAGATGGGCCAGATAAAACGGTCTACTGTTGAAGTGGATTCAGTAATGATGAACGGTGTTTCTGGTGGCTAATCAGTATCAGAAAGTCAATTTTTATCTGCCTTTGAGCTACCTGAACTCACAGAAATAGTTTGGTTGTAAAAACTAAATCGTCGCAACATCTACTTCGATTGATCGACTCTCTTTGGGTCTAGCTAGTATCCTGCTAGTTTTACCAACAACATCTGGCAGTATCGTGGCAGCACCAGCTGACTACAAAATATAAATATTATATCCATTAGTTGAAGAATCCTTAGCCGTTACTTACCTCCGTCTGTGGACTGTTGCGCTATGGTGATTTTACGTGCAAATCACGTGATACAGCTTGATATAGCTTCACGCTGGCTGCGTAGACAAGCAACCAATGGGAACCGTAACGGCAAGGAGTTGTGAAGTTTAACAGTTCCGTGAAGGCGATCGGACAGAATTTATTCCAGCATTGTATATAAATCCATGAGCTGTAAATACAACTCGAACTTATTTCCTCCCTGTTGTGTTCTTCTTGTTGACTTCATTCGCGTAGCTTGGGTCGTAGCCAGTTCGGTGCCTACTGGTGATTCGTAGCCATTCGTTACCGTGGCTAACCGAAATCTGCGTAATAATTCGAAGTCGAAATACTGCATGCGCTTCTGTAGTCGGTATTACATTTAGTAGTGTAAATAGACCGTTAACATTTGGTGAACTTGCAGTTCTTAGCCGGTCCAAACCGGGCGCCTGTTGTCGTCTGATTCATTGTAGACGTCCTAGCCATCCCAGACTGTACACGGCAATACCCCTGTGTTGCTTGATTTATGGCGTGAACCAGGATTAACTGGTTGGTGGTATGGGATTCTGTGTGCAGTATTACACGACCGAAACCTGAAGAAACATTTCCTCACATCATCCAGTCAACTCTCCAACCGGAAGCCATTAGTAGAACAGTAATGTAACCATTCGCAAATCCCGCTTAACTAAAGTTGATAAAAGTCATGTCGTAGCCGAAACTAAACTCTAAGCGTAGCCCTATAGGAAAACAATACCGAGATTTCGCGATTGGTTATTCTGCAACCGAACGCTTGACCTTACCAGCAAAAGAGAGACTACGTGAAAACTGTGTCGGACAGCAGTGCAACAGTCTAAATGCACATACACCTAGCTGTATGGTTCCAAGGCGCTTTAAATTAGGTACTACTCAGAGTTCGTCAGCACATGCATTGTGGCCAACAATTTAAACCCAACTAAAGAACTTCAAATGAAGATCGAAACTTCATCATCGATATGGCCCCTCCAGATAAGCGAGATATTGCAATTGAACAAAACCTCAAAAAACTTGGACGGATTTAGTGAAATGACTTGCAAAATTCATGATTCAGTTCGGTACAGCTTGGCTGCAGTCTCCATACCCAATCCGCCAGTCAGAAGCGTGGGGACGCATGACCGGAAGTTCAGACATGCTCCACCGGTCATTGGTCCTGAAATATCGCCCCCTAATCAGGATTCATTTTCTTTCGTATATAAGCACACGAATGTAAATGTGCTAGATTGAGCATGTCTTCCAACTGTCGTGATTATCTCGCTGACTTCAGTTAGGAGTTCTGGGTAGCAATTATTTCACTACGCACTGGCAGCCTTGCTCGAATTCTGCATTATCGCTTCACGTAAGACTACAACAATTCCACCGAAAGTGAACGCCCAATCAGAGGAGTAATGTGACTTCAATTTAGTAGCCTTGATGTTCACGACAAATGTGAAAGTGGTAATTTCCAGAGTGAGAGCTTCTGGAAATGTTCAGGAAATCTGGTTCAAGTGGGGTCATGTATTCCGTGCACATTATCCAATTAGTCGAACGACGAAAATTTCCAACTAACGAAATTGATAATGCCGGGATTTGTAAACCATTATGAGAAATGATTCTCGGAGGACCTGCCGACTAAGCAAATAGACTGTTTTTTTGTCTGGACTTGTGGGCAATGTCGACTGTCTGAATTAGGCCCTGAAGGACATTAATGATACACCACCGGATTACTATTTTCCTTAAAGGTCTGAATAACGTTTGAGTTCTATTCGGACTTGGAATCCTATTTGATACACTCCTTTCACATCGCAATTATTGAAACGGTTCTTTTAAACGAAATTCCACTCTGACAATTCCTGAAAATATTTCGGATACTTTCACAGAAAGAGCGTCAAAGTAACTTTTGTCCGCCAGGAATTAAAATCACTACAGTTACTAGTAATGGTTCTAGCGGTGCCGCTATTTCTATTACTTCTACTAAAACTGAAGTTAACTTTACTGATACTATTACCAGTGATACGGTTACTACTATTAGTGCTGATACAAGCGATAGTTGTTTTTTCGGCACCTGTTCTTCACTTCCTTAATGATGAGTCGTTTTGTCATCTGATATCATTTTCCTATCAATGTTTGCAACATACACACGGTGCTAATCAATATTCAGAATTTTTCAAAGAATAGCCAAGCTGTACTCTAAGCACGCACAGTGATTTTTTCCCACTATCATACTGAGGATTTTTCTAAGTATGTTGAATGTGCAAAAACCATTCAAAGTAGACACTGACAAAATAAGTTCCGTTATAATCTTCCCAACACCGTGGTCCTACTTTGAACCTCAAAGGAAGTGTTATCGCAACCGAACAGCGCTTTGCATGTTTTTTTTCTATTTCGGATACAAAAATACGGCGTTAGTACCGCCGCTAAAACATGGTGCGGTTTTTCCGAAATTTGGTCTCGATGAACAATTTTATATAGGGCGTTTTACACGCGCAGACATAGGAACCAGGGTAGATTTTACAGTCAGGAATTTTGAACAAACACCGACTTCTTGTCAGCGAAAAAAAGGACAATAAGCAGTCAAGTTTTTCCTTCCCTTAACTGAACAGTAAGTTATGAGAAATTACGGTTACCAGTACTACTTTGAACAGCAAGTAAGCAGAGGCACATAAACACACGTGTCGGCACAAATGCATAACTGTGACACGTGTTCGTTTGTCCGATCCTCATGGCCGAATACTTCCGGCTACGACGGTGTACTAAACAGACAATGTGAAATGCAAGAACCGCCGAGAATAATTTCCTATTTGTTTGATATTTCTGATTACTTGCGGTGGTCACACTTTTTTCGCTGACTTATGTGCACACCAAGCTTTTGCCTACCTTCTATCGTAATGTTTTGCTGTTTTGTATATATACACGTGTATCATAATCAATTCCCCACTAGACTCCTGGTCATATTTACAAATCAAGTTAGCATTCAACTGACATCCAATTTCAGTCAGTGACATTCCTTGCCGCGTTGTCTGTCACTGAAAAGCAAACGATTTTCCGTCAATTTTTACAAGCGCTTGTTAAATTTTATGCATAATCATGATACTGAGCTGCACAGTACGGTAAGTTTTTGTCAGTTCGCTGTCTTTTCTGCGCGCCTACCAAATGAGATGCATTTTCGGGTTCAAATATTTCGCTCCGTTCAGATCACTTATTGAGTCACCTTTTTCTAAGAATGAATCGAGATGCTCGAAAAAATGTTTTTTCTTTCTCACTTTTTTTCCTTTCCAATCTAGTTCTTCCAAATTTAATGACAGGGTCCTTGATCAATCAGGTGTTGCGTAGCAAGGACAAGTGGCGATGCTGGGAGAATTCGAACTGGGTAAAAGTGACTCTGATTTGTCATCGGATGACCGCCACTTTCTAGTGAACTATATTTTTGCTTTCAGATAGATATTTTGATTAATCAACAACATTGGTTTATTCTCTGGTAAAGTTTGACAGAATAACATATGGATAAACTGGATGATGAACGTTTTACAAAGTTAGCGATGCAAAAAATGAAATCACTTCAGAATCTATAAGTGAGGGAACATTGAAAAGTTTCCTCCCTGTGGCCTGATGAATAGCAATTCTTTAGTTTCATTCTGGTTCACGCTTCTTTGAGAAAACCGACAGTTGAACAAGTTATGGTTTGCAAGGATATAATCACCTTGGATTTGGTTTCGGTCCAACACTCAATCTTGTTCCCGTCTGAGATATCGAGATTCATCTTCTGCTACTTACATACCGGAAACTTGACTTCCAGTCTTAAAAATATATCTGTAAACAAGAACGGAAATGCATTCTTTCTATGAAGCCTTAGATGGCTTCATATGGGAGTCATCAAAGAGGATTTGTAATACATAAATAGCCACTGAACCTTTGTGAAAACGTGAATTCTGGCTTAAGCGAAACGATGTACGAATAACTTTGGGGTCCGCTACATTTGCAAGGATCAGCCAATTAAACTGATGATCAGTCGGGAGCGTAGAGATCTAAACGATAAAGATACTGTTGGTTTAAAGTAAGCATTCCTGTTATCTGGGTCCCATTCGTTTACACAAATCTACTGGCAACTTTATAGAACTCACAAGAAAAACAAATTAGTTTACATCGCATTGCTCAAACGGAGTGCCGACACTTACTGAGTATGGGCAGAAAATGAGAACTTTCCTCAAAAACAGTCAAAAGCAATAAGCTTTGTTTAGTAAAAAATCCACTATTTAAGACTATCTAAATAACACAACGGACAAAAGGCGTCGTCTTCAGAGCGTTCAACAAACGATTCTTTATTGTTGACGAACAAGTATGCTGCGTAAATTTTGTAAGACAGATATGAGGATATGCTGTCATATGAATTCCGACAACTAAATGGAACTCAAAAAATAGCTCATTTTAGGCGGGCGACCTACTTGGGGCCTTTCACAGTGAAGCAACCATAGTGACCAACAAGCTGGATTTTGTACAGAGGAATAGCTATTCTCGATCCTGAAAGACAAAAGAATTGTTGGCCGAATGAATTTTTAAACTGTTCAAGTCAACGAACGTCCAGCTTCCTTACGAGAAAGCTGTGAAAAATTCATAGGTAGAAAACCTAACGTGTAAGAAGCCAATAAATTTCGTCCAACTCAAAGTACATCTGATTATTTATTTCAACAACTTACTAGAGGAATTGTTCGACTTTGCTTCACTCCTGTAATTTTGTATTTTTGAGAAAGCTCAATGGAAGCTCGTCATTTCCGGCAAGTTTGTTGATGTGCAGATCCGACAAAAGACGATAAATTTGAGTTGAAAGTACCACATTAGTTAGAGTTCACAGGCATTCGGGACTGGGAAGTGCTTTTGGTGGTGCTGGACTCGATGCGAATAATGAATAGGATCGGCCAAGCGTACTTGCAGACCTTAAAAACAACTCACTCAGGTGCTCAAAGGATGGCTTGACTGAAAAATATTCATTTGATCATGCATCCCCATGGACAACTACGAGAACTTTCTCATTACGGAGTCATCTGAACTGCTTCATAAATGCCTTCCAGTTACAACCTCTGGTAGGTGGCAGAAATAAAGTGATTGGTGCATCATCATCATCATCGTTCAGCGTTAAACAGTAGGGCAAGCCTCACTGACCGCTGCCTTTTCCCCACAGTTACACGTTTTTATAAAAAGAGTGAATATCCAAGGGAAACACAGAGTGGACCTACACAGGCGGGAAAAGATAAGATGCTGTTGC
>LUCM01002208.1:25024-227057 GCA_008360955.1 Fasciolopsis buskii | reverse complement strand
ATGAAAGTTGTCTGGAGTATAAAATGACCATCAGAGAAATCTCCCAATAACATGTCAGTGGTTAGGGATTTTGACAACGCTAAGCCTCCGTAGGTACGGAGATCTATTCTTTCAGGAAACGATAACATAACTCGTGTGCTTTATATCATCACTGCACTACAAGCACCCAAAGAATCAACAGGATTAATCGTCAAAGGGCCATTTGAAAACGCGCACGAGTCACCAGCCCTAACAACACATACAATGAAACAACCCCATAGGAAACGACTCTCGACCACTCCTCTTCACAGTCATCTACAAAACTAACAGCTTCCTCGCAACTGCTTCCAACAAGCGATATAGTCCACCACCATAGGAGCGGTGCAACTGCGGCGCTCTTTCGTCATCTCCTCCTCGCTAACCTGAAGGAGAATAAGCTCACATTAGGCTGCGGCGCGAGAATGTACCGGGGTGGAGGGGTCACCCTATATGCTGTAATTCTGTAGGTGAGGAATAGCGTGCACAACATGCGGAGACGGAGAGAAACTAACGATCGGAACGTTTCACCGTACTATGGTAGTTCGACAGAGGATGAGTAGAAAGCGTATATCGGAGATCAAGCGGCTAAACGCTGGATGAAAGCACTTGGTCGCGTAGTCGCCGTGATTGGTCATCTGAAGTTGAAAGTCTTGTGGGTAGCTGTGGCGGCAGTGGCGCTCAGTTCTGTTCGTACGGCTGCGAGACCAATGGGAATGCGAATGGTATGTGCCGCTAGAGGTTATTCGACAATCGATAGTTATAACGCTAGCAGATGCTAGGGATTGGCGATGAAGTGAGCCGCCCTCGCACTCTCACGCGCGCGACACTCGTGGGTATGCACGCAGCAATTTCTGGGAATGGAAGGCTTTGTGTCAACGTATGAAGCCTGTAGTAACACTGCTGGTGGGTCACGTGTTGCGTTAGACGAAATCCGTATCTACATATCGTGCCCCTAGTTTAGTGCTTCCTCCATAGAAGACGAATGACAGAGAGCATGTGCGAAGGCCAATACAAGATGATCGTGGGCGACGTGGAAATTCCGGTTGAGAAAATGTAGCAGCGAGCATTAAGCGTATAGTCGTTCACGGCTCGTGGATGGGGCCGAGGGGTCTCTCACTTGCCGGATGCAGACACTTAAAGATATGGAGATATGAAACGTGTCAAACAGTGTGGTCGTGTTGCCGTTTCTACAAATCCAGAAAGAATTGAAAACAGTGGTTGCTGACAGCTAAGATTGTGTTCACGCAATGAATGGCAACAGCATCTATCTTATTACACCGGCTGTGGTAGGTCAAGCTCGTCGCTCTCCCTTCGGATAGCCTCACTCTTTTCTGAATAAAACTGTAACCTGTGGGGAAAAAAGGCAGTGCGGCAGTGAGGCTATCTACCTGATTCCCATCACTTGTCTAACTGACACTTGTTTCCACCAAACAGCATGGCTCTTTTTGTGTGACTGATGTCAAACACAATCAGGTTCGATCACAGGCAGCTCAGATGGTGCCACAACAATGGCTCCTCGGGTCGCATTTTGCAGCGCACGATATTTTTGCACTTGTCGATAACTGCGTGAATGTTGGCTCCTCCGGAATATCCATGATATAGGAATTTTACGCATGCATTGGTTATGTCCTCAAGTATTTGCTTTCAAGGTTATATAATATATATTATACATATATATACACATAATCATTCAGCCTGTCAAAGTTGTGATCACCTGGACCACATGATGCAAGGAGTGTATCGAAAAATCGATGCGCCATGTATTGGTTTTAATTGTGTATGATATAATGTTAATAACACAGCGTTGTTGGTGGATGTAATGCGCCAATGTTTCGACTACCGTGGGTAGTCATTCTCAAGGCAAGTTTTACAACCATTCTCATTTGCAACGAGAAATAATTGCAACGAAGTGTTGCAGTCATCTAGAAGCTCCAAGAGGATTCTGTCTATAGATTCTCTAACTAACCGACCAACTGTTAAAGAAGCAGATTTTCAGAATTCTCATCATTTAATTAGCTTTTAGCGCTCGCTCAGTGAACTCTGGCTGTAAATTGCTATGCTTGGATCGCAACAGCCATGGGCCGGGTTGGGACAACCAACCAATATCTAAATCGATGTGAACTATACTGTGAAACTTTTTAGTCTTAGTTTACCAAAAGGCCGATATTCAATGATTTTAGTTTTACTTATATTCCTCCCACTGGATGGGAATTGCCCTACTGAAAACTACCTCCGGACTGCTTCTTTGATAATTGCCTCGAGGGCCAACGTCAGTAGATGTCAGGCAAGTCATCGTCATTGGCGACAGTGCACCAAAGTCGAAATTCCATTGTCCAGATCGTTCTGTACATTCGTCTCCGTCTATCATCCCCCTCGCGTACCCGATTTCGTGGACGTTGAAGTTCCCCGTCCACATGATGTGTCGGCATAAAGGTAGCGGTTTCTAAGCAATGAAGAACAAATATCTGAAACCTTTCATAGTCAACGTAAACACTCGGAGACGTCGGCAATGTGCAGCAAGTACTAGAACCCACTATTTAGTGATGGTCACATTTTCATGTGTAATCGGACCAAAGCCCGATGGAACTCGGAAAACCGGAGGGAAGTGAAATTTGGTTGGGTCTCAAACATTGGTCTTATATGACCAAGGAACTGAGCTGGACCGAACTGTGATCACTGAGGCCGGTCACAAAGTCTTGAATGAAGTGGTAAAGGGGAAAAACAGGATGTTATCGCACGACATAATATGGACCGAACCAAAGTTCAGGTGGCTGTGAAACTGAAGAGGTGAGGATTGGAACGACGTTCGTTTGTTCAGGGACTCCAACAAAACTAAAATTGGTCGTTTATTCTCCAGGCAGTTTTCAATAGGAACCTAACTTCGAATGGCAATGTTCAGTTGGTCTTGCTGAACGCGTCCGGTCGCCGTTAATTAGCTGAGTGCATTGACAATTTCAAACGTTTGGAAGCGTAAGACAGAACGGAACCATAGCAAAAAAAATTGACCGTTGTGTGTATATTTGCAATGAAAGCCCAGGTTGTGAATTCAAATTTTGCGTTCGCCTTGGGGTCATATAATGAATAATTCAGTCCAGGGGTGTGGGGCTTACAGACATAATTGTAGGAAACTAGGGCAAGAAAAGGATGGAAAGGGTAAAACCAAAACACTATGATACATTGAAATAAATTCACCCTTAATTATGCAAAGGTGTGTGCGAGCGCGCACGCACGCACGCACATACACACACAGACCCACGCAAATCCACAAACATTGAAGTAAAGATTTTCCGTGTTACCGTTGTTTTTGGATAACGATCCTGATCTATCATTCAGACGTGGCAAGTTGGCGCAAATGGTACAGGACAACACGATGTAAATCACATTGACGTGCGTGTTAGATTTTGGCAGTAAAGTTTTCTGACTTTTCTGATTGTGCACTTTTGTATGGGGTGGTGTATGAGAAATCGTTAAAGAACCGAGGAACAATGGTGCACAAGATCGTGTTTATTCTCAGCATGTGAAGTAATCCACCGTGAACGAGTGGCAGACGTACACCTTTTTGAGAAAAGGAAGTTCCTGAGAACGCATCACAGTTTGACTTCCGTATGCAACTCAACCCGAGAACCGTGTCCAATCCAAGACCGATCCAGATGATGCAATCATCTTCACTGCAGGTTTAGGTTGCTCCCCACAATGATTTCAGCTATCCGATAGCTAGGATCAAAGGCCTGTTTTACTGAGGTGAATGCCTTGACTGTGACAGGTGCACGGAAATTGATAGGGGAAGAAAGGACGGTCGAAGATATTGCGATTCATACCTTAGGAAATATTCCCAAACCTGGACCAGTTATTCCGAATGCCGACATGAGTGAATGTGGAAACCCCAGTGTATTAGTGGAGGGAGACGGAGGCACAAGATTTGGGGGCTGTTGTGGAGTGGGATAGCCAATACGCGATGCGAAATTTCCACCGCAACAGGCCGCATACATGTACAACCAGTACATATACATGCTAGGGTCAGCACATTTGGGAACCTGGAGATCGGGTCTGGTGGAAGTGCAGTCCACACCGGCTGGGTTGTTGTTTTGAAGGAAAAGCGGATTGTTAAATATTGCATCAGGGAAAGTTAGTGGAAAGGATGTGGAGGATTTAGCGCTGTTGATATCCCTTTGCTTTTCCATCCAACTCGATATGTACGAATTGATCATGTACATATAATCATTATCAGCCTTTTGATGAGGAAGGGGATCAGGTAAACTTACTGGGCTACTGAATGATGAAGAACTGGAATTGCTTACCGGAAAACAAAACGGGAATGGTAATGAATTAAATTTGGATAAAGGGTTGTCCTTCGTTCGATCGGATAAGTCAAGTGATAGTGGGTTGGAATTCTGCTGGTGTTGCAGTTGGTGTTCCGGATGAGGATGTTGCTGTGGTTGTGGTTGATGCACCGGTGAAGTATTTTGATGCTGATTTTGCGATTGTTGTAGAAATTGTCCTTTTTCTATCTGGGAAATGTGCGTGTAAATGTGCAAGCACCATTCGGTCTGTGAGACGCAAATTTGGCCACAGAAGAAACATCTTTCTCCTTGACAGGAAGGGTGAGCAGATGACACGGGTTCTGTGTAGCCGACCGAAGGTGCTGAACTGAGTGGAATATTGGAAATGGGTGTCCGATTCAATGTAGACCCAATATTGGAAAATAATGGATCTTTATGAGAATAAGTTGGGGGTACGTTTGTGTTCGGATTCTTTATTGATGGGATCTGTGGCACGTCTGGTAGAGTCGCTCCAACGGAATTGTTTGTTAGCGTCATCATTCGACTGTAGAAAAAGTCCAAAAAGCTGCGTGCCAAATTATAAGAAAATGTGTCTTGCGCGGAAACCCGGGGGGTTTGGTCAGCCTTCTGATCCATCATCTGTCGCAAAAATTCAGCCAGGGCCAACCACGGATTTCCTGATATCTGTGTGTTATTCGGGGATAGAGACGGATCTGCCTGAGGACTGCCACGACTGTTTGTGTTGTTGTAGGACGACGAATTAGTCACTGACAATTTAGACTGGTTATGTGATGCGTTCGTCCCATTGTAATGATTCTCGCCGACGGAATGGGAATGTGCATACAAATCACGCGCTGTTCTTTTCGATCCACTAGCACAAGAGTTGGGGACTAAAGGAAACCCTTTGAGACCGGTCCCACTGTTTCGACGGAAACGTTTAGTACCGATTTGAACTCGCAAGGGGTCATTCCAGTTGGAACGATCTTTGGATAGCCCTTCGATAAGGCCGTTGACAGACCTTGGTGGGTCAGGCAGCGACAGGCTGGAGGATAAACGAGCTAACTGGGCAAGCGCGTTCGACGTGGGTTGCTGACTATTGCCTGCAGTAGCGTCTCGAAATGCAATGGAACTCATAGTTGAATTGGCTGTAGGGCAGCTGTTCATGGGGGCTGTACTTAGGGCACTGGAGTTTGGAATGGTGCAATGCATTTTTTGTCCACTGGTTACCCCATCCATTCTAACACTTGGAATGAGATCACTTTGTGAGGTTGATGAAGAAACTGCCTCGGTTCGATGACAGTTGGTGCCGAATGATCCGTTTGGATCCGGTTGCACCCATTTGAGTCGAGACACGCTGGAACGTTTTGCGTTAACCATATTTTTGATCTCTGTAGTTGGGCTAGAAGCTTTTGTTTGCCTGGGGCTTTTGTTAACCGAATTAGTAGGACTAAGACGTTGCATTGTTCCAGCTGCGTTGTTTGATGCACCAGCTATCAGTGTGCTGGGCAAGCTGCTTCCATTTGCAGTTGTGTTGGTGGTGGGGATAGTGGATGTCACGTGACGGACATTGGTAGGCGATATGCTAGAGAGACCGGGGTTTACGCTGGCCTCCATCATGTGTCCAATATTTTGACACGTTTTAGCCAGCATGGCCAACGGGCTTGGGCAAACCGGATCGGACTGAACGAGGAAAAAGAAAAATGGAAAGCCGTTTATTAGTCACAAAATAGAATAAATTTTCTATTTGACAAGCTGACATACCAAAAAGATTCGCAGCGTTTTGCATCTCGTTTGGTGACAAATTCACAAAACTCGCGTCAACTAGGCGGTTTTAGAGAGTACAAAATACACCGTGGGACATAACCGCTTAATCTGCTCTATTTTTTGGTGCCTTTATTACCTTTGCAATCAAAAACCCCCAGTAAATGTTCAGGTAGTTAAATAGACGAATCAGTTGTTGTTACTCATTCTAGGGAGGAATGATGTACGCGTTTCCTAATAGATAAAGCTGTAAAATAGCCATTTTCTGTTGTTTCCACTTCTAAGTTGGAGAAACAGCCGATCGTTGGGCAGCAAGACTGAAGCTTAAAGAATCGTGTTGTTTCCCGTAGTCTAGATGCGCCCACCAAAATTTAAAAGTTCCATTTCGGGATTTTACTGTAACCGCTTTTTCAGATTAGTTTCACTTATGCTTATCGCCTTATGAACCGGTTGTCAGTTAGGCGCGAAAAGGACTGACAACAATTAATCTGCGTAGCTAATTGGCGCCTCTGTAGAATTTCTATCTTGTTTTCTCAAATGGTTTTGCAAATCACCGCCTTCTTTACCTCCTCGCAACTTTCTTTCTCACACACAAACGTTACCTGGGCTTATGGAAACAGGGTGTTCCCTCTAGCAGACGAAGTACTGGGAGAAGATATGAAAATGAAACCGTTCGGATGAATGAATATAGAGAGGTGGGGAAGAACGGATGGCCGGTATTTATCCAACTTTTTACCAGCAATCAATCTTCGCCGATTAGTACACCCACAATCACTGACACGGTTGCAATTTCCCAATCCCAGTTTTAATCTTTAGCCTCTATCATCCCACCCCGGGAAGAAAGTGATGCGCCCGGACCGAGGTACAGGGGAGCAAGAGTGGACAGAAAGAGCGATGACGTGCCAGCCGCATGTTGCCTGGTACACTACACCGTAATTGGCACATCTGATCTGCGTTAACTACAAGCCACTCAGCCACATGCCATTCAATCACCTTCGGTTAGCCCATGCCGAAACGGAGTCGCCAATGCCGACGTCTGCCAGTGAATGACTGAATAGCTGACAGAATTGGCGAATAAATAAGTGTGCGAATGACTGATGGGCGCGCGGTGCCATACCGTGAACAACTGAATGACAGGTAATTCTAAAAAAGAAATCTTGCCAAATTTCACTTAACATTTTGGAACAATTGTAGAACAGAATGGGGATACTCAAAAGATTTCCAGTAATGACTGAATTGTCCATAGTAAGAATGTGCACCGGACTCTATTCATTGGCAGGCCTGTACGGAACAAAACGGTACCCAATGAGTGATTAAGTGGTGTTGGAACATTTTGGTTTGGTTGACGATACAGTGCTTAGTTTTATTTCGTTTTTCTCATCCGTATGATGAAATCAGTAGAGGTCAAAATAATTGCTCACGGATCCAGTCTAGAATAACAAGAGAGACTAGATGAACCTGTGTTGAAGACGGGATATTTCGTCATTTCTATGGTCACTGAGTACGGAGTAATAAAGGCCACCGAACACCCTCAAAAACGTACTGTTCAGCTAACCCTGAGAGCACATTCAGTGGCTCAGCAGAACGGAACTGACAAAGCGTATTTGAAATCTAGCTACTTGTTAAAGGAGCTCGGTAATCCCAGGTTGATCTGTGTCCACATGATCGGCCAGTAGTGTCACGCTGATAGAACACGTCGCGATACACATGCACATTCGTCGACAATGGTTAAACTGGCCCATTTTTGAATCTGTTGTGCTTCCCGGTCAAGTTGATCAATGCGACAGCAATGTTATTTTACAGGGTAAACTAAAAGCTTACTTGTGATTAGATTTACCTTCACGAATCTGTCCGATGATAGTTTTATCTGTTCCTTAATTGTCATCACCATCCAGGGAGTGGGGATTTAGTGAAAAGTGGTAGGAACTACCCGTTTGCAACTAGCTTTTTTTTACTAAAACATGATTTTTTGGCGTTTTCATTCTGCATTCATTGTAACTACACTTATAATTGAATAGATAATCAGATGGAGTTGAGGAAGAACGTCGCAAATACACAGTGTGAAGCAATGTGTGGGAGGGAGACCAAACGAGTTAATAAATAATTGAATTATACAGTCATTCATTTGTTTCATATTCAATCACATGCGGGTAAACGGAACCTGACTTCTCCATAGTATTTTTCGAGTGACAGATTGTTGGTATTTTCGTGCGAACATGTTACGCATGTTTAGTACTAAGCAACAAGTCTATGGACTTTCGTTGAAATAATTCGAGAATTCACGGTTTGAGCCCGTCCCTCTAGACAGTTGGAGTGGGTTTTATCAGAAATTGTCTTATTTATTAGAATTTTACACTTAAGTTTATTCGGTTTGCATATTCTTCAGTGGCGAAGGCTCCAAATGAATAAGCAATCAGCGCAAACGTGAAATTTTAGACAGACTGGCAAGCAGACTGACGGGAATTTTTCTGCAGGATTGAAAAGGCTTATTGGTGAGCCAGTAATCTAAGTTTTTAGAACACTCCCATATGAAAGTTGCAAATCACCTAAGTGGCGGAATTTGGGTAAAGTGGAGGAGAAGGACAGGATACTCATGTGTGCACGGGTATACAGATTTGCTTGAAATTCGGTAGTCAATACGATATAGACAAATTATTTCACGATTGAAGATGCACCTCAACGAAGACTGTGTTTGCCACTTACGGGCAAAGAATGATCTTTCTTACAAAGTCAAGGACAATAAGACTTCTCAGAACTAACCAGCCGTTCGATACTACAGGAATCGGGCGGGAAATGATGAAACTATTTTCAGGATAGGCAGTCGGTTTACGTCGTATTTAGATAGCTAGACAACGATCCGTTATTCACTTTTCATCCTTGATTCTCATTGCTTTATTCAGCCTCTGAACCATCAAACTCACTAACGAACGGGTAACGTAATTTTACTGACAGACTATTATTCACCACGCATCTGAATTTCAAATCCAAAGTGATACCAAATATTAGCCAGTATAATGTATTTTCCAGGTGAGTAAATTGGCTTTTAGAAGCGTTTATGTCGAGGTTGGTGAAGCACAAGTAGAGTAAAACCGCAGTCTGAAAAGCCCCGTGGTCTCACATGTGTAGTGAATAATAAGTGATGCTTAACTGCACTCGTTTGTGCATATGTACTTCTGGGTATGTGCATGTATGTGCATATGTGTGCGCGTATGTATGTGCGCATGCATTCATGCATGCTTTATAGTTAGTGATTTAATTGTAAGTGAAGAAATGTTACGTACATGTGAACAAATGGTATTCTCACCAGAAGAGCAGTAATTCTCATTTTACAGTAATTAACTGTAAAAAGTCTTCCCTTTCAAAATGTTTCGTAAAAAGGTTACACTCATTGTCCGCATAATGTGTTCATTTACATCCGAATGCCCAAGAGATTAACGTTTTCTCAAGTTCCTTGTTCATCGTTCGCATGACGGGGCAGTACTCGTTTATTTCTGTAAGATATCCTCTGAAACAATCACCCGAATTGCATGCAATTACGTAACAGTTGACACAAACATCTCGGTAACACTATTGTTGCTCCATTGGTTTCTTGATGAAATTACCTCCAAAAAAGATTCTGACTAGTAGTAATGAGGCAGAAACGAAACCTACTACTCAAAACACAGCTTGTTCCTAAATATCGCGTTACAATTGTCTTTCTAACCAGTTGGGTAAATGTAAAACTCATTAAGCCTTCAAAAGCTGAGATGGGTGAGCAAATGCACGATCACATCTTCGACTATTTCGGAGTCACTGACAATAAAACCTTGGAGTGATCGCCTCACATCACTAGCATAGCAAAGAATATTTTTTTAGTAAAACGAGTGCAGAACCACTGTTCGTCAATCAATGTTCTTTCGCTATTCTACCAGACATGCTAGCAAAATTATCGAAATCTCTCATCTGAGTGATTTGTCGACAAAATTATATGGATTGTATTTTTGAATGTGGGTAAAAATTCTCCGTGGCAGGTGACTCAAATTTAGTTGATTCGCACAGTAATAAATTCTTATCGGTTTACATCCTGCCAGATTAGTCCCAGATGAATCTCACTGTCCTTATTTAGTCCGCATTGAAAATACTACTCATAAGCCGGTGGTAACTTTTTCCGTTATGACTTGCTTCACGCGTTAGTATCGTGGAAGTAACGCCCCGTAATAACTAGAGCCTACTACATGGGGAGGGACTGAGTTCGCACTTTACCAATCGATTTGCACTTGGTGTACGATTTCGTAGCACCCCTGTGACCGGGAATTCCCGAACTTGATTGTAGAACCACCAAAAGTCATCAAACACCGGAGGCTTTAAGGTTGTTGGTTTCGTTGCACATAACTATGTATCAGTGACAAAAAATGGCATATCAGAAAGAAATTTCGTGCTCTGGTTAAAGTTAGAAAGGATTTGATTCCATAGGGAAAACGGTTATGTTTGTGGAGATCATCGAGAGAGAGATAGAGAGAGATGAGCCCGGTTAATCGAAGCTGTTATTAAAAATCGGTTGAAATTTCTATCAGACGATCAACCCACCTCTACATCAAAAGTATACACTTAACTTTTGCAAAAAAGTGTGGTGCCGCAAAAAGGTGCTCGTGCGTGAATGCATCATACTGCACACCAATCAAAATGGGATTCAGACTAAGCATTCGGGGAGGCAATTGGGAAACTTCGTCGCATAAATCCGAGGCAAAGTGGAAAGTGATGCAGTTTAGTGGAAGCTATCCATACTCCTGTGTCAAACGCTTATGGTCTGTTGAACAATAGCGATTTGGAATATCACCGTTCCTGGCGATTAAGCAACTGCCCGAGGTTGTAACAGGTCAGAAACTTGCACTGAGTGAGAACATATGGCCTCAATCGGTAGTAATGGCATATTGATTCTAGAGGATACGGAACGTAAGGCGAGTCGTGTTGAAGTATGAAAGTGGTACTTTGGACGATCGTTGTGCAGAGGATGCGTGGATTGAAACAAATTTGTGAGCAAATGTCTCAAAAAGCTGATAATTGTGAATAACAATAGATTTGAGGGAACAACTTAGCGGTATGATGGACACGACTAATAATTGATGGCTCCCGGTGAAGTATTTTAAAGTTGTTGCTACGTTTTTGAGTTGATGATGGGTAGGATGGGTAGGCTGACCGAGAGAGAGAGAGAACATGTCGCGTAGACAGAGTATGAAACGGTCACTTCAAATGGCCTGTATCGCCCGCATTGATTTTTTCTAATCACTACGTACGAAACTGCATGGTTTCGATTAATTACGAAAATCGATACCAGACCATGAACAATTTCCCTGTTGCCATTTTGCATAGTGAGGGCAGCCGGCTGGATTCCCTGAATGTGGACTATCAACAGTTGAAAGAGAGGGTTTGTGATCAAGATAAACCTCCGAGCTGAGGGAGGACGGAGTATAGTGATTCCGACATCAAGCGTGATAGTGAATCGAAGATCTCTTCAAAGGTCTATTCTTCAGTGTACCTACTGGGTTGAATTAGTAACAGCCAAGAGCCAAACACCAACCCTGCCGCGATCATCATTGCATTGGTAATATCCGGAACCATGTGCAAAAGAAATAGGAGAACCAAGGGGGGGGGGTGACGCGAGAGAGAGAAAAAATTAGCATGCATGGGCTTCTCATGACAAGCAACCCCATGTTGAGAAAGTAAATTATGCCCAGCAGGCAGCTGTTCAATTCGGTTCTCATCACTTGCCACTTGATGTGGCGAAGAACATTGTTCTCACCAGAAGGCTAAAAAGCGAAATAACCCAAATGTGTTATAGGATGATCGTCTATAGATCTCTTCTGTAATCCGAGTTTTTCTTTCACAGATAACTTCATACAGTGACTTCAGATCAATCAGATCTGATAGCAATTTCTCTTCTGTTTATCAGAAAACGGTACAATAGTCTAATAAACAAACATGGAGGCGTTAAATCGGTAGTTTTAATGTCTTTGCATTCAACCCACGAATAAAAAAATAATACGAAAATCCATAGCACTGTTATCTGGTAATCTGCCTATGAGCAGGATAAAGCACAACGATCTTCGTCATCTGAACACTTGTCTAGAAGCTGTCACGAGGACAAGACGTTAGCGACCGATCGACGTTAGGTATGACAACTGACAAGTTTAAGGTCACGAAGTGATAACAGCTGAATTACATTGGATCTATCGATTTAATGACACGCACTGTTTCTCTTGCAACAAAAGTTTTTGCTCCACCTTAACCCACGACATATGTCATCATTGTTGACATGTGATTGTTAACTGATTTGGCTGTTGGTAGCAATCTGTCATCGTTCTGATATAACTTAAGCAAACAACGGAACTTTGATAAGCCCAACATGTTTTCTGTAGGCCGTGAATCGGTCACGGGTTGAAACAGGACCGATTAAGGGAAACCAACCACGTGGATAGTGATATAAATTTCGTTTACACAGTTGTGTGATCAGCCACTGATTAATAAACCACCCGAATGTGATTTGAAGCATATTTTGTCGTACTTAGGCGTATTTTAACTATTGTGAGCTGCCAATTATTTTTAATAATCCTAGTACAACTAAATTTGTTAGTTCGCAATAAGCAGAATCGATTATTGTAGTTACATTACGGATCAGCTGGCGAAGTCAATTAAAACAATAGCCGAACACTCATCTTAACTGAATTATCACACACCAAATCAATGATTGCCTAATCTTACCGGCGGACACTGCCGCTCAGGCTCTGAACCAAGTCAATATGATCGATTTGAAAAAAAACCCTATTCACAAGGTAAGTTCCCCACCTGCAATGGAACAAACAGGTGTAAATTAAACCGAATGTCAATGCACCACCTTTCTTACCAGCAATTTGGACAGTTTTGTTCGCTTAACTGTCAAATTCGTGAAGAAATCAAAGGTAAACTTTGGATATCGGTAGCTCTCTCTCCGCATCGTTAATATAGGAGCGTTTATACTAGCAAGTTATATCCAAACTAAATAATGTGGATCTTTGCAAAGGTTCCACAGTTCACGCCTGGATGATAATACACACTAACGCTCGTGCAAAAAATCTCTGCCGTGACTCGATTCACGTGAGCTCCATTCTGCAAGTCCGTGTACCTCAAATGTGTGTTCGTGTACGTGCAGAGATGAGATTGGACCATTTTGCAACTTTGTTTTGTTGATCAGTCAGTCAATCAATCAGCAACCATGTGGCAAACATGAAATTACGGCTGCAGCACTAGCTGGAAGATCAGTAATATCACTGATAATAATAATAATAATGGCAACATAATAGTAGTAGCGATATTAACAGCACTAGCAATGGTACTGTCGACAATACGGGTTCACTTACTAAACGGAGGAAAACGATGAGATGAACGGGCAATAAAAGCAAACCGGTTTGTTGATATGAATCAAAAAGACTGCTGTCAATCTTTTGGCGGTATTAAGAATTTCCACACTATCGTGAGGGACGATTGGCACTCATCAATCATTGGGTAAAACTAGTTGGAATTCTCAGTTTTTTAAAGTGCTTTTTACAGATAGTGTGGGGCGCTCTATACGCCTCTTGTTCAGCTACATACACGCGCACTTCCATAAACACACGTTCGATGCTTGTATAGCAATACGATACATGTTCATATGTACGGTGTGCACGTTGTGCATCTAAGCATCAAAAACAGCAGTTAATGTCCTCTGGACAGAGATATAAAAGAATAAGGAGTATCAGACTTCACGAACAGTAATCACATGTCTAGGTTTTGCCTCTTTCTTTGGAAGTGAGTGACTGACTGTTCAAAAGAATGAACAAGACGGGAAAATTGCCTGAATCGAATAAGATGAATCCGATTGTTTTGGGGAAATCACGGCAACAGTGAAGATAATACGCACACGAGAAAAATTAAAAAATTGACTCAATTACAACCATGTAAACAAGAGCACAGTAGTGAGAAAAAATTGACGAAAGAAAAATCGTTTCAAGCATAGGAGAAACCCAAACAGTTTCCTACACTGGACAGATGGTGTGTTCCGCTTGAGCAAAGGAAACTTCAAAGAAAATTGTCGAAATCTACTTTCCTGAGGGGAAGGAACTCGGTACACTGTGCGATGATGAATAGTAAGGTGACGACTGAAGTTACCAAGGCCATCATACTCGAAAAGATACCGACATTTTGCTCGCATTAAACATGGCAATAGACCTTTCGGTTGGTAGACTGGTCTGATTTCGTTGTCGTTTTGGTGACTTAAAAACCGATCCCCGTGAAGTAGAATCGTGCGATGTCCGTTGGGGCACGGCGCTGGCACCGAATGTGATATGATCAAGATTCCGTGCATCTAATTATCTTTCTATCTAGTTCATCTGGTCGGTCCTTCTTTCGCTTGACAGGAGATAAAGACTGGAAAAACTCACCATGTTCGTGCTGAAATGAACGTGTACAAACAACAAGCAAAATCAAGTCCTCCAAACACGGCAATTCCAGCCTAATTTCCGCATACGATTTATATGGTTTAAAAACAGAAAAAAGCTTGAAACAAATACAGGACAATCATTTATGCAGCCCCGTCGAGATGAAACTGAAGTGTCCTTGTGCCAATACAACGTATGATGCGAAGTTTCACAGACTAAGTAATACTATTTGTTCATTCAGTGAACATAAAGCCACTGGTTTTGATTCCCCTGAAAGTAGTATACGTTTACGGAAGGAGCTGAACGAAACGGATAGGTTTCAATTGATCGGCCAGATCTCACCGGACGGTCGTATATCGAATGAACTGTTTTCGGGTTTACAGGAGGCTCGACAGGGTTTCACCAGTCCGAGATATCTGATCCTGGAACGAAATTCGATTATCAATCAGAGGTGGAGTTTCACCAGGTTTCCAAATGTTATTTGCCGACACACGATATGCGAAGAGAGCATGCGTTTAAACGCCGATGTCTTCGTGGTATCTCTGTACTACTGTGGAATGAGTCAGAGGTGTGACCTAAGGTAATGGGTTACAGATTTCAATTACGAAGGAGGCACTGAATTTGAATGAGTTAACGTGATTGGATCACAAGCTATGCACGCTCATAGATTGGTTCCCTCAGTATACACTGTTCGCATAGATAGGAAGGGGCTGGGATGTGGTTGTAGTAAACAGTCCAAGATATAAAGAAGGGAAGTGATAACCATAATCAGCGGATTGTTTTATGTATGTTCTTGTATGATTATTGGGTTTGGGTTCCCGGGATCCTCCAACCTGGTGTTTGGAGTCTACATGCTTTAAGGTTAAATGCCGCAGCCAGTGTTAATCTGTTCATGCGATGCCGCCGCTTCCGTTTGCTTCATCCGATTTATGCTCTTACGATTTAAACTTCCCCATTTTTCGATGCTCTCGGGTGACAACGAAAAGCAGAGCAAACCAATGGAAGCCCAACGGTTGCACAAACTGCACCGAAACGATTCCAAATGTGTTCTAAACGCGGAACAGGACTGCTCCAGTTTTGCTCCAAGTGTCTGATGCAATGGTTAAATTAAAGAAATAATTAAAGATTAGCTAACTTGATGTATAAAAGTTTACTCATGCCTCAGTCAAATAGTTACTACTAAGTGCTGATAATTAGGGCGAGTTGGTACCAAAACGTCCTTTGTAAAATCCCTGCTTAAGAGACTTTTGACCAAATTCTGCGAAATATCTTCCGTGTCTTGTGATCACAAAAACCAGGGAAAAATTTCTTCATTATTAGTTACGGCCATTGGATATACTTGCAACAAGCCTAGTAAAAGGGAACATTGGAATGTTGTTCGTTAGGTAAGATGTTTACCCAACTGCTGGTTTAGTAAAACGGTCGTAGAAACCACACCATAAATTATCAAACACTGGTTCCACGAAATAGACTCACTTTGGTCAGGACGAGAGGGTCATAAAAATCCGGCTTCAAATATGTTGTATTACTTTCTCCATTCTGGTCATTCTGATTGGGTTCGGGAGAAACATAACCACCGTACTTGGAGAGCTGAGGTGAAGCGTGCACTGCAGGGGTATTGGTATCAGTCAGCTGGGGCGATAGGGAACTTCCGGATCCAGCGAACGATGATTCAGTCATTATGGAGATCGGTGTGCTTTGTGAACAATGAGAATCCACCAAGGTTGACGAGTTCAGTGATTTTTCTGGTTGCATAAGCCTTAATCTCATACCGCCGCTCAGGTCGGAAGTTGCACTCAACAGTCAGTTGGGAGGTATATTCCTTCGGGAAGTTGACAATGAAGTGTTCAGGTGTTGAACGACATTGTGAAACAGAGAACAGCATGCGACTATCGGAGCTCGTGAAAAACTGAAAAATGTGCGATGTACAGTGAGTGAGCTGCGTGACTGCCCACCAATCATCAGTTTTGCAATCGTGTTTGCCTCACCGGCGTTGTCTATTGGCCAGTTGGATGACCAATCAGACAGCAATACATTGACAGGTGATGTGACCTCAGGTGTGTTCGCTTGCGCGCGTGGGTGTGTGTACGTACATTTGGTGTTTTGATGTTGCTTTCGAGTCAGCACATCACCTGATGCAAAGTCATAAATGACCGATGTGACCTGAGTTGAATGTGTTTACTGAAACACGGACTATGTCATGTACAACTTTGGAGACATAATTCGCGTATTGCTTTTTCTCATCAAAAGACAACCAAAAAACAAAGAATACATGACGAAACTAACAAAAGTGCACCGCATTGGGATTTTCTGTTACGTAGCGCGATGTCAGGGTATAATCAGATTTAGCTAGGAAATAGTTTTCATAAGGTACTGAAAAGCAGGCAGAATCACATACGTTAAAAAATAAAATCAATAGCTATTAAGGATTCTACAAAATGTTCTTCGTTTGAAGTACACTAATATCATTTTTATCAAAAAACAGTGACTGTCAACAGTTAACAAAACCGAACGGAGCGAGCTCCGGAGTGCATTTAAAAACGGATTTCATTATGCATGCAATTTTTCGCACATTTTTGTCGTCGCGGATTTAACTATTTATAAGATATGAATTCTATGACAACGAAGAATTTTCGATTTGCTCTTACACACTGTGATCAATTTAACCGAGCCGGTTTGCTTTATTACTAACCGCGGTGATGTCGCAGTATCTTCCCGTTCAATCACGGTTTTCTATCCGGCTATCCAGCTCTCAAACTTTGAAATGGCCAATTAAGTGTACGATGCGGGGTAATTTGGGCGACCGGGCCACTGGAAATAAAGCATCCATGGCGTCCTAGCTTCTACTAGCGCAGAAATACCCTGAAGTAACTGTCAGCGACCCCGGGGAACGAACAGTCATACAATATAAGGATAAATATTTCGCAAATGGTTGAATTATAAGGGTGTTACTATTAGTTCATGTGGCTTAAAATTCGTTCATTAATTACCGAACAAACTCAGTTGTCGGATTGCTTCATGGAAAATGAAATTGTAGGTAGTTCCCAACGTATTTGTGATTAATATCCGACGTATGCATAGAAAAAATGTTACAATAAATATTGTTTCAATTAAAAATGCCAGGTAGTGAAGAAATTTAGTTTCAGTGAATCGATTCCTAAAAATGCAACACAAAGCAGAAATGCACACTAGGAACGGTGCCGAGTATCGAATTCATTCATAATGCGATATTCCTTTAGTTGGAAACAAGGCCCTGACTCGCTACCGAACTCAGTCTGTCATCCATTGGAGTCTCGTCAATACGCGTCATGTGATGTTGAGTGGACTCTTGCAGAGTTAGCTTGAGGGCGAATTGCTTCCGAGTCTCGAGGCGATGGACGAGGAGACGAATCGTGACCACTTCTAATGACTTCAATATTCGACAATCCGCTTGCTAGATTAGCCGACCCCGTAATCCATTTCGCTTGGATCACTCTTAGGCGATGTTTTTCGTATTCTTGGAAACGGTCTATCGCCAGAGCTTTATTGGATAGACAATATTAGGATGAAGTTGGCTGTGTGAACGATTAGTTGGTGGACATTGCCCATTTCTGTTTCGGTCAAAAAGGTAGAACCCAGGACTAAATTTGTTTAACTAAACACTTCTATCTCATAGATTAGAAGGCACAATACAGCGGTCAGCATTCGGAAAGTCACAATCCAATACACAGAATATACCGTTTCGCAGCCTCATACAGCCCAAGGTGAAGCAAAGTTTTATTCATTATTTTGCTACCGAAGTATTTTCCAAATTATTTTGGAATTTTGTTCGGATCATATTGCATCATTTCAGACCTATTCCGAGACGTCGTCTGGCCTCCTGAAATATTATTCATCATGAGTGGATACATTTGTTCGTGAGTACTGTAGGGAGCAAAGTTTGTCTATACATTAATCAACAAGCTGAATGCAAATATACCTGCGCAAAATCTTGTGAACTAAAGGCAAATTCTTGCACCGTTGCGAATGTTCGTTAAAAGGCTAAATAATTTCGGAGAAGTTCCGAAATATTGAAGGAAATGGTTCAGAACCATAGAAACATGGCCCAAGAACGATGCTAGGGAAAAAATGTGCACTCCAAATGGATGTACATGATCCCCAGTTGATCATAGTGAACCAGACGTAGACACCCTGAGGAAAAGCGATGGGAAAGCAGAAATTGGGGTATATTTATCTGCTATTTAAAGGTGGCATGCTAGCGACAGGACTTTAACTACCGTCATCAATAGAACGTTGTAGGCTGCCAAGTAGTTCGTTATTCCAATCAGACTCTTGGTTTACTCGTAGCTAAAAGACCATGTGGTTGTTTCTACGGCTTTGTTTTGCCAGCATTAATTCACCGGTTCCTTTTGGGCAACTTATATTGTCCCCTTCCTTGAGCATCACTAAGCAGGACTGAGGATGTGTGCAGTTAACTTCATCACAACTGCCACACCTAGCACGCGATTAGCACTGCCAATTTTTTCCCCAACTTGTGCAGGATCCGAATTCGGTTATGCATGCACGTGAAATGTCGAATATTGAAGTCATTAGAAGTGGTCACGATTCGTCTCCTCGTCCATCGCCTCGAGACTCGGAAGCAATTCGCCCTCAAGCTAACTCTGCAAGAGTCCACTCAACATCACATGACGCGTATTGACGAGACTCCAATGGATGACAGACTGAGTTCGGTAGCGAGTCAAGGCCTTGCTTCCAACTAAAGGAATATCACATTTTGAATGAACTCGATACTCGGCACCGTTCCCTTCCTTCAGCCTATACCCCGGTTTAGTTCATTTGTAGCATTGGATTGGAACAAAACGAGTTCCTGAGAACGAGCTTTTTCGTCAGTCTGTGTAGTCCATCGGTGCAATATAAACCATTTTTAGCAATTCAAGCAGCTGGGAGTCTGTAAGTAGGATTTAGCATGTGATGTTCCGTTGTAGCTGGGAAAATTTCTTGTGAGAATTTTCACACCTATTCTATTTGATCACATTCATTACAGACTAGAAATACAAGCGTGTGATTCTAAAATTTAGTTTACTCATTCTTGGGAAACAGAAAACATTTGCCAAAGAGTTGCGCCCATTTATTTACTATTTCGTTTACGCAGAATTTTAAAAGCAGACTTGTTTCCGTTGCAGGTTGAATAGTGAAATAGTTCGTTTTATTTAAGCGTCATTCGAAGCATTCTGAAAATGCGGCATAACATGAAACAGATCTTTACATAACATTATGAAGGTAATAAAATACCATGATTCGTAATGGGTATTGTTGGATAATATCTTGAATACTATTCACAAAGTATCTTTGGATTAAATTCTGTTCCATATTTGCCATTGATTTGAAAACGGTTCTAAATGATGGTAAGTTTTGTAAAAGAAACGATCGATAGCCATTGATGCATTATAATGACGGTGTTTGGCATTTGCATCGCAAATCACTTGTTCCTAAGCCAAACGTTTTGCCAACCAACAACATTTACGTAGGATTGGATCAGAAGCAGAACGGAACAGAATTCGGAGTTGAAATTTCAACTTTCATTCATGTTGATCCCTAGCATTTACGGTTGTAAATGAATGAATGGCCATGTCTTTTCTTTTACAAAAATTGTAGCCTATGCAGTCGGACAAAGTGAGAATCCCACAAAATACATTGTCCATGATCTCGATAATCCTGATCACAGCCAACATGGAAATGAGTTTAAAGCGCGGTAGAATATATGTTTGTCAAATACCAACCACGTTTATCAAGTACCGAGTGATACGAGTACTCTATGTGTCATTCAAAGTCACCTCCACTTTTCGATTTTCTCCATTGGAGTAGATGTTTGATCTTGTTAGTGATATGATATCGTATAATAATGAAATATGGTTACTTCTAGGACAAAAGTATAAATGTTCATTTTACAAACTGACGTTTGTAGAAAAAAATCGATTACAGAAAACAACTGTGATAGCATTAACATTCATCATAGGGTGACAATAAATTTTCGAAAATAAAAAAATTACCAAACAAGAAATCGGAGAAAACTGTTCCAGATCACGCATGCGAGCTGTTTCATTATTTTCGACTTTTGGAAAACAAAGAATGGCATAATCCAAACAAACGACTGGCGCAGTCTTACATGAAAGCAAATTGGCGGCAGGTTAAACAGAAGATATGACCACGAACAAACAGAGGGAGACAATCATTTGGCCAGTCACTATAATCGGCGAAAAGCCATTTACCTGTTTCGCGTCAAACATCAAAGCAGCTGATGGCGTCTGTTGGTCATTATTGGTACAGAGAAGAGAGAATGCGTTTGGACATATGCACCTGTTTCCCGAGTCAGAAAAAATAAAAAAGAAAAACCTCCAACACCGGAGAACTAACTGGCGTCGAGCATGCTCACTGTAGCCAGAGCCTAATTTGTTATGTCGACGTGTAGTGCCGAGGCAATAATTAACCATCTGACCTTCGTATTAGATCTAACTCCGTGTTTTCTTTTGTGTAGCCTAGTTTCACACTACCACTGTTCTTAATGTGGTTGTTGTTGTTGTTGTTGTTGTTGCTGCTGCTGCCGTTCGTGGTGATCGAGAAATCAAAATAGCCAATCCTTTTAAAGAGGACCAGTCAAAAATAAAGAAACGAATTGCAAGCATAATTTGTCTATCCTTTCGACAAGTTTTCGACCGGGCTTCGGATATCACGAATTAACAGGCAATGCACAGTAAGTGAAGAAGTCATATCAAGCGTCAAACCTTAGCAACCACACCGAACACGTATGCGTTTAGTTATGATTATGTTTTACCGGAATGTATAACCCACCTGTACACATTATGCGGATCTGTTAAATATGAAACAGGGAAACAGGAAAAGAACATTAGACGTGCAAACATCATTCACGAATTTTCATGCAACTGCGCACCGATCTAATCTCTGATCATTAGTATATCGTTCGACTTTATTGGTAGAGATAATGCGGTACTCTAAGCGAATTCCGTAGCCAGGGAAACTTTTGAAAAGATTTCCATTTAGACAATAGTTTGGATTGTCACGGATTTTGTATGCAGATTTTTCGCCAGCATTCACACGCATATGACAGATATTCACTATGAATCCGTCAAACTAGATAGAAGAGGGGCGAGGGAGTAGAAGAATAGATAAAGGTGTGATTTTTAATCTTTTTTAGGTAATGCTTAGAAAAAAATTAGTGAATAAATAGTACGAAGCCGGAAAATCATGATCACGAAGAAATGAAAGTCTCCAGGGGTTGCTGTGGACTCAAAATCCCCCTGTGCAGAAGCTCAAATGTGCGGAGAAATGGGCCGCCAAACCCGGACTGCAAAAAAGGAAGCGAGACAGCGGACCTCTGTTCAAGGTAACTACCAAATTACTATCTGAGTAAATACATGCTGAAAATGACAAAATAATATTCGAGGGGAAATTACAGGGATCGTATAAAAATGCATGCCAAATTGTGGTGTGATAAGTCAGTGTTAGGCAGATAATGATGACTGCAACAATCACATTTATTTATTTGATTCTATCTTTTCCCATTAGTGGTATAACATTTAAGATATTTTTCTCAAGATTTGTTATAGCCAGTTGGTGTCGAATAAGAGAACTCAGACCGGTGGCATTCACGCTGGCAGGTCGTGACTTGACTCATTTGTCCGAGTCCTTTGTAATGGTTCCAGCGAAACGTATAACTGCATAAGTTGGATGATCGATTACATTACCAGGGAAGTTGGCAAGTAGTTCACTAGGTGAAACCAGAAAGAGGGAGAAAGAGATTGAAAACACCGAATAACTTCGGAATATTTTCAAGCAAAATGAAATGTTTTTGTAGGTTTCAGAAACTAGTCTATGAACCCTTCAGGATAATTAAATAAACACCAAAATAATTAACTAGTGGGGTCAAAAACCGAAATGTGATGAAAATGTGAGTCCTTAAAACTCAGTGGAGTCCTCTGCCTAAAAACTTAAGTAGAAAAAATTATCAAAGAAGTCGAGTCAAGGGTGTCAGTTTACGATTTGTAAGCAACTGTAAATTGGTATGATTAATAATTTGCACTTTCAAGTCACCGGGCACTTCGAGTGATGGCTAAATATGTGAATTTGAGAGAACCCGGAGGAAAGCATTAGGAAAAACATAAAACAGACTGATTGAGAACTGTTATGTGAAAGGCTGTCCTAGGTAACCGAAACGTAACCTCATTCCGATTACCACCTGTAAAGCTGTTCCCGTTTGATATTTAACTATTTCTATACGGCACATCACGTGATGTAATATCCTTTCGATTCTGTTTGTGCAACCTTCTTACCTGAAAATTTAGTAAACTGTTGATGATGATGATGATGATGATGATGATGATGATGATGATGATGATGATGACGAACCTCGAAGAATTGAGACACCTATAAAAATCCGCATATCTACTGATCGGTGGAAGAACAACTCAACTACGACTACCTTCTGTTGATTACGTTAATCGGTAAGCTGAACGAAAGCGTCACATGTCGAAGTGAGCTAATGATGACTGTCTAAAGGACCGTTCTGACACTGACCACCAGGAAAGTGATTTTTAATGGAAAATTACAATACAATTGCGAATGTGAGTATTTTTTGATCATAACTAATCTTAAATCTCCGATCCAAAAAAGGAAAAGTGATTGCTTACCCACTTAGAAAAAAATCAGAAGAACCATAGCCAACCACCTTCCTAATACTTAATATTAAAGCTCAGCCGGAATTTGAGTTTTAGGTACGATAGACCAGTAGAAATCAGGTATTGGTCTTGATAAAGGCTTATCGTATGGTTTTTGACACACCAACCTTCCAGCTCAGTAATGAACAAACCCAAGATCAGTTCGTAAATCCTTCGTAATTGTTGTAATTGTAAATTTCACGCAAATTTCAATGGTACAAATCAGTTCAAGGCCGAGCAGACCAGTGCCATTCAGAGCTAGTCGAATATTGCAACAGTACATCCGAGCAAATCCCACCCAACCTCGGCTTAAAATAGTCGTAGTATCTTGATAATTCGTGTAGGAAACACAAGCTGGCAAACAAGCTCGTTTTCAGAGATTCTTTCTCATGTCATTCCATCACAATATATTAGTCTGCTAAAAAATATGGATGGGCAAGGGGTTTGCGGTGTTATATGCCTAGCCGAGATACGGATGACCATTTTGTGGTCTAGGATTTGCACTGAGAAGGACGTGGAGGATGGGAGTTGAAGGACAAGCACAAATTGTTTTGGAGCGCCCAGTGGAGGATTGCGAAAACGGATTGCGACAACTTGTACAGTACTCAAGAGGCGGCACTCTGCCAACCTAGACTGTTGACTCTTGACCTTATACAAGGTCCGGAAAGCTTGCGTCACGTTCGAGATGTGGCTAGACTACAAACCAGTTAACACAGCACGATCATCTGCATTTACGTTATGTATGCAGCACCACAAACCTATTCCCCACCCACACTTTTATTTGACTAATCTAGTTCCTGTTCTCAGTAGTATGTTTCGCATTCGGACGGATGAACAAAAGTGCCCTCCTAAAGAAATTCTTCTTAATATATTGTGATGCAATGAAATGAGTACGATTCACTGAAAACGAACTTGTTCGCCAACTTGTGTTTTGTCAGTTACAATTCAAAGAGGTGTGGTTTACGTGACGTCACAATTATCGAACGAACTAGTGCTCTGGATAAATTTGTAATTCAGTGATTAGCGGACTTACGAATCCCGAAAGAAAAGAAAGTGAATAAATTTTCTAACATCACGTGGAACATGTGCCTTCCAAAATGGAGAAAAAATATCTTGGGTTCTTCACTCAGGTTGATTTCTCACAAAATTCTGCATAATGACTGATAATCAAGTGATAATTGGCTGAATATAACGAATACGGCAGCGTACTAACGAAGTCCTGTATTGGTGTGTCTGCTTCAAACGTGTATTTTTACCAAAAGCAAGGGAATCATCATTTCTGACCCAGTGGACAGTCAAGTTTGAATAATCAGGCGTTACCACCAGTAAAGGCAGTGAATCTTTTCTATTTGTGACCTACCGTATCAACAACAGTAGATAAACCCGGATGATGTCAGAACGTTTGGTTGTAACCCTTTTTTTCGTTTGTGAAATGGATTGTAAACTTCACTATAATTAATCTGCAGACTAAGTTGCATTCAGTTTAACGAATTAGTGCTACGTGGTATCCAGAGTGAATTTGCTGCTTTGCAAATAGTTTAGAATAGGTTCATTATTATGGTCGTGTAACACGAAGCGACCAAGACAATAGTAGCATTTTATAACTAGTATTTAATTACGGAGTTTCTTAAGTGTTTTTGTTATCCTATCTTATCCAGTGTCTTTTTTTAATATTCTTCATCTTCCGACAACTGAATTAAGATGAAGCCCTTCATTCTACATTCATGCTATGTTAAAACGGAGGTATTTTCAGTTCTAAACGAAATTCTAAACCACTCTGAGAAAAGCGAGTCAGTCAAGTTGCCGAACGCTACTCCGTCAACGTAGATCTGTTGATGAAAAAACCTACGCGATGACAGTTAGCACGTAGCGCAAGGCTTCGCAACCTTGAATTACGGCTAAACCGCTGCATGAAACGATGCACGTCAGGCCATGGATGCCAACAAACTATGTCCAGGGGTTACTGCATCACAGGATAATCAGTAGTTCTACGCGGCTCAATGAATGGTTCGAAAGTGATGTGAGTTAAAGGTACTTACTTGTTCGATTTAAACTCGATAGCATGTTGGTTTGGAAATTTCTTTGATAGGCTGGAGGCTACCGATTCGATACCCGTCGAATCACAGAAATGCGAATGGATTTTCGAATTTCAGGAAAATTCCGGGTACCTCAGACGGAAGACTGCCACCTGGTATCAACAACTCCTATGTAAAGTGATTACCGAAATCTTATTAGATGGACCAAGAATTCACAAAAGATGAACTAAAGAAAGTGTTTAGAAGAAAAGCAGGTTGAAATTTGTATTCTATGGAACCCCAATATCTTGTTGATTTTTCGCCAACAGACACCAAACACGATTAGTGAATCCATTGAACGTGCTTAACCGATGGGCAATAAAAGTCAGCGCAGGACAAGAAATATGAAAAAGAACATGTTGGTTAAAATAACTGGGCAACAGTGACCGTTCACGGAGTTTGATGGGAAATAATTTCCCGCTCTCTTTTGTCAGCAGGTCGACGATAAACTGCGGAAGAGTCTTTTTGCATTTTCATGCTCAGAAAGTCAGTGGCAAAAAGGAAATTGGGAAAGGTGTCACTAACGCATAAATCAAATAAACCAATCTGTGCAATAGATTACCTGATGCAGTGCTCCACATTGTCACTTTAATCGTTTCGGGTTGAAAATGGTATCCGTTCTAAAAACACAATCAACTGAACTCTTATGGCGTCAGTTCGCATCGCCAATCAGTACAACTTGTCAAAAAAATAAGTAAAATGTTCTGCGCATTGGCGGCACGTGTGAATTTCTTTGATTCTGGTGCCACTTATAATGAAGGGTGGTTGATTTTCAAACGTCTCCAGAAATGACAGTGCATCCACTTGTCTATCTGTAGTGGGACTTGTAACTGCTGTCGTACTTCAACTAGTCACGCCAAGATTTGTCATGAAACGAGTTCGTTATCGATTTTTCCTCTGACGTGCAGTTTCATTACTCTTTATTGTCAATTTTTCCTACCCCAGGGGCATGCTTATCTTTTAACTGTTTATTTTTACACTATTTATCTTTCGGTAAATGTAGAGGTTTTCTTTACATATGCATGAATAATATTATCGATATATTCCAACCAAAATGATCAATTCATATAAGTCGAAAATGGTCAGCCTTCGTTGAACAGAGGTGTCATTTTGTTACCATGTACCCAGTTTCTGGCAATTCTGTTGACTACCGTAGCCATTTAGGTTAACGGTGTGTTCAGTCTTCAATCACACCTCTTGGTGTCTGACGGATATCGTACATCTCCGGCAATGATGCCAAACTTCTCGAGGAATGTGTTATCTTTACTCGCCCTGAACGTAACACGAAAAAATTGCTGGGCATTCTGAAATTGCTGAAAGTTTGTCTTGGCGCTATCCTTTACATGTCTAGAGCACAAATCATTGTTGGCGCAACTTGGAACCAGTGAGTCGCATGTTCATGGTGACAGGACACCGATGTTTTCATCTTTACTTCATCTGATTGTAAACTGTCAAGCTGATTATTTTCTGGCAGAAGATGCGTCCACTTGTAGCGTGCTCAGTGGAGAAGTTGGTTGGTGCTGATAGGACTGGAACGCAGGTCAGAGCTCCACCAAACTGACCTCCTGATCACTAATGGTCGTATTTTCTTCATCAACTTTTTCTAGTCTAAACCTATTCTTCGCTGAGAGTGCAACAGGAAATATGCATGTAGACCAGCTTGTGACGCACATGCTTTCACTGGTGAGCTAGCCACCAGCTGACTAAAAACGTGAACGATAAGAAATTTCAACGCGTTCATATCTGATGTACTGGTAAGCAAGGCGAAGAATGCTAGTTCAGTAGCGGAACCGTCAGACGTCTGGCCGATTAGTAAGTCATCCTGGAAAACGACACTAATTTCAGGTCTTAAAATTCTCCATGAGGGCAACTGAAGTGATTGGCATCACATCAGTTCCCGTGTAATTTTGGGATTTTATAAAAACACTCATATTTGGGTAGTTTCACAAGAGTTCGCAAGAGTACACTTGACCACATGTGATAAAGCAATGTGAGAGTGATTTGCACAGCTTGCACTAGGTAAGCACAAATGTGCTCCCACAAGATGAACCACGTTTCAGACTAGTGCGAAAAAGATCTCGGTAAGCCAGATAAATGACATCTCCGAATAGTTCTCAATACTTCTGAAAACTCCGAAATAAGCTGAGAAATGCTATACTCATACCATTCAGTGGTCCAATTGCACCAGCACATCGGACACCAACACCGTAGTCAAAACAGCTACAAAATTTTCGTATTTATTCAACGAGTGAAGCATCCGAACTTTGTTGGATTTGTTATATAGGAGAAATTCGACAATTGATACAACCTCAGTAAATTAGTTAAAATGTTTGTGATCAATGGGACCGAATTTTCTTGTATTTCAAAATTGCTCCTTTTTACACAAACGCCCGTATGCGTTTGCCCCAAGGCACTCAAATTCAGAATGTTACTGCCATTATCAAAAGGAACAGATCTACGAGAATAAACAAATGCAGGACCCTTGTTCTGATTACATCTCATTATCCAGGGAAATACAAAACAGTTCATGAAATTTTGCACAATAATGGTGTTTTTTAGTTACTCATCCACCGAATTTAGAATTACTGTCTGGTGCAAAACTCATTGGATGTGGTCATCGTTCATGACCATCTAATGAGCAATCATTCGATTCTAAGAAACCGCGAGTCCAAATAGGAAAACTGGAAAATTCATGCTAATCCTGACAGAAGTAGTTGCTTCGATAGGTGAAGTAAAAATCTAGTGATATTTCTTCAAGCCCTAATCGATTTACCTTTATTTCGTTTTCGATGATTTATTTTGTTCAGTTTGTTGTTCTTTAAAGGAAGAAGTTAAACAGAAATTTATCACGAAAGAAACAGTTGATCTGTCAAGTTTTGACAAAATCAGCTACTATCCAACTCGCAAGGAGAACATACACCAGCCCGGATGAACAGTAGCTATACATCACACATATTTGCAACTTCGAATTTGTATCCGATTAGAAGAGTTGTACAAGTCCAATTGCAGATCAATTAGCCCGAAAACAACACAAAGCTGACAACAAATCACATTCCGCTCATGTTCTGATACCTGTACATTCGCGTCAGCCTGTTCGATGTGCCTCGTTTGTTCCCATTTCCACCTCAATCGTTCGACCATAATTCAAACAAATAGCAGTTATCTTTTGTTTGTTTGTTTGCTTTTTTTCATTCAAACGGTTGATCTATTTGCAATGCGAGTTATTCCCGTTTGGCTACGTTAATATTGGTTGGCGTTGGCGCTGGTTTGATTGTTTGTTTTGTGCGCATGTCCTTGTCAGCAATGATTTATTGTTATTCGGATATCATTTGTCACAACCGGGGTCGGATAAGACAGAAACTCGAGTAGCGACCTCGGTTTCTCATTCAACACAGCCCGGTTACTGTCAGCCTATTTCTTGCAATGCCACAGGAGAACGAGTCCCACTCTCTCGGACCTGAGAATGTAAGAATATGTCGTTTGACATTACCAATCTATTTGGCAAGGAAACAATCCATAATTTACATTCTATCCCTTCATCCCTCTTGCTGGTTACGTGACTAATTGAATGAATGAGTGATTGACTTACCGATCGATTTATCGATCAGATGAATACGTATGTTTGCTAATTTACCTGTTTTAAGCAACATAGTTCAACTCCTCTGAGCTTGTACAAAATTCTTTGGAAGGTTCACAGCGATCAAGACGATTTTCCAAGTTTTGACGACCATATGAGTAAGAGTACAAAAGGGTGTTTTTCGATAGCAATTTGCCGATAAAATGTTCTTCGTAATAAACTGGTTATACACCAACTTCTCTCCTAGTGTTGTACTAGTTCTGGGATTAACGCCTAAATAAGTCGGCAGAGTAAAACGATCGAGCTACTGGGATTCACATATCTTCTGCCTCACAAATAGCTATGAAAAGGTATTCCAAGTCTCCCGGGGTCATAAAACATTATTTCAACAATCAATCATGTTTCACCGTCAATGGGTTCTTTGCGATAAATGGGAAGTCCATAGCAATTCCAACGGGAAGAAGCACCGGCGACTCACAGGGTTCTGATGTACGTACGATGCAATATGCGAAGTAGTGCGGAAGAACCAATATCCAGTTTGCCATTCAATTCGACCATTCGACTGAATCACATTTTGGACAGTGGGATTCCACAGACTATGGGCGAAATAGGGTTTTGTTAGTTAAATATTAACGAAGCGTTTTACCTTCGGTCTCGATAGAAGGTGCTTGGTAGTTTCTTCAGCTATTCAGTATATATATATATATATATAATCGGAGATTATTATGCGCTTTCGAAACGTTCAGATGAGACGGTCTACTGAATAGCAAACGAGCAGGCAGCAAAATCGTTTTGACTGATTTTTCTCCGACAGTTCAATGTCTCGTGATATTGGTGATAAGCGATAGAATCGGGATATGGATAACCAATCGTCGGCTCGATGGGACATTTAATTTGACGCACCAGCTGTGGTCTGCAACGAAAGAAATGAAAGGCCAATGTGAACAGAAATTTCACTGTTTTCGAGACGGAATAGTAGAAAGAGGTAGGGTATGCACTAAATATTGAGAAACCTTTGATGGTGCTGTAAACCTATGGAGTTTAAATGTAAACTTACAAAGTCATATAGTCGGGTACGGAGCACACAGTAAAGAAAACGTGATGTCCTTGATCCATGCCTTCAAGTAAGCGAACCTGGAAAACGAAGATATTACCCGATGGTCTGGAAATGGAGCCATTTTCATGAAAGCGAAATAGTACGGATCACGAAATAGTGCAATAACATCTCAAGTGGATAAATAAACTACCGGCGAAATTCACTCGACCGAAAGACAGCAAACTAAGCACGTGCATGTTCACCTAGTAGACAGGTTTATGGAAAGAACACATTGACAGGTCCATCACTAATGGAAACTATAAAAGATAAATAGATAGACAGATAGATAGATAGATAGATAGATAGATGGATGGATGAAAACGAGTGGGTAGATAGATAGGTAGACAAATATACGGGTGGCCTGATGGATAGTTAGATGTATAGGTGTGTGCATATAATCTTAGCAACTGGCTGCTCCGTTCGACCCTAATGTTTTTCCCATTCGGTAGCGGCTTTGATTTTGTTTACTCACGGACGATTCAATTTTTACCATTTGGCATCTGCTGTACAAAACTCAAAATTTATCGTGATGCATTCCACGTCATACATTTTGTCCAGGATAATTTGAGCAAAGGGAAAATGTAATATCGCATTGGAAATATTTTATAAGGAATTATTGTCAGGACTGAGCTGTTGAAGTCACTTTTGTGCCAGATAAAATTATCGTAAATCGATCGTCTGAAGTTTCGGTACTCGAATGTGCGAGCGTTTATTCACAGAGGAGAATGAAGGCTCCGATTCTCATGCCAAATTTTTTGACTCTCTTGCGAGAATCACAATTTGCGCCAAAAACAATGGAAACAAGCATAAATGTTTTTTTTTTACCATGAATGCTTCAAAATCTAATTGACGTATTAGTGACTTTACGATGTATATGTAAAAATGTATATGAATGTGCCTTTTCCACGCATTTATCTACGAAACTCGTCTACGAATTTGAACGTGAGTGAACCGTCTAACACATTAATCACCGATCTCTTTGACATCTAACTTGCATTTTCGAGTTAGGCTTTTTTCCGAGCTGAATCAATGCGAGCCACAAGACGGCCGCGTCTGGCACTAATCTAGATAATCTCGATCACAACATATTAGAATTAGGGCTGTTAAAAGTTGCTCTCTGTTTACTAGTTGTGCGTCTATTCGCTATTGCTCATTCGTTCTTTTCGGTTGTACTCGACTGTCTTCTGGGGATTCTGATTTCACACAATTTGTGCCATGCGTACAGAATTTAAATCCGACCCTTGTTTTTCACAATTCAGCGGTGAAACAATTGATGGTTTCTAGTTTCGTTGCGCCAAACTGGAAAGAAATTTGACACAAAGTGATGCTTACTTAAAGCTTTACCTTAGTACTATTTTACATTTTATTTTCCGTTATTCTGTGTTAGTAGGTTTGCTTTCATTCGGCTACTTATGTTAGAGGGAGAGAGTAAAGTAGGGTAGAGTAAACAGTACTGAGTTTCTGAGGCAAGAATGTACACAAACGAGACTGGAACTCATTTTTACTGGTTAGTTAAAAAAACGGTTTGTCTAGCTTTAAATTTTCCGATGATTCACCACAAAACATCATAACCTGGATGACCATTGAAAACCACAGAATCACTGTACAGCTGTCTTACCAATGATAAGAGTAATCAGCAATGTGTACCTACCAAGCGTGAATTGGTATTCGAACTCGGGATTGTCGACTCGGAGTCAGGCGTCTTAACTATTAGGCTAACCGGGCTGGCTTCCAACGGCCAGATATGCTGCTAGGGAAATTTTCGAATTATATTTCGTTGCAAACAAGAACTGGGTGGAATTATTTTCGGAACAGTAAATCAGAATAAGAAATGCTGTGACTCTGATTAGTGGCTCTTTCCGCAAACTCCGCTTTGAACTGCCTCCGCGAAGTTCGAATCTAGTTAATTTCCGGTTGTTGATGCTTATGAATTTGTCCCCATGGCAGTGAACCACGACATCGCCTCCCAAAATGCGCCGATGCACTGCTACCACATGCGGGTTCATTGTGATCCTCTAGTTATCTTCATTTTTCTACAACAACCTTAAATGTTTCGTCGTTTTTAGAAATAACTTGTGCATTGTGCAGCGTACTGGTCAAAACTTGTTAAAAGAATTTGTGGATTTTGTTATTTTCTTCCAATCCTTACAGCCAACAGATGACAAGATACAAGAACGGAGAAATCATCAGTTTTCCTTAGTGAAATTCATCCTAAAATCGTAATTCTACGAAAGACTGAAGTTGACAACCCACGGTGGAAATTTTGCTGGAACATAAAGCGGTAAATGTTCTGAGACGAATGCCAACTTCAAGGAGTACAGTTGTTGAGACGGTCGGTTGTTCGTCACTTGGTGCGAACCGTTAGCCACAGAAACCGATCCTTCATGAAATTACCCATCGTGTGCTATCGGCGCTCAACTCATCTTTGAAAAATCATAGAAGCAGCCTACAGATATTTCATACATGTTAGTTCTCGTCAGAGGTGCATATACACCGGGGCCAGAATGGCCTGTTTACCCGAGACGAATGAGCGTGAGTCCAAAGTCTTAGCCATTAGCTACCCCACAGGCTGTCGTGCGTTTGGTGAATATTGCCATATGACAACACTGCACCTATCCTTTACGGATCTGCATGGCAAAGGATGTCTAGGGGACAAAAAGTAAAGTACTCTTTGTTTCTCCGAGAAATTCCTCCGTAACAAAATTGTAAACGGAAACAATGCAATTGTTGAATTTTCCTATTCGCTTACGGGGCTACTTTATTGCAAAAACTGAATGAGCTTTTTGTAAAGGCGCAATGTTCAAGGACAGCTGAGTACTTGGCGGATATGGTTCAAGATGTTTTTAATCTCGGAGTGGAAAACCAATATCCCCGGTGTTTTTTTTATGTTTGGCATGCATATATATATATATATTACGTAATCAGAAACTATGGCATCGAAGAGAGGATTTTGGAAATTTTTCAGTCATTATTAATTTCATACCTCTGTTGGAAATTTATCAGATTCAGGTAGAAAAGTGTTGAGACTATCTGTCGCCGTCAGATATATTTGAAAGTCAATGCAATAAATGCGTGCGATGATATAGAAACGACAAATTTGATCTGAAGATTGCATGAAACAATTTAGATAAACAAAAAACATCTTCACATATAAGATCTCGGGTCTTAAAAAACTCAAACATTATTCGTTGAATGCAAATAATTATTCAACTCGACCGGATTCAAGTCAACGCATAAACGTCATGCACATTTCAGCGTCTACTATGACCTATCAGCTGGATGGCAACAATTAATAGGTTAGATCGCTTCGCATATGCCTCATGTTAATTACCATCATTCAACAACATATGGCGTCTGTCATAATCAAATATTTCATAAGTTTATTACCCAAACCAAAAACTCTTTCTGGATCAAATCGATGTTTGACAGCGGAGTTTATCACCACAGTGGCTCTCGTACATGTCGCCTTTCGCTCTGTCTTCAACACAATTCATTTGCTCTTTTACCGAAGAGATGGTGAATCGTTGTCCATTAAATAGGGCTGTTGTTTACCGAGTGCTTATGCGCTCATTACCATCTTATTCAACATCCAGGTTGTAACCAAGGTCTGATTCCCAGTTGGGACTCAGGACAGAATTATAAGCCAATCGGGGCACCCCTGGTTGCAGATAAGAGAACGGCTATCAAAACCAGTGATAAGACAAATGAGGTAGTCTAATGCTCATCAAATTAGCGTCGATGTAGAACCAATAGCAATGCGGAGCTCGTAAAGAGTTCTTGCCTGTAAGGCATTTTTACTTTTGTAGTACCGCAATTCCGCCTGGCATCATTGTGACATAGCTGGTGTAGCCAGTCCATCGAATTTAAGTTCAACAGAAGTTACGCGAGGAGGCTCATGAACCATCCTTCTGGTCACCTGGGAAAAAACTTCTTATCTTGCGGTCTGCGCCAGGACACAAAAATTGGTATTATCAAATGAAGACGTCGGCTCTGTGTTGGCCAACTCTGAGCATTCGTACACCTAATGCACGCAAATCTGACCACGTTTTGTCCTGCACCGAACGATTGCAACCACACTCACACGGAGAACAATTTAAAAAAAATGCAAAACGATTTGGTTTCTTCGCAGCTTGTCCTACTTTCTTTTCGATCTCACATTTTTATTTTCACCGGATAGTTAAATCGACCTTACCAGTTGCAGTGTCTGTGTGACTTAAACCTCTGACTTTTTAAACTGAGGAAAGCCTAATCTGTCCGATGATATTTGCAATCTTAGAAGACTCGAATGTTAGAATAGTGAAGTATCCATTCTCGAAAGGTCAACATTAAGCAAACTGTTCCAATCTCAACTTCCATGGCTCAGAAAATTGGGGACAACGGTTAGCTCCATATTAAGAACTTGGATTGTTTTTGCTGATGCATGCTTCTGACATTCCAGTCGCCGGTACGCCACCTGGTATCCACTTTATTCAAATCATTCACGGACGTAGATCGACCATTTCACTATTAGCTACCGGTAGCTCGGCTGGTTACAAGCCTGCTGTTTCTATTAGAACAATTCTCTGAACTCCAACAGCACATCCTTCTTCGCATGATTTGCCCTTTTGCTTCGGTGGACGCTGAAACTGCAGTTCGCAGTCACTCTGCGACTCGGCTGTCTTCAATTTTCGAAACGCTGTGTCTGAAAATTTGTGAATTATTCCTCTCGATAATAGTCATTAGCACGGGCTGCTTGGTAGAAATGTCTTGTGTTTTGCCGGAACTGCGGTCTGATTCTGGATTGCTGCTTAGTCTCAGAGCTCCCTAGAGGCAGGACGACTCATTTTAGATAGCAGCCAGCGTGACGAGCCATAGTTTATAGCGATACTTGAATTCGGTGCAAATCTGTGTGATCAGTGAGAAGTCTGGCTGTCATCATGCATCAGATAAAGTCCATCTAGCCACCAGGGTAAATTCACTGAATTATTCCATGTTATCCGAGTCAACAGTGCGATAGCATGAGATTTACTTGAAACAATACTGGGAGATTACTTTTCGGTCATTCACAATCGACATTGGGGAGTCTTTCGATGAGTGTGTACTTTGAAAAGTAGTTTAACATATAGTCCCCACCATTTCATTCCACAGGTATGCATCCCTTTGGGGCTTTTCGATAAATCAACCCTCTGAGGTAAAATTCCCCAAAAAAGTCTAATATTTAAAACAGGTGGGTTTGGCGTTAGAATTCTTTTCTGGTCCCCAGAGTTTTAATGCTGTAAGCAAGCCACTATTCATTGGTGATAATCACGTACTGTTCTCTTTTTGCAGTGGACAGCCACAGTAACTTCCCACCGATGCTAGTGTAAGCTTTAATCTAAGGGTCTTTAATAGATCCGCATCTGTCATTCTGTGCAGACTTAAGAATGTGCACATGAAGAGCCTAGTCAAAATGAACGGAATGGGTTTCGCGCAGTTCGTGGATGCATCTTTCAAAATTTTGCCATCAGACCTTTGTCTCGATAACCTTAGGCCTTCTGAACTCGAGGGGCATTCGATTCTTGGACAGTCTCGGAATCTTTGAGTCCACTGATGCGTTCACACTAACATTGTTCCTTAAGTAATGATTTGCCTATAATATCAGTCAGTCCCTAAAGAAGTGTGCAATTATACCTCAAGTCAAACCAGGCTTTGTGGCCAGCTTTTTCACAACTCGTCGTCTCCACTGCCAAGAAGATGCTTTATATTGCCAACTGATTTCAACATTTCCATAAGGAGTGTCCATATAGTATCTTTTCTGGCCTAAGAAGCAATGGAGTTGAACTCCTTCCGACCTACAGTATAAAAATGATGTAGCCCTATTTAGTAGCAACACAGGTGATTCAGCTTTGGATCACTTGGATGTTGGGAATCTATAGATAGACTTCCTTTGCACTTCCAGTTTGCGAAGCTATTCGCAAACAATGACAAGTGTTTGTGAGGGCTCTCGCAATTTGTGGTGACTAGCTAGAAGGGGTAGATAACTAAGTGCTTCAAGAGTCTGATTTCAGCCCGTAATTATGTTGCGAAAGTAACAAGATTTTTGAATACAAGAGAAAGGCCAGGTATGCTGGCATGAAGCACCTGAAGCGCTTTCTTATTACACAGCTTTTCGTCAAGTGAAGTATAATAAGTGTTGCATTTCATAACTGTCCCCTATAGGGTTGAGGAACCCAGAGGGTATATACTGACTATGGTAGATGGTTGACTGTATTTTCTCACCGACGCCTTCAGAATACTACTCGAAACCAGGGGTAACATCCAGTAAGTACACTGATAAGGAAGGTTGTCGTGTTCTGGTTCAGGTGGTCGCCATGTGACGTAAGCAAATGCACTACATCGCCCTCGGTGGATCTTCCCAGCCTGCAGTAACGCTATTTGTAATTTAATTATTCCTGTTGTTCATTTGACGGGAAAAGATGTAAAAACGATAAGATTTTCCGTTTGGCTTTCGATATATATATATATATATCAAAATAATTGATTTACGGTAGACGGCTCCACAGCTAGCGCATACCATTTGCCACACTCGCCGGATCAAATCACTAATTGGTTGTATATATAATAGTTTTCGAACTAGAAGCATTTTCTTGTTTTCCCGCAGTGCTAAAAACAATCATGGCCGTGCAGCTACTTCCGGCGGTGCGGTTAAAACGGTACAGACTACTGGATGCAGAAGAACGAAAATGGGGCATAAAATCCATTCAATTGACATGTGAACATATCTTTTTGTTTACTGGCAAGTTAAATTACTTTTGGTACTCTTGACGCAAGCACTGGGCAGTGGATAAAATGTACCCCTCTTTTTTAGCAAGACACACGTCAAAAACAAGAATAGGAGTCACCATCTCTGTCTCATTCAATCTGTTGTCGCTTTCCGTATTCAGGTAACTAAGGGATCGACCCATGGAAACGGTTCTGCTCGAATGCGGTACCCACCAGAGTGGCTGTGCGTTCACTGATACGAGTGCTGCTTGGACATTTCTCACTCAGTCCGGGAGGTTTGACAATTTGGATAATCAATGAAATACGGTAATTCCAAAAGTAGTTTCTCGACTTAATTGATTCTGGTGATTTGGCGATGTGGAAATAGTGTCAATCAATTGCATTTCTTTGTCTGATTTGTACGAAAATGTATAAGAGGTACATGATAGCAATTCTTAAACAGCATCTTTTCTACGATTGCAGTTTTACCATTTTACGACTCAGGTGGGTGACTGAATTTGTTGGGAATCAGCACTTTCTTTTCGGAGTTTCTATATAAAGGTCTTATCTGAAGATAGCATTACTGCATGCAGTCAAACTTTGGTAAAAAGGCTCACTAACTTGAGGTGACGCTTTAAGACTAGTTCGAAGTCAGATTGGAGATTTTAATTTCTAATTATTATCAGATGAACTTCAATTTACATTCGTTTGCGCGAAAATGAGTTAGATAGGGGGAAAGTACTGCACACAGCTATGGGGAGAGTGATTCAACAGGCCTGACAACGGACACAACAACGACGACAGCAACAATAGCAAATGCAACAGCAACAATTCTGTCGTGAAGACTTTGCCTTCTGATTCTGTAGAATCTAACGGAACAGCAAAATGGGATTTGTTCCACGTGCTTGACAGTCACGTTTGTCAGACCAAGTTGTTTCCCTTGTAGACAATTTACTGGAGCCATTTACTTCAGAATGGACTGAACGAGCAACGATGCAATGTCCGGTCTGTTTGAACGCTGACGAACTAGTCTTGCACGATTTCGTTCCTCAAGACGTCGAAGAACCCATACGTTTTACACTAATACTGAGTCTTGAATTTTCATCTGATTTACTATGTTGCAATACAAACCCAGATGAGTCCGGTTGTTCTAGTCGCTTTTCCGGATGTTTGAATTAAAAGGTGAGATCTGGAGCGTGCACTCATATTTCCTGAATACTTCTGCGTGGTCCACTCCTTACGGGCGATAGTGGTTGTTAGGTAAGCCTCGGATCTGATACCAAATCGCCAGACTGCTTTGTCCGGTCCAATGAGTCATGCATCATTGAGGACGTATCATGTCCGAGAAGCAGAACTGTCTGACAGGCCCGTTTGCAATCGCGTGAGTGACGGACTGGATAAAGACCTGAACCACTGCAAGCCGGGGAGCGGAGTGGGAAACCAGTTGTTCGGCCCCTAATCTAGCGAACGGAGTAAGTGGTCTGATTTCGTGACAAGCTTAGACGAGGGCGGTGACCGTCCTCGCAGTAAAGACCGACGAACGGACAGTGAGCCGGTTTACACGGTGGGATGTGACGGATGAGCTTTAATCTGGAGAGACCCATAAATCACTTGATTAAGACAAATGAGCCAGCCCTGTTGACCGGACATAGGCTACTGGATCGTTCTTCCTTGATTAAACGGGGTGGAAGTGAACTGGAATCGAGAAGACTGACTAGGTTTTAACACAATGGTAAGGTCATTTTTCTTGAAGTTCGTGAGCTTGTGGACGTCTTGGTGATGTTCTTAATGGAGCTCGCGGTTCACGAGTTTGTTGGCACTGCAAATCCGAGTTGTTTAGTGACTCTTTTATAGAAGTGTTATATCTTGGGCAGGTGGATCGAGTAATGCGACCAGTTCTGTCCGAATGAAACGACATTCCTGATCAGTCATCATGGTGATCAGCTTTCAGGCAAGATGAGCCACATGCGATGTAAGCATGTCATCGTTTTCATGATATGGCGACATTTTAATTTCCAACCTCGGTTAATGCATATCCAGTTTAACGGGACAGCTGAAAATCTGTCGTCAAATATTACAGCTCAAACTGTAGACGTTAAACAAAACTATTCGATTTTTATTGGGACAGAAAGTACTGTCTCTCAAGCAAATGTTATGTATTCTTTCGAAACATTTAGCTTACCGAAGGGTTACTGGCATACAAAAACTGCAGTAACAGTACTGGCAGTTAATTTCCATCCGACTTCTCAATTGCAACCCCGATAGCGTGATAAGATCCAATATCAAATCAACGGTAGTCATACTGCTAATCTTGCATTCACTGTGAAATTCATCAAACGCGTACATATCACTTTGAATACATTAGCACTGTTTTCACGCACAATGAGGAACTTATTAACATATCAAAATATCACACCATGACAGGTGAAGTTCACACGGTCAGACAACCAACAAACATGACCAACTTAATATAAAAAGAAACTTTTTTCTGTCAGAACTGTCTTCATTTTAGAAAAATCGATATCGTTCGAAAGAGATTACCGTTTCTTTCAATCAGTGAACCGTATACAAAAAGATGAAACTATACTAGTGTTGATTTGAAAAACCCAATGTCCATATTGGATTTCTTGAGAAAATTCGCCTATGTTGTTGCTATTATTGTCTTATTTGGTTGTTGCTAAAAAATACCTTTCTGTCCAAAACTTGCGTTTGTTAATTTTTTTCACTTCTGCTTAATCATGCTTTTCCACAGCGACTTGTCTTTGAGAAGAATTTGTAAGGAAAAAAGATTTCACATGACAGGAGATTAATCGGAAATTAGTGAATTTAAAATCGTTCATAGAACGTGCCAATAGTCGGTTTTTTCACAGCAAATTTGTTTGTTTCTTATCGATTTTATTGACACGAATTCCTTACATTCTGATGTGAATGTCCATAGTCTAGGTGAAATAGACCCAGTTTTTTCTACTATTCTTCTGATTTGTCTATAATTGTGTATGTTTGCATGCATGTTCAGAAGGGCACGTTCTGTTCAATCAAACAGCGACAATACTTGCTCACCCGTTTTATTGTTCTTTAGAAAAACGTGAAACCTTTCGGAATTCGAGATTTGTTTAACGATTCAAAATAACTTCACTCTTGAAGAAGGTACCGTTATCTTGTTCAACGCCCCATGCAAAGGTTGTGCACGTGCAAATCGAAGGTAAATTCACGAAACCAAAATCAGTCGGAGGTTAAGCACAAATTTTCCTCAAATGAATAATTTTTCGCATTCAAGGACAGCATTCTTTAAGAAGACTATGCGCTAGTACTCTCGCCCGAAAGCACATTGTTCGGGTTCACAATAGTAGGGCAATAGGGTGCTAGTAAACCAATTATTATTTCAATCCTATCAGACTAAAGCACTCGAAATTGACCCGATTTATCGGGCCAGTGGTACAATCTAGCACCGTAACAAATTGAAACATGGATTTTGATTAGGACGATTTCGTTCTGCATAATACATCGCACAACGTTCTATCAAACCCAATACGGAAAACTCTTCCAAAGAGCAGCCAACTGCAAGACAGACGGCTTTTCCTCTTAGACGAGAAGAATAATATGCATTATTCTGATCTCATTAACCTTCCGCAGGATTCCGGTTTTGTGAGAGATGTCAACTCGTATGCAGGGTTGCATACGTCGTCAAGAGCGTGGATTTAGGTTGCTAACGGCCTTCAGCAAAGGCCAACGGAGTTCCATAAGGAACCTACTCCGAGCGGTCTGAATTTTAAGTCACAGGAGTTTGACATGACCGCAACATAAGCCTAGTATTCGTATTTGAATTCCATTTTCAAAGGGGAAACCGATTGCTGACTTCGATAGCAAAAATAAACAAATTGCGTTCTCTAAAATGCTATCAAATGAACTTATCTAAACCGCATCATTAATTTCGTCATTGCAAGCCGCGTCCAAGTAGCTTGTAAGTAGGGTGTGAATTATCATTCAGCCTACTCACGTACGAGAGTTTTGATAACATTAATCAGTGGTTGGGTCACATATTCCACATATCAATAAGGCATTGATGCTTAGGGCCTATGAACCTATAGTTTTATCCAGCCTCCTTTACTTTATCCAGTGACAGGTAACACACTATCCGCCTTTCACATCAGTCCATCAGCCAGCCGGTCGACGATATGTTGTAATGCAATTCAACCAAACATTCATCCACTGGGTTGGCCATTTAATCCTTTTCTTACTGATTGGAATGCTGATTTCAGGACTAATGTGAATACAGTTCTACTGGTTAGGGGTTAAACTCTTATTAGGAAGTGAACAACCTAAAAGTCACTCAGTGGCGGGTGAGTCCAACGATTTGTGCATCAATACAATAAAAAATATCAGGTTTGATTAACAAGCCGTATTTCGTGGCAAGCGAGTCTTCGACGACATACAAGACTTTGCTGTGAGTGAATAGAGAGAAGTTAGAGTATTCTATGCCATCCGGGGAAGTTAGTCCAAGCTTTGTATCAAACTGCTCGACAGTAGAACGCGTTGTGGCTCAGGATGAACCCTTTGCTTCTACATTCATCTTACTCCTTCTCTGGACATTACCGGGAATCAGTCGACCTAGTAATGTCTAAAACCGTTATGAATATTTATGATATTTGCGATTCTAAACTGGATCAGTCTGGGTGACTTGGCTCGAATGCAGTAGGCGAGAAACAAGGGGGACTTGATTAGATTTAATTTGCCGTATGCACACGTATACACTCGGTCATTGAAAAAAAAAACAGATGAAACATGCTAGGTGTCTAGATTTAGGTTTATGATTTGCTTGCGATGTTTGAGCTTGAATGACTTTTGCTTATAGAACCCAAAACTTTGGTGAATGAATATCAGGCCCTACCCAAGGACGGATGTTGATCGATTCACTGGCAGCTGTCATTTATCTTCTGGTTGAGCAGTGGTCAAACGTTTCATAACGCAGCGCTTTAGCCTGAAGAACGTCAGTCTGTGTCCTCCCACTACGGATCAAATTTCCTAATTGGTAACCCTCTGTTCCGCGGCCCGTGAGGTCTATTCTCGACTCAGTAAGAATAATGGAATCAAAAAGGTGAAAAAAATAACGAATCCAAGTCTGTTTCATTATCTACATTGAAATTTCAGTCGGCACCACCAACAACTGGGCCAAAAAACAACAGGATAACAGCAGATTCGTTGTTATCACCAATATTACTATCGACCATAACCTAGTATGACAGAAAATCGAGAACATACGCACTTTTTGTTTCCTTTTTCTAGACGCATACATTCGTGCGGATATGATGAAACCAACGCGTGGGGAGTCACTGGACAAAAATCTGCTTTTGGGTACTCAATCAGTGACAAATGTGCATTCGCGATTCCTTCCTCTTTCGTGTTCGTAGCTTGTTACCTTGACACTCCCGTTTTCCCACACCAGAACTGTTGGTCATTCCATCTTTGTCTCCACTCTTCCCTATGTGCACTCATATTTCATGACAATCACCCAGTTTGATTGATGTCTCATTACGATACGATATGAGATGTTTTCTCCATCACCATTGTCTCACTCCCTATCTCTCTCTACGTGTGTCTGCCTGCTGGAACGATGGTTTTTTATTTAGTTGTCAATTATTTAGGCAGTACCACCAAAGCAGACGGATTGCACGCCTATCAAACTCGCACAGGTTTGTACATTTCTTTGTAGACAGTAAAATACAGAGTCACAAATTTTACCAAAATGACAAAATCCAACGCCTGATTATACATGAGAATTCGTGTAATGTTTCTCGCTTTTATCCCATATTCATATGTTACACGGCTTTACAAGTTCCACTCCTGTAAAGCTGACGCGGTGTAAGATCCGATGTGAAACGCGTTGTAGGTGGATTGCCTCGAATCCGCTTCGGACAATGTTTGTCTCTACCACGGCAAACAGGATGAGTTAGTTTGCTAAAAGTCCCATTTCTCCGCAAGTGTGCCCAGTATTTGATAGGGGAACAGGATGCGAAAAGGTTGGTTTACCCAATCTAACTTTTGGTGGGGCAAATCAGCTTTTTAAATGCTTGTTGGGAAAAGATAATACGTCACCTTGAACAATTAGTCACAAAGCGAGTACACCTTGACATGTTGGGACGGCTTCCATGTAAGTTGGCTTATTTCAAGCCGAAGACCTAATCAAGCCTGGATTATCAATGCAAAGAGACCTGGCGAAATAGTCTCCTAATCCTCCAGGTTGAGGGTCCATTTGAGCTTCGAACTCAGTCAGAAAATCGAGTAGAAGAATTATTGATCCAAGTAAATGAGCTTCCACAAAGCCTCTCTCCGCTGCCTTGTGGATAGGTCCTTGTTGGAACCAAAAGATTTGTTTGGAAACCTACCCTACTCATTCTTCTGCTTAGTGGCTTCACTTCCTTTGAGTCGACATCTGAAAGGAAACTCAATGATAAGCTCAAACACAATGAATTCCATACTCCATCGGTCGTCACGGCGGCTAATCAGGACTGCACTGTTTATTGCCTTGAGAGGGGTGTGCAATGTCAGGTATACACCTGCTTCCAGTCCCCTGTTGACTTAACCGTCCACTGCCTTGTGGGTATGATTTTAGAGTTAAAGGCTCCGGTTACGGTTCCCAAAGACAACCCCCTTCTGCTGTGTGGGCAGTCGCGAAGTACCGATATCCCGAAATCCTTCAGCGCCCTTCAGCATTTAGCCAATATTTCACTTACGGTGTTTCAGTAACCGATAATGATGGTAACAATTTAAATCTGCTAGGCAATGAAAGTGGCTTATCACAACGAATTCCACTGTTAGAAGGTAAGAACCTCTGCAATCTAATGGACACCTTAACCACGGAGTTAAGAGTAGAAAATTGGTGCTGATCTATCGATTATAATAAAGTAATTGAACTGATATTTTATAGCTCCTTCGTCGAAAGTTTGGTTCGATTTCCTAAAAGTGCCATCATTCTCGTAAAAGAACTGTGTAGTTATCTACTGCAGGAGTTCCTTCTGCCTTCACGAATTCAACAGTGGCAAGTGGCCTGAGAAGATGGGAAGTGAAAAATGATGAACCATGAAATATCTCGCAGTATACTTAAACAATTTAGATGAGATTTGTCGACACTAGCAACGCATGACGGGGCTGGATTCAAAGTTCAATTAAAAAATTTTGTCGGATAGATTACATGCCTCTTGAACAAGGAATTCCTAGTCTGTTTACATGCACCGCTGAAATGATCAAATCGCCATTTTCCGTTAATAACAAATTTACCTTTTCGTATGCGCGTACGACTGTTGCGGAAGCCGGCTTTTTGTCCGAGAATTACGATCGCGAAACTTTCACGGTCGCGTTCGGTTTCTCCTGTGAATGGGGCAGTGTTTGTTGTTCTTTTTCGTCGTTGCACAGCAAAACCACAACGGGGAACAAAGTTGAGCTAAACACCTGAATTACTTGGTCCCAACGGCACGTCTTCAATCAAGGTGGACCAAGGGGAGTGCTAGTCAGTCTCGCTAAATTTCGTTTTCCCACGTTCGCATATACGCAGGCACGTGTGTCCGCAGATGTGATCGATCAATTACTGATTTTTTAATTCTCTTGTGTCTTCCCACAATCTAGTATATTCTTATTGGGTTGTTTGTATTGCCTTGCGGTATTCTCTCTTTTTAAATAGCGCGATTCAGATTATTTTTGCCGTTTTATGCTCCGCTGTCTTTCAAATATCGAGTGATATGCACACAATTCCGTGTAATCCCCACCGAATCGGTCCACCTTTTGTCCCATTGGTGATAAGGGTGAAATGATGGCAGAAGCGGGCTGCATGCATTGAAAAACCCGATGACTACAAATTATGTCTATTCAACGCTGGGAAACCCAGCTGACCGTTGGCCTGGGGAATTCTTCAAGCCGATTTGTTATTAGGTAACAAAACCAGCCAGAAACCCTGCTAATAGATTCTCTACAAAATATCGTGGTAATTAATGTTCGGAAAAAAATACGGCTGCTAACGTCTTGAGGTTTGTGTGTGTGTGTGTGTGTGTGTGTGTGTACATATGTGTGACTGTGTTATTGCTTTACTTCACTCAGCCTAAAAACTAATGGCAATGTCCCACCGAGAGAATGGTATTAGGCAGGCATGATATGACGGAGAAGCAGCCGAGATGTAAGTTCATTAGAGTAGGCCTATGGAGATCATAACAAGCCATAATTTTTCGTTGTTTCTTTGCCAGAGCAAGGATGCTGCTGCAGTTGATACATTTTGTTGTTTGGTGTTATTTATTATTGTTTTTGTTGTTTTTATTTACTTGCTCCATATTTCCATTAATCATTTTGGCAAAAAGTTGCAGAAGGGAATTGTCTGATCGCATGCATACTTGCACGTACACGTATAACCCTGTGTGCTTGTATGCGTGCGATTTCGTGTTAGATTCAATCCAGTTATCATCATTCCTGGAGTACGGGTGCAAACGCACGATAAGAAATCAGCGAACCTCTTGGGATTACGAGAAATTATTGTTTCGCGTTGTAAAATAGGAACTGTTTTTCCCGTACACTGTCCGCGCCAAGCACCATATGGACACGAGTGATTAGCTACGTGATCAAGTGTTTCCCCATTAGCCAATGGTGCCAGTCTACAGCAAATAGACTTCTAGTTGGGTTTCGCTAATTGAATTCCGGTGTAATAAGTACGCTTGTCTAATCAAACTTTCTCTGTCCGGCTCATCCCGTTTTCACACGGGTACCGCGTTAAGGCATCTTACGCCTCGTGCATACCATTCACATCGACTTCACGGCATGGTGTTCACGCACGAAAATCGTTTTGATCTTGCCGATTACAGAGGTCATCAACTGATTGGTGTTCCCGTCGGTAAAGTTGGATCGTATAAGTGCAAAGCAATCAAATGAATACGCCGGAACCATCGGTAGGCTGGTTGGGAGGGCAAGTTTGACCAACTGAGATGGTGTTCTATTCTGCGATCAGCGGCCGGTAAAATTGTCCCTTTAGATACCGTTCACTTGTTCATGCACATCCTCTAGTTGCCTTGTTTGCTTCAGTGTGAGTGAGAGAATTTTCTCATTAATCATATATCTATCACTGTTATCACATGGCATCTTTTGCCCATGAAATTATGCTTTTAATTTTATTCACCAATATAATACTAATTTCTTATCTGTAGTCAAAACGGCCTAATTAGCCAAATATTTGGTTCTAACTGTCACCTAGACTCCTGTTGCAATCGATTTGTCAGTTTAATTCTGTCATATACAGTGGGTTACGAAGAAAGCAAGATATCCAACAAGGGTTGTGTCAGCTTTGTAGCCGTGTTTCAGCGATTCGTCTGGAAACATTGGAACGCGAGGGTTACAGCTTCTGTTTCACCCGTTCTCTAATGGGCGCAACATTGATGTCGCAGTTATTTAAAGGGGCACATGAACTGTTCGATACGATTACTTACCCGTTATCTTCAGTATTTGACGAGCTCACACGGAGTACAAGGAAACCTTACAAGTACGGGCCATTAAGGTGAAACCTCCAAGAAATTGATTTTATTAGGATTACAAGTGTAACGAACCAAATAGCAATAAACTAGTACAAAAAATTGGTTCCAGTATCCGACTGATCCCGGAGAAGGATGGAATTAGACTTGCTTGCTCTTGGTTCCACGACTGACTTGGTAGCAGCCGTACCGTTGTGGTCCTCGATAATCATGAAGCGTCGGGTTTGTATTTTCTTGCTAATGCATTTTTTCTTTCAATTTTGCCATTCATCTTTTGTAGGTTTAAGCATCAAAGATGTATATTCGAAGTGCTCAGTTATTTTGTATCCAAGTGGCAAAAATAACACTGAAATATCTTGAAATGCCCATTGGAATGCACTTGTAGTTGGCATCTCTACTGGACGCCTAATTCCGGGCACTTCCGTGCAGGTAAGGGACAGAGCGGCTACTCCCTCTCGCTGGCTTATGAATGCCTTGCTTCTTTGCGCGGCCTTGCAGGTAGTGCCACCAGAGAGTCGGAGTCGAACCCCAAGCGACATTGCCTATTTCGGTCTGGACGGCCTGGTGGTCCAGTGCCCACAAAGGAGCCGTGGATTCGATGGGGAATTGATGTTGTACAGAGGGAGTCTGTTATGGCCGAAATATGTAGTGAACCATACACAAACGTCCGTTACACTTTTCCCTTCATTCGTGTTGTTTTCTTTTGTCGCCCTGGTTTCAATAGCACTAAATCTGACGCCAAATTTGTTCGTATTTATGTGTATGCACGCTCCCCTTGTTGTTTCAAGTAGTTCAAGATTATTTTCGATCTTTTGTGTTGATTAAGAACGGGGACGATATTGTCAGCCAAAGAAGACGAAGTTGCATAGAGAAAACAAAACAAGACCGCAAGTGTTTAAAAATGTATGCATGTTCGGTTTTGGTCAATGAAGGGTTACAAAATTTCCAAACTGCTAGGGAGACGGAAAGAAAAGAAAAGAGGTACAAGAAAAGACGAAGGTACCAGAGTAAAACATACTTTTGGATGTACTCGTCAAGGACCACACCCGGCATTGGGCAGTGTAAACGGGGCAGAGAAAATCAAGGGCATGCCCAGTCAACCGTTTGTTATTCATACGAAGCAGGTTTTCGGATGCGCATGAGTGAAATTATATCAGAAGTTTGCTTTTATTGTTTGCAAAATTCGTTTTTGGACCACTTGAGACCACTTGGTCGTTGAAGACGCCGTCGTATTCCCATTATTTTAAACTTTTCTGACATTCATTTTGGATGTTTCATCATGAGGGGGATGGGGCGGAGAAGAGAGGAGAGGAAAGTAGAGGAAAGAAAAAAACGGATTGCCAGGGATGCTATTCACTGTCCTCCACGACGAATACAACATATCGAACTACTAAAAACAGTGGCGAAAATACACGATAACTAATAATTAATAACTTTGTTTTCAAAGCTCTGTTATTGCAAACTTTGTCTCGCATAAAAGCATCTAGTTCCCAAGCTTATTCCTAATTGCTTTTCTTGCTCTGATGAGTTTGTTTGATCGACGTGAACGAAAAGATCTGACCGATTTTTTCCAATTATGTTTCGGTTCCAAGTCCTTAAGGTTCTTTCTAAAAGTTGAGAAATTGAAAAGTTGAAACTTTCATACACGAGTACATGGATACACATTCTGTCCTTAGCTATCTGTGGGAAAAAAGAAACTTTGTCCTCAAAATTAGCTAGAGCGTCCCCCGGTACAAATGTCCCAATTTTGTTCGCATTTTGGTTTTTGGACGAAATATTTTCCCCCAGCAGCAAAATGTGCCATGTGATGTGTTCTCTTGGACTATATAGTTGCCAAAAATAAAGTTGTCGGTAGACGTGACGATGAACCGACACACTTTGATGACAACAGGCAACATCTGTCAAAATTGCATTTCACTCGGCTAAACCATGTTTTGACAAATCCCCAACAACCCCGACCTAAATGATGTTTAGACATTTCTCATTGTTTAATGATTTGTACGTGGATATTATAACAAATAAGCGTGGACATCGTATGCAACATTTACAACTTCTTTTCTATAGAAGACTGTGCAATGGGATTCTGGATTATTCTTCCTTTCCTAACTGGCTGGTAATCCTACGGTCGTTGGTACATCAACAGACTGTTCACCTAGAGGACCATGACAAATTTACCGGGTGTTTTTTTTTTCGAGAAGACGAATATGATCGAAAAGCTCATCAGTGATTACGGTGAAATGTATTTTTAACCCAAAAAAGAATCTGATACACTAATATTCTGTTGCAAAAGTGTTAGAATCCTTATCGAATGAATGAGGAATAATTCGAAAATTAACCATAAGACTCCATTTTTTTTAATTAAACAAATATACATGCATATTCAGCTTCCAGTCCAAATGATGGACACAGTGATTTAAAATTTGAAAAAAACGTAACATGATTTCTGTTCGCAATGTGGCATTCTTAATGATTGCACACAATAAATCCATTTCAATGGTTTTGAGAATTTGTATTGGTCGTAGTTTAAGCTGTTGGTTTCTTGGGATTTTGGTCGTTCAGCTTGGAGCTTAGGATGGAGTCTTTGAGACCTGAACGCCTAGCTCAGCGGTAGGGGCCCCATGACTTATGTTACACTTGTACGAGATATGACAGGCATGCATCATCAATGTAAGCAAAGGCAACTTCTGTCCGGAACCAGTAACCTCCTGCAACAGCCTATGCAGAGGAATCACGGTCGGTGGATGGATGGATGGATGGATCTGACGAATTCAAACTGATCCAGTCCAGGAAGTCACGTGTGCACGTCTAGCCACCACGTTCGACTACCTGTCAAATAGGCCGATCCCGATCTAGCGACGTATGCGCACGTTTTCAAGCCGATCGATCAGGTAGCCCTTTGAGCGGCCTAATGTAATGCGGCTCCAAATAGCGCATTACACTGGAGTTTGTATCGATCAGAAACGCAGTTTTGCCGATGGAACTAATAAACGACCGACATTTTGGTTATCACGAGACAGTTGTGAATGATAATTACCTTGAAAAATATTAGCCCTGGAAACCAACACGTCGGTTCATCATTCCTTCCATCGACAACTATCTGTGTCCAATCAACAAATATTCGTGTTTATCTTAGGCCCAATTGAAATTAACCTGTCTCCCCTCAACTCTTAGCCGCCAGTTTCCATTGTTTCAGATGTTTCCTGTCATGATGTATCTTCACATAATCGGCAATATGGAAACTACTAAGTAGGACTCGATATGATGCTGCTGGTAGCCTACTATTACTATAAGAGACAATGCATGATAAGAGTAAGCAAAACGCCATAGAAATTTGAGCTGAGTGGGATTATAAAAGTATCACTTAAAAACAGCAGTTGACCATATTTCCTTGAACAGATTTTAGTTCACTTGTGCAAATATGTATATATAGAGACAGAAAATTTTTAAGTAATATCTGGATGCGTGAACAAAATTTGCCCGGGAGCACACGACCGGTTTCGCGGTTATCGTCGCTCGTCAGGCATGCGTACCCGGTGCTCTCTTGTCCAAACATCCACATACGTGTGCAACCCGAATTGAAATGTCTCATCAGAATCGAATCTGTAGCATCAGGAGTGTGCACGGAAGCTCTTCGTCGAAGAGTCCACAGAAGAACCACAACTGTGATTCGTTGGTAATTATTACTGCTTCTATGTATACACATGTATATTCTGGGGCATTCTGCCCTCGTTCCTAAGGTTGGCTCAGCCCAACTGACAAAAAATAATCAGCAAATCACAGTTGGGGTTTTTCTGTGGACTCTTCGACGAAGAGCTTCCATGCGCACTCCTGATGCTACAAACTAGATTTTGGTGAAAATTTCAAGATCGAAGAATGCAAGTCTGAGAATGCTTGGACAGGAAAGTATCGGATACACATTCCTGATGCATGTCCGCAACTGTCAAAAACTAAGACCCGAAAACGAAACTTCGGACAAGAGGATGTGAATCGATTAAGACGGTAACACCTACTCATGAAACTTCATTCATTTGTCACTAATGATACTCAAACAACAGTTTCTCTCCTTAAGTTGAAAGCTAAATTCATCGAGAATACAACTAAATAACAACAGGATGTCCATGGCAAAAGTTCTGCTATGGACTTTGTTAGCGTACACTTTGGTGATCACAATACGTTTGTATGGAACTACTTTAGCGCTAGTCTGGGGCCAACAAAACAATAACATTCGTCGGAGCAACTAAGAAATATCCATTCAGTCAATCGTCAAGAACTTGAAAAACCCACTGGTGATATTCGTTTGATCACTGGTCGGAACAACGCTTTTTAGGACTTTAATTTCTATGATAAACAAACCACATTGCGGATCAACCAGGTCGAATTGAACTGGTAACTGCTAGCTGAGTATGTGCGCAAAAATTTTCCTTCAGAGAATCCACCTTTTAGCCCGCTGATTCCGCGAGTCCACAGGGTATTACGGTCGGTTTTAAGGACTTCTTTCTACCCTTTTGTTACCTTATGAATAGGTGAACTTTTACTCACACGAAACTAATTATCCGACTGACGCTCTGCTTTCACTTGTCAACGTCACTCTCCAGACTCCATCAGTGCCGCAATTCGGCGGTCCATTGGTTCAAATGGTTTCCGCTTTCGTGAATGGTATAATGTTAATAAAACAGCATTGTTTTCTTAAGATTCCTTCTGATCGCTAAACTTGGCGCTTTGATTGGAAACGGGGCATCGTCAGTGAATGTGTATACAGGGTGTGCCACCTAGATTGGTGAGGAAATGTTTGAAATATAAAGGTTAAATTCAGCGAACAGAACCTCATGGAAAACGATAACTTGACCAACACAGGTTTTCACGATCATCGAGCAATTCACTTCACAAAATCAGCTGCGGATGTTTGCGCCAGCACACTATTTTTCAGCGCTGCGTGAGTGCATGCAAAATCTACATTCCATATCTTACCGTGGAACTCCGGATCCGCTAAAATATTTGGAAAGTAATGTGGAAAATCTTTCACATTACAACTCGGCATGGCAGCCAATATTTTTACGTCAGGTGTCAATGAATGCCCAAATTACGTTGACAATGAAACAGTCGAAAAATAGCAGGTAAATTCGGCGGCTGCTGACTTATTGAAACACCATCGGCCCTTTCTGTTTCTCTGTCTTTTACAATTGTTCGATATTCCGAATACTTTCAACTCCAGTATGGACATAAGTTGAAACACGACCAGTCTGAATCTTGTCTGTGTCTTGATTGAAATTACTCACTGACGCACACTTGATCAACGATTAACCACTTCATTTACACAGCCGCTTCCTACTCACTCCAAAAGCTAGAGAGGTACTTTTTATGCGATTGATTGGATCTCGGACAGAAATAGAGCAACAACATGCCGGAGCAACATAACAGTTTGGGAAGGGATTGTCCGAATGGTGAAGAAAATACGCAGATTGACAGATCCCCTAAGTTAACAACAGGCCACTACCCAGTTTCGATGTCTGTTTCTGTTACCGATATTGCGCACACACGTGCACGCACACATACACACTAACGAACGCCATAGATACACGTATATACAAAGATGCAAACTGACAGAAATGAGGCCCATTAGATTCTGGAGGCTTGACTACAGAAAATGACCAAATGACGAGTAAGAACAAGCATGAACAAAATCGGCCAAACTTGTGTGTCGTTCACCCAGATTGAATGGCATACACTTAGGCAAGGACGCCCCTCTGTTCGACGTTTCTGGCTGGTCTACTTCTTGCACTAGAGAGCATATCCCACTCTCCACCGGTACGTGTGTGCGTGTGCGTTTACGTGTAAACCCTACCTCAGCCTGTTCACACCATGTCCTCTCAGTTTTGAGTGCATTCCCTGGTTGTCTCGACTACCTGAGTTCTTTTTACCAAGGCTGATCTACAAACATCAAGCAAAATTAAGTAAGTTTGCCTTTCACTCCCCGGGGTTGACTGTCTCGTGTGCACCATGTGCACAGCGCAAACAGAGTTGGTCCAATTAATTCGTGGACCAAAATGTTGGACTAGTTGAAAGGAAAGAATTGCTTCGGATTTCAACGAATGTGCACATTCCTAACTGCTTAAATGGACTATGGTTTTGATTGTCGTTGTTAGTGGTATTTCCCTCCTTCAGTTGTCCATTTATGGATGTTGTCCCGGATAACGAATTCAGCCTTTACTGTTCTGACAATAGGCACGAAGGGGAAATTCTGTGCCAGTTGCAGTCGAGATCTGAACAAGAATAGCAGTATCAGCAATTATTACTACTACTACTACAGGTATTACCGCTGCCATTACTACTATCAGTACTACCATTACTACTATTACTATTAATACTACTACTACTACTACTACTACTACTACTACTACTACTACTACTACTACTACCGACATGTGCATGCATAATTAAACTGCTTGGTATTTTGACAGGATTGACAAGCAGCTGTCAACCTGTCATATGCATGCCCCTCGGTGGTCTTTTCTCTCGAATCACAAATAGAATTTCTCCCAGTATCCTTGTGTGTATACACAGTGGGCATAGCAATGACCAACGTTTTGAACGCCGCCAGTTTAATCATTACTAATATCCGGGTACTGGTGCCACGATTACAACAGCTACTATTACTAGCATCATTCGCACCAGTATTGTCACTAGCTGTTTATACCGCCACTGCTACTGCTAGTGAGAAATTAACGGTTTAAATGGCAAGCCACGTAAAACCCCTTGCGCTTCAGTACGAAAATTTCCATCCACAGCAACTTGTAATTTTAGCAATTGTATTGACGTCTTCCAAGTACACATAGGCTACGAGGTCGGTTGGATGATCTTTTAATTACGGGAATAATTAGTTGAGCAACATGACGATTTCCTCACAGGACTTGGTCGAGCACAGGAAAACAATCAGTTTTGTGTGCAAGGCGCATCAACCTATGCATTTTACTTTTTCGTGAATGAGGTAAAAGCTTGCTGCATTATTACTGTTTCTCTTGTCACCTCCGTCACGTTCTAGAACGACAAAAAAGAATATGTTTAGGTAAGGAGTAGCAATCAACTAAAGGCCTCCACTGGCAGTGGGTGAATTCCAACCGAAAAGCATCTCATTGAAAAACCGAATTTCTTCCCGTCCGACTAACCCCAGTCGGTTCGTGGTAAGCGTAGTAAGCGTTGTCTGGGAACAGTCATACTTCCCGGCTCACTGAATAAATTCCATGGTCAGCCATCTGTGAGTCATATGGCAACAATTCATTCGTACACGGATGTCCACGAATTTGTTCACGCAGTCCAATTTAATTGTAAAATACGCACAATCGCCAATCCAACTGTATCGTCAAATAGGCTTTTTGGACTAAACAGACGATGTACCGCTTGAAGCCCAATCAATCCAATTTTTGACTACGATACAGTCGATGTGGTTTGTCTGAGAGTTGACCAACTAATCCGTAGGCCAATCACAGACAGCAATTGATGTGAAAAATTTATGAAACCGATTCTATTGTCCCAATAGACTTTATACTACATGTTAGAAGATGAATAAGAATTTAAATAAAGACAGTATTTCAAAACGGTGATTTCAGTTTTTCCAATGTCGAACTGCGGACGCTAGCTTGAGCGACGAAATTGAGGTAAATATGCTCCAAAACAGGTTATATGGCATTCGTTATCAATGCACCTGTTCCCGAAATTATGGCCTTTGATCTAGAAATTGCGAAGCTTTCTACCAGTAGCAGGTGTCACCGGAACACTATTATTGCCAAAGCCGGGGATTCTGAATGTGCTCGCATCAAGGTCAGGTAGTTTGTTGGGGAATTTCACTTGGTCAAAAAATGGAATAGGTGTGAATTGTTTATTTACTTTTTCATACACATGCGCGGCAAAACTTCTAGGCGCTGTTTTACTTTGACGATCCTGTTCCGTTGCTCGTCACCAAACACTAATTGGGAAGTGATTTTTTACTGTTTCATATTTTTAAAAACAAAAATCTGACTACCACTGTAGGCCGTAATCAGTTTCATGGTATAGGGAGCTTGCTTCGAAGCGTTTATGTAATCAGTCTTATCAGAGCACTGGTTTCTGGGTCCAATTATAATTCTTTTTAATAGGGGTGTCAAATGCACTCCGGTGGCAACCAGTAATAGCACTAAACAAGGACTGGTCTATTGTTTCAACCAAAAGCATTACTCATCAGTAAGCACTGAACTTTGATTCACTCCAAACGTAAATTTTTTAATCCGAATGGTAGGGTTTTTTCTGGTATTCAGCTGAATCGAAGCGTTTACAGTGAAAACCGGAATTGATTCGGTGTTCTTCCGCTTTCCGACGAAGTGACCTAGTCACTAATTAATATTGGCTTAAAGCTTCTTAAGCAAGTTCCTCTGGTGAACTGAACTATTCCCTTCGCGAATTGTAGCAGTGAAATTAAACGTGTGTGATAGCGAGTTCTGATATTCATTTATTAATAAGCTAAACAACACATGAAATAAAATCCAGATTTGTTGTGCAAAATCTTGAGGCTTTGCAAACAATCAAAAGTTATGCTGGTTCACTAGGTTTGTACATAATTCTAAATTACGACCGCCGCTTCGTCGTGGTAGCAGAGAATCAGCCGGTTAACGGAAGGTCGACATTTTAGTCTAGAACCTAGGAGGCTGACTATTGGCGAGGAAAACACAAGCGACTTTTGCGCAATTTGAATCGGGCAATTTTATATTCACTGCCTTAACCTCTGATTGCAAACTGAAGTTTTGCTGACAAGGCCAAATGAGAAGACAGAAAAATATCGTTCAAAAACGTCCACCACACCTTTACAATTCAAGCTACAGGACTTGAAATACACTGTCACGTAACCATAAGAACTATAAAAGAATCTTTCGATAGAAATTTTCCGTGATTTTCATTTAATTTATGGAATTTTCTTAGAATAGTTGACAAAACAGTGCCGGAAGCCTTATAGAGCATTATGGTGATAGAAACGTGCGCTTTACCGGATAAAATTGTGGGTTTTATTCTACGGAACAAGTTTGTCGAGGTTCCAAATTTTGCACATGCAATTATGTTCGATCCCGACCATCGCCAGTTCAGATTGTCCGTCGAACGGCATCGACGGTCAAACGATTTGCAAAGTTACACCTACTGTTTTGCATCCTGGTTAGAGCGGTAGGAAAAATGATACTCACCAATTTAGGTTGTTCGGATCTGTTTTCCCTCAGTCGTATATTCCCATGCGGGTAGATGAATCACCGTTACACTGTGCACAGGTAAATCAAACAAATTATTCACATTTAATTTATTGCGATGATGAGTACTCGGTTATCTTCCTGTTTCACGGATTTTCAGGTCATCATTTAAACAGACACATGAATTTTTACGACTTAACTTGGCAGAAGAAACCAGATGGATGAAAGTTTTCTGCTCTTTTTACGTTCACCAACACTCTGTCCATATTCGAATTGTCATTGCTCTGTCTAGGTGGGATTGGAGTTGCCGTCTTTGGAAATAGATCATTCATCACCAAACGTTAATCGTCTCCGACTACACGACATTTTGTGTCCCTTTAGGTCGTTCCCAGTTGCTGGGGTATGACAGTGCGAAGCACTTAGTCGCCAGCCATAAACCACTCATTCGAAGAAGGTAAACACTTTTCTTTAGATCGTCCAAAACTGTTAACTGAGTTACAGTGAGTATTGGTTTTTATGAAACTATTTGCGTTATTCTGAAAACTGCCGTCCGCTTACTTCGCATGATTAAAGAAATTAGTCTGTTGGTGCAAAATTTACCACCAAATCAGCATTCGGAATTATCACGCACAACGAATGAATACTACCAGCAATAATATTAGGAATAATAATAATAACAGTGGACTATTATTAGTGCAGACTCAGAGCATTTCCATACGTGCTCTGGTTGACCTTCCAGCTTTTAAATTCTCTTATCCAGAAAAGCTGTTTAGGTAATTAAAGAACTTTTTGAAATGAATGTTTTTTCGGTGACCTTGTATTCATTTACTCTGATAAGTAAAATGACTAAAACTAATAGTCAATAAGAAAATACGAAAGGAAGTCTCTTTGGGTTGCTTGATTATATCTGGACCAGGTGAAAGACGGTCTCACTATGGAGCAACCAGCACACGCCAATCAACTATCTAGATAAAAAGTTCCTCAGTTCTTGTAATCTGTACTGGACAGACGGGGAACAAAATGATGCGTGTGTATTGTTTCACGTGGTAAGGACATCAGTAAGATGCATAGACAAAGAAGGCACTGTAGTTTGTGGTAAAAATCCCAAAACACGGGGAATGTTTACGGCCTCATAGAGAGGCATTTAGGATTTATTTTACTTTATATTGTAAGCATGTATCTTTAGAAACAAATCCATGAGCCCAGGCCAGCTGAATGGAAGCGCAGACGTTCAATTTGCTTTGTGTTCTGTAAATTATTGTGTTTATTTTCTGTATATATGTATATATATAATACGTATACATACATGAAACTTATTGAAAACGTAACATAGCACATTGCAGCTCTTCCGGGAGTGCCTATTATGACAGGAGCCGGCGGTGGCCGGACGGATAAGGTCCTGGCGTTTGGACATGAAGGTCGCGGGTTCGAATCCTATGGCCAACTTCCCCACTTGGCAGCCCTCTGCTGGCCGCCGCCTCCTTCCTGAAAATTGATGTACATTATTATCTCATTAATAAAGGAAGTAAAAGATAAAAGATAAAAAATAAAAAGGAAAAAGAATGGGACCAGTAAAATCATTATAAATTAGCCGGTGTAATCCGCACTGTTATCCCAATGAGACAGTCTAACCGACGGTCGGAGAGCCTTTCTGCTTGGGTTCTTAACCCAGCAGCTGAGACAGGAGTGTGGACAGTGACCACTTGTAGGTTCGAAATCCTACAAGATTGATTACAGCTGCCATTTGGATGTAATGAAAAATTACTTAACTTTTTCCAAAGTTTTAAGCGAAGCAATTTATTTGCTTTGGATTACATTTTTCCCTAAAATGGTTTCTGCAGTAAACCACGAATTAGATTAAACCAGTCCCAAAATTCACGGAAGGGCTTTTCAACGGTCATCTCTTCTTGATTGAGAGAGAGAGTTGTGTACAGTGCCCAACAGACTGAATAAAATTGTTAGTACAAGTACGGAAAGGTGCAATTAAACGTTTCATTATTTAACCACGAAGACACGCGCGCTGATAGGTCTTTGTACAGAAGGATAAATAGTACGTGCTCATCAGGTCCAAATCTGGGAAGCGAGACCGAGAAGAACGATTGTGATGGGGTTACGGTATCTGCTAAGTTGTCCGGTCCATCGAACATTAAAATCAAGGTGTTCTTACTGGTTCGTACAACCAACCGAATGTAGGTAGCAAAGATGGGTTAATTTGATGCAAAATACAAAAATATCTCACTCCCTTACCTTCTCGTCAACTCCGATGATCGCGCAATCACCTAAGTCTCTTGATGAGCGTAAAAGTCTATTAAGCATTAAAGTGTCTTATAACAAACTAAACATGAAACTACGGACAGTAAACAGCATGAAAGAGTGCAGAACTCTGGCCGGTAATTTCTTTATTTGATTATCAAAATGCAGTCTTATAGCTTCTCTTTAATCTTTGCAATTCGTCAGTATAAAAGTGGTGTTGAACGACTGTCCTCGTTTCTTCAGCGACTGTGGCCACAATGGTTCTGCTGTGCCCTACTCCAACCCACACCAAATCCTACTTCAAACATCGTGAACAGAATAAAATTACGGACTTGGAAAATGCATTGGGATCGTTGAGACCGACGTCAATTTCTTAACGGGAACAGCGAGTTCGTAGGGCAACAGATTGGTTTTACGATAAGCAGTCCTTAGAAGACAGAATGTATGGACAGTCATTATCACAGAAATCCAAGAAACCAAGTTATTCTCACGTACCACAGCCGTGTACCAGCAGAATCATTTAGGCATGGCAATCATGACTAACTTCCTGTTATAATGCCGTCCCGTGCAGCTCAATGAATGAATGATGCCAAGTCACGTTTCCTTCCACAGGCAGTCAGCTGGTGATGTTTATTATTAGGAAATGATTAATGGGTGATTTACAAGAACAGTAGAACCTATGTTATCGTGATATTTTTTCACCGCCGAAGTATGTGTATTGCTCGGAATATTTTTTCGTAAATATTTCGAAACCATTCGAAATCGTGCCTAAACAATGCACAACCACCGCCTGACAGACTTGTTAAATTTACTTCCCATAGGTCTGAAATGTGGTGAACTTAACACGGACGTAATTTTTCCACTGTTCTGATTGATGGACTGACTGTCCGGCAGAGCTACAGTAAAGTACAAGGGCGAAACAGACACATTTGAATTGCTATCATCCAGGAATAGACAACGAAAATTAGTAGAATGACCTCAGCTACTGGAAATCAAGTTGAGAATAATGTAAGTCTAATTCCTGCAAATAATGAGAACTCCACTCTCGGGGACCAAGCATCAGAAAGTGGACGCCACGAGCTGGAGTCCAAATGGAAATATCTCCCCTGCTCGTCGCATGCTCTCCGCTAATATGTCATGGTCAAGGATCCGAACAAAAATTACCAAAATGAATGTCGAGCTTTGCATGAAACACTATTTAAAATGGCATACAACAACTAACTCGGTTTTAGTAAATGAATCAGCTGGATACAGAGCCCGTGAATGAAATTTCCACCCTATGTGACATTTGACCCTAGGTATCTCTTCCAAAAGGCTGGAAAGTAATTGGTGCATTTATATATAAATGTCAAACGCAATTGTGGCTAATGGAATGCTCTTGAATCAGTGACAACTGTTGAATTTTTCTACCTTTTCAATTCTGTAAGGTTGCTATTCTAGCCAGTCCGTAGATGCAAGCGGCCACGAAAATAAAGCACATTGTGTGTCGTGACTTTTCCATTAAAAGAACATGGGAAAATTGAATTAACGAGAATTCAGTCACACGAAAATTCACGGCCTTTAACGCTCGTAAAAAGTCGGATTTTCCGAAACAAATTCATTTCTTTATCTGCCTGGTTGTGTTTGTATATTCCTGTCCTACTATCCCTCCTAGGTGAGGTAAAATAACACATACGATTAGGAGCGACTGATATCAGTTGGACTGGAGACGGAGAAGTGTGGAACCTTCCATAAAAATGGGTTAGGTGATATCGGAAAATTAACCGGTAATGATAAATTGTATAATTAGGCAGCTGTTTGCTTCCTCGAGTAGCAAGAATAAAAAGTCAGGGTAGGTTAATTGCTCTACTGTGCTGTTTCGTAAGTGTAAAATTTCTTGTTAACGCTGCATAAAAACCGTTAGAAAAATACGTATACCGTATCGAGCTGCTTTGCGGTACCCATGGTGTGGTTGTGTATGAATCGAAAACGCGTTCCAAATGTTTTTTGAATGTTTACTTTGGTTTTGCCAGGTTTTATGGGCAATCAAGTAACTATGGTATACGGAGATGAGTTCATGCATCATACAGAGACGAATAAAAACGAACCAACCAAAATCCCCGGACTGGTGATAGAATTGGTATGCTCCATTCGCTCATGGCTTAAGCGCGCATTTGCCGTATTTATGTTGACGTTCCTTGATTTCTTTACTAGCAAATGCTAAGTGTGACATCATGCGTGAATTAAGAAAGCTCCATTGTTCTGATTTGAAAACTGTCGTTTTGGGTAAGATAATTTCGTTGTGATGCTATCCTTAATTTAGCTTATGATCTTGACACATGTTTGAATGCCTCAAGTGACTGAGTTGCATGTTGGTCGATTTGCTCATTGACTCCTTCGGCCCCAGGCATTCACTTGAGTTCTTCCGGGTTTGTTCGCTGATCTATTTGAATATATCCGAGCGTTATTTCCGTACATGCAAACGAATGGCTAGAAGCTGATTGAGTACAAAGCCCCAAAGATGGCTTTTTGAAGATTGGCACTATCAGGTGAATTGAAGCGGCTCGTTGTACTGACCGATTTGCTGGGATTTTTGCACTTGGAATTATGTAGTTCATGCAAATCGTGAACACATACAACAGTTACTGCTTGCGTTTTGTCAGGGAACTATCACTGTCGCCAGCTACAACCAGTTCATCCGATCGTCCCGTTCCGGCTGCAAACTCTGACCGGTTTCGTGCTCGCAATCAAGCGGTTTAAATAGGCCCGTTCATGTCGAGACTTAGTAGTTAGCTTGTTGTCGCTTTTGATTTTCATTTCGAACAACATTCCGCTTGCCTCTAAACGTTCCGAGAAACCCGAGGCAATCCCAGTTTGTCCCCGAATCAGGAGAGAAGGCTGGATTCGATTTGCAGTCGGCAAAATTCCTGGTTTGAGCTTCATCCAACTAATCCCAATGGGAATTATCAGTCTGTGTTGTTTTCCGGACATTACCCCACCTCACCGTTTAATGATTCATTGCGCAGAGCAGAAGCGGTCTTGAATGCTGGCATCAACTCCCTACAACTACTCCTGTTGTTTGGGATACTGGAATAGCATGTCGCTCAAATGAAGTCATGCTTAAATTTTGTACAACCCATCAAATGCAATAAAACAGTCCTTGATTCGAAAGCCTGTCTGGAGTCCCGGAAATCGGTGGCATAAAACTTCAAAATAACTCTCACCATTAAATAGTCTTCAGGATGAATTTGATCAGTCTACTTTTATTCAGTAGCTTCTTTTGTCCACCACAAATTCAAGGGGTCTCTTAAGCCCAAGTCCACTGTGATATATTTTCAAACATGCCATGACCTCTGTCCTCGCTTCCAAAAAGTGTTGCCTTATGTAGTCCGATAACAAAAGTAAATCATTCCTAAGTGATCTTAATAATATAATATATAATTTGTTAAAGTAACACTTGCTTGAAATATATGACCTGGACGGGTGGAATTGGTGAGTTTGGCCACAGACGGCTTACAAGCGCCTGCCTCAGTCAGTTGCTGAAGAATTGCAATGAACAAAAATAATGCCATAAAACTGGTTATAGTCAGAACGGGTGCACAGATCTCTCCGAAGAATTGTTATTATCCTTAAAAGAACGGCCTACACTTAGAAGTTTACAAACCAAGATTAAGTTTTTCTTATTTGTGTCAGTGGAGCTGCGCACAAAAAATCGTATTGCAAAAACAATTTTTTTGTCGTTGAGTAATTTAGCTACAAATCGTTCAGCAACTGCGAAAAACAGATCCCTGCGGAGAACCACGTTCCCGTGCGGGAATCGTGTTTGACAGGATGACATACTTAACCAACGTAAAATGGAACCGCTGATACGGCTGAGAAACACGTATGATTTATCCAAACACTACGCTCCAACAGTACTCGATCGATAGAATGGGCACATCTAGTGATTGTATTGGAATAGCTGATTCATCATTTTTCACCAATATTGCGCAACTGGGTGGAATAAGTGATCGAGTGAGACAAAGATGGATATTTCCCACGAAACCTGTGGTGCTTGATTTTATCAAGGTTGATCTATGTTATCGTGAACTATCCATTGCGAGATTACCAAACTAACAATGAGATATCAGCAGGCAAGAATGAGATGTGCCCTGGAAAACATACTGCGTGGATTTGACGAATAGGAATCTTAATAATTAAGTTCTTGTAGACAAGCCATGGCTGAGAAATTTCAGGCACTGCGCTAGTTTCATCCAATTTTCCAAAAGCCATGTCAGCAGATGCAATCATTTCGTCTACCTTTCTGGAGTGCGAATGTAAAACGTTACGATTTACAGACTATAAGTTTGAAAAATATAAGGCGAATTGGTTGAGTGCAACGTTTTATGCACATGGTTACTAAATGAGTGAAGTGACAAGTGCGAGAAGGTCAGGTGAGTTAATGCCAAGGTACACTAATACTCAGGGTTAAGCGTTTCTGTGAACGAAGCGCTGGTTGATGCATACTGATAAACGTAGTCTTACTGAACGCCAGTAGTTTAGGGTTTGTGTCACGCACTGGTACTTTGGAACATTACGTTTAGTCGACTTTGTCAATTGATGCGTACCGATGTTTTTGATCGAAGGAGCCGGAAAATTTACTTCAGTATCATTAGGTCATGGGGGAATGCGTCTTGGGCTATGACAATCATCTTGGTATTCGTTCTGACACTGGTCGAATCAACCAGCTATCCATTTCGCCGCTTCGAGCACCGACCAAACTGCAAATGAATCGGCAGTCAAGTTGAGAAACATTAGGATCAGCAAAACAAGTTCAGTAATTCCGAAAGTTTAGTCTTCTAGTTGTTTGTCGTAGACGTACCTGGGCTGCTGGATACGCATGTCTGATGCTCGATTTAGGATTTCTATTAATCTGACTGAACAAAAGGTCACTTCTAAATGGCAAGCCAATGAAACCTTTTTCTTTTCTGCGGTGAATGTTTTTTTTTTCCGCATAGCTTTATTCGCCTTCGGTGCTGTTCGACGAAAATTTCTGAATAACCATTGGATAACAAGCTTCATTTAAAGAACTCTCTTTCCCGTGTTACTTGGTCGTGGGTGGAGACTAGCTGGATTCTGCTGAATAAAATCTGAACTAATCCCCGCTAGCATGCCACTACAGGGGAAATGAAAAATTCTAAATAGCATCCTCTTCAAATGGCTTAATACAGAAGCAGCATTCCACCCGGATGTCTGCTTAATAAATTATCTAAAAAAGGTAAACGGTCGACATTTTTCTCGTCGTGGAAAACAGAAAGGTTGCGATGAATAGAATTCAGTGATCACACTTCCTCGGTAGCCATATGCAACTGTAAAACATTACATCCAACGCGGCCCAATTTATTTTGCACTATCTACTGTCTAAAGCTTGCAATGTTTTACGCTCACGATCGACAGGATTAAACGAAATGGTTGCATTTGTTTTTTCGTCACTCTTAAAAAAATTAAGTTTAATCAATGGGCTCGTAAACTTATGCGATCAGACCGTGATGGGTCAATTTTGATGTTTTGCGAACACTTTCAAAGAAGATAACAATTCTTTGCTTCATTTTCGCATCAGTCCCTACCCAAGTTTCCGTGCGTTTTATGTTCATGCAAAAGCAATGCGTTGCACCAAGGAGCATACTACGAAACCCCAAAGAAATGCGAATATTTGAGACAATCTTGCATTCTGTCCATTACTGTCTCATTTAAGTAATAGTTAATTTCGGAAATAGCAAAAATACGAACTGGTTAGTCGGTAGGCAATCCCAAACCGCCCACGGGAAGCAAAACATCTCACATTACTCATTGTTGAGACGGAGATTATGAATTCAATCTGGTCCAGGTGGAGAGTTATTTAATTTCGGCTTCAGGTCATTGGGCTGCGATATTTGATGATCTGCTTTTGAATCTGTATCAGTTCGAGATGTTGCTCGGGAGGAGTTTTGACAAAGAAAGAATTTACGGACCGCGATATTGCTCGGTTACTCCGAACGCCCCATCGCTGCCTTGGCCACCTGTATCTGCTAAATAAAGATCATTTCAATACTTCTTTTGCTCCCTGTTTGTTCCTAGTAGTACGATCAACATATGAAATCGTTCAAAAGCATCTGAGTGACACCTACACGACCACACGAAGAAGTCCAAAACGTAACGAGTGATGACATTATGACTAAAACAGACAAGTGACCGAATGTATTACTTCATCATCGTGTGGATAGCATGCAACAAATCGGCACTGCTGCACAAACACAAAATGTTTGAGTCAAGGGATAGTAGAGGGGGACAAATAAGAGAAGAAAATAAGGACGCTGAAACCTCAGATCAGGTGACAGGTCCAACTGCGTCCACTGGGTGGTCTTATGCCACACGAAACTGATTTGCTGTGCTTCCATTTATCGCAAAGTCGATTGGTTGCTATAATTACCAGAACCGTCCAGCACAGGCTCTGTCTATCCGGTTGGCAAAACGTGCTTCGATTAGTGGGTAGGATACAAAACCATAACATCCAGCGACTGAGGTTGGCTTCTCTTTATCTGACTTTCTATAAACTCAGTGATCTAAATTGTGGCAGACCTTTGACTGTTGACTTGTGCCCGTTATCCTCACTAATGCTGTTTTTTTTCGACATCCAGTGTATGACGAATGCATTCGCTTTTATTCCGACATGTTTAGCTTTGCTGTGCTTCTGCTTTTGCCTCTCGTCTCGTTCTAAAATCAGTATTTATGGAACTTTATTGTTTACAGTAGCACCCTTCTTAAAAATGTTCATAAATCTGTAATGGATTTATGGAGATTCCTCATTGTTTTTCGGTATTCTAACAACATTTCTGGAAGAAATATTGCAGTGTACTTTCTGAACTCTGTCCTCGGTGGAAAAATCTATGGATACACTGGATTTGGCCTCAACAGAATTAAATCAGTGGCCTCCGTCAATCGATATTTTGTTGACGAATAAGGTATTAACGTGTTTAAAATACCATAAACAATGTGTCACCTACCGAAGTAACCCCGGTGAACTCTTTGTTGTTCACCGATAATGGTCTATTTGATTCACTTCTGAAAGCGCGTAATACAACACAGGGAGTTATTGGATTCATTCTAGAGGTGGAAGCGAAAAATTCATCTCACTTACTAGATTTGTGTCTCACAAATTATCATTCGACAGACTGGCAGCTGCTCAGCCGTGCCATCAGTTGTGAACCGAATTTAACTGGTCACTATGTGCATTTCCCTAGTGTCCTATGATTGAGAAGTAAGCCAAATCTGGTTTGGTGTCCCCAAGCTTGGAATAGGAGCACCTGTTCGGTTGACTGCCTTCATTTGTATTTGATATTCATCAAATACATAGTTCTGATGAAATTTTATTAAAGGTTTTACTAAAAATTTTACCTTCTTAGAAAATCAACTGACTTGCACTTGTGACTGCTGAAAAAGAAAGCAACGAATATAAAAAGGGGCACTAGTGACGAGTAATCTGGAGCTGAGATTTCTCAAATGTATTTTACTATGAAAGGAAACATTCATATTGACAATCGGTAGATTCTTCCCATGAAAGTCAAACTCATATTGTTTGTCCGCATCAATTTTCCATCCATTTTGTTTTCATTTTCACGTGCTTGGCAAGCTGTGCAAACAGAACATGGAGATATTTCATAAGATAAAGCGACGACACAAGTAAATTTTCACTTCTATTTGAAGCCATTGCCTGGTCGCTCCCGACATTCGGCAATATCGAAATTCATGACCTTGGGGTTACCCAACACATCCTTTCGTTCCCAGAACTAATTTGCGAGTACTGTTCTCCTAGCAAGACCTCAGGCTGACACTAGTTCGAGAATAGAACGCGGTTAAGTCTTGCAAACATTTAACCTGGACTCGGAAGTGACTACTTCTGCTCACTTGTCCCAAGTTTTTCTCACGTTCTTATCAACGAGCCGTTTGTTTCCCCGGAATGGTTCGTCATTACTCATCTGTCAACCAGCTCCAGTTTTGCAAGGAATGCGACAGCATCGACGACGGGACAGAGTTTTCCCGAGTGAACTTGCTTTACGGTGATTTTATTATCTAAATTTTCTAGTTTTTCCTCATTCAGCACGATAGAATACAGAACAGATAAATTTATTCTAGTCTTTCAGTTGACAATATCAACTTAGCACGGTCACCTTTAACCCCTCGCGTTCACCTTTCCCCCAATGAACATCGTATAATAGACGCCGTTCGCATTCTCAAGAGGCCAATATGTTAAATACCCATTTGCGACGGTTCTCGTGTATCCTTGACTGCATCTAGCAAGCAGGTCGCCGGTCATTTCAGAGCCGCAGACTGAGACAGTTTAGAGCAATGCAAACTGTCATTGTCTTCTGTCCGTCTGTGTTCTCCCTATCTTAATCCATTAGTCTCCAGTTGCGTTTTCGGGCCTACTTACTTTATATCAAGCCCAGTCGATCATTAGTCGTGTTTTTTCTGTCCTTGTTGACTGTCTAATCAAAAAATACGAGTTGCGTTTGAAGGCCTGTGAAAATTTTTCCCATCCCTTACATAATAGTCTGTCTTCCTGCGATTCGCATTCAACCCCTCGTTTGAATTATAAACTGATTCGCTGTTATATTATCGTCGGTGCAATCCACTGTTATACATTTAGAAGGATTTCTGGCTATGAAAAAGGAAAGTGCAAGAGAGCTGCCCTCATGCTTTTGTGCGTGACCATGTCCACCGCTTATCTGTCTACTGGTCGGTAGCGTCAGTTTTTCAATGTCTACTAATGCTTTCCGTTATTTACTGAAATATGAGTTTCTTAACTTTAAAAAGTATATCTTACCATACACACAGAATAGTTGAAAGCAACGTTCTTTTAGGTACTAATTAATTTTACTGATAATGTGACGTGTCTTGCTATTACGTATACAATGCTAGACACTTTGTGTGCATATTCCGTCGCAAACACCGAGCTATAGATGAAAGTGCTAATGAGGCGACACTTTGGTTACCAAGTGAAACCTTTCTCGAGGCAATTCATTCTCATTTAAATTGCCCTTAGAACGGTTGGTTTTAACAAATCGAAACGCCACTTCACTATCGCTTCTACCAAAAAAGCAGTAGTTCTGATAAGTGCACATTTTACTACATTGATGTTTGCTCGAAATTTGAGGTACACATTCCGTTCAATATCACGCACATGTTATCATACATTCATTCGTCTGCGTACACAATCCAATCATCCATCCATTGTGCACGCCGATCTACCTTGGTTCGCAAATCCTTATGGGTGCCTCATCTCACCCGAATTAGGACGGACAGAGTACGGGTTCATTGTGAAATCTCACTTGTCACTATTAGGACCACTTTTATGTAGGTCATATAAGCGTACACATACATTAAATGTTCACGTGCTTCACTTTCTAGTTCATCTCAGCTTATTTCAATTTCTTGGCTTCATTCGCAAGTAATCAGACTCACGTTACTCTCAATCTAAGAACGTGATTTAGTCTGCCAACAAGCTGCAAATATCCTAACCATTTATGTATTCCGCCGCTCTGTACAAGAAAACATGACACCCATACTGCAACCCGTCTGCAAATGCGTCCGGTTTTCGGGAATGTTGTGTACTTGATGACACCCGGATCGTAAACCAAAACCATCGAAATACTTGGGAACCTTTATGCTGTTTGTACAGATTGAAAAAATGTACGAGAAAGTTCCCATTCACGAGTTTTCTGTGTGGCAATCCTTCAGAATCAGGAAATTCACGCCGTCGTAAAACTTTGTTGGGTAAAACGCACACAAACCTTTAAAAAGGGAAAAACGTTTCCAACCAACGATGAAGACCTTGTCCGAAAAATTCCTGGCTCCGTCAAGGAGGACTTTCGAATAAGTAAACACCCGTTTTAATTCTGGACTGCCGTGAAACTCTTCATTTGTTATCCATATAACGGAAAAATACCTAGACTGCGTGCGTCCCCGTTTCGTAGTGGTTTGATTAACTGCCTCTAGTCGGATAAAACACCGAATTTTCGCGGATCATGCATCCTACATTTGCGTGAACCAGATCCCATGCAAAGATAAGTCGAGAGAGAGTGAAAATTACGTCAACACCAGCTAATTGCCGTCAGTTTGCGGTTTGCAAAGCTTTGCCAAATGTATACATTTTTAACATTACGAATGCATGCACACGCGATCGCACGTAAGTGTATGCATAAGTGTACATTTATCTTGCAATGCTATCCCATGTCTGTACCCAAAATCGACATATGTCAATCAGGACGCATGCTGCTGTCGTTCATTCTCCGTTTCCCCGCGATTCCATTACCCACTCCGGTTTCTGTACCCTATTCGAGTGAGGTGTCTCCGAGTCTCAAGACGACGGCGACAAGCCTGGTGTACAGTAGGCTCATGATTGTCATTCCTGCCCTGAGCAGCTGAAGAGATGTAGTATCTATCCTTCAATATGATGGTGGAGCGTTAATACCGCTGAATCCAGCCTAACCGGAATTGCGGATAGACAAGGAATTTTTTTACTGTCTGTCTATCTGTCTGTCTGTGAACGGTTGCAAATTTATCCGCAATAATGGCGCTTTCGTCCAGTTTGTGTGCGTTGTTGCTGGCTTTTGTGATTCCCATGACAGTCGGTAGTTTTATACGAATTTCAAGCGAGTGAAACAGGACAAACTATTGTCCTCTCCCGGGCCAGTCACTAAAACGTTCCCATGGGGATGACCATCACCTTCAACATAAGCAGTACCAACATCAACACCATCAATACCATTATCAGAGTTCTCAGTTTCTTTGAAATGGGTAATTATATAGCGACAACTGTTCCCCCATCTTAGTGCAGTTCATCTCTGTTCATTTCCAAACTGCATGATAGACGAAAGACAGTGCACATAAAGCAAACATGGTGGGAATCGGTTTTATGGGAATGACGCTGGTCGTAACTGTCATTTTTACTATCAGTCAAAGGGAATGGCGCTTGTGCAATAACCGTATGTTTGTGCATGTGTGTGCCTTTTGTGTAAGTCAGATACAAGGACTTTCTGGTACTCCAAAAACGGGTCCAAGCAGAGCTTAAATTCGGTGCGGTCGTCTCCTGTCCGTAGTCGATGAGTGAAAGGCAATAAATTTCACAAACTACTCCACTTGAACGCAGACAGCTACAAAGTAGTCGAGGTAATCTGAGGGATAACTGAACCGATCTAACTGATGGGAGGTGCACGCACATCACACACAAACACACACAAACACACAAACACACGCATGCACAAGCACAATCGGAGGGGTTTTTCTGCTTTTCTACTTTTCAAAAAGTGAACCAAACAGGAGAAGCTCGTCACGTGCGACCTCAGTGGTCAGTATAACAAAATATGACTGACTGTTAAAGGTCACGTGTCTTCCACCGAACGGCTCCCAAAATCGACTGGTTCACAAATCCTATAGCAACCTGCCATGGGACACGGCAGGTACCTGCCTGCGGGAGGCTGAGTGATTCAATTTATTCGTGTAGTGTAAAATCTTGTGCTATTTGGTTCCAAAAATGACCTGAAAACTGCTTAGAGAAATCTTTACCTCCAGATTATACTGCCCAAATATTTCTAAGAATCTTGTTATTTTGTAAGTTGTACACACAAACGAGACTTTCTCCTTCCGGAAAACTGCGGATGCCAAATGAGTGGTTTAGCATCGAACTTGTCAGGAGCATTCAGGAATGTGTTTCCATCCGATTATGACCGACGCTAAAACCCATATGGAACTTTTGGAAGATGGATATCCGCTCGAATATGAACGTATTCTGGACTGAAACGCTTCGTACAAAGAATGACATTTTTCATTTACTGAATATAACTACACAATCGAGCTCCGGGCTTCCTTCATTGTACACTGGAGTCTTGAATGACAGGCGTTCGGTAGACACTGTTGATAATTCTTCGCAATAGGCCAGAACGAAAACAAGTTTAGCAAGGACTTTCTACTCCGATTTGCTCATCATCTGTATAGCTAGAACAGTTTTGCATCTATTGTAACTCATCAAATTTTTCTTTATTTTGTTCATATGAATTGTGAAACAATAAAAGGGTCCAAATTCTCATCTATCTGGATGCAACAGTCACTCAAAGCTTCTATGCTTTTTTCCAAGATCATGGATCCACTGCCTAAAACCCGATCTTCTATTATCAGTGTACTCGTTTACGATTGAGTATCCACGCGAGGAATCCACCTTCTTGGGAACGGCTAAGTGAATGATGGCAGGAATAAAGCAAACAACAGAACGTAGTTTTCTATTGTTCTCAACTCATCGTGCCCTAGCTATCACCGAACAGAACTGTAGGGACTCCGACTGTATACGTTCACTTAATCTCCACGGTGGAGTTGATTTTTCAATACCACTGTTGGCAAGCAGGACCATTAGAAAGGTGGTATAGTAAGAATCGCTTTTTTAAAAAACATGCTTGAATAGTTTGGCAATCATTATTCATTGTAATGTTAAACTAATAGCTAGCTTGTCAAGCCGCTGTTTACCAAAACGTTCCGTGCAGATGTGGGGTCCGAAATGCGTTGAGTTTTCTGTTAGAACGTGCACCCTAAATGTTGTTAAACAATCGGATATCGTGCTATTCCAATTGGGACTGTTTAATCGATTAGATGTAAGACTTTTCGTTTGTTTCTACAACTTAACTATAAGAAATGGAAAACATGGTTCTACAACACCTTTGGGTTCTCTCTTTTTATCAGACAGTTTAACACACATGTACACAAGGTCACGCACGCACAAGCACACACACACACACAAACACGAATGTGTGGTTCATGTAATCCTGATGATAGGAGACCATGTTTCCATTGTTTTGAATTTGTACAAGAAGATGACACCCGGCTTTTGTTTATGCTGTTTTGAGGTGGAACAGAGAGCCTACGGCATTGTAGTTAGGACTTTCAGAGGTCTGGTGAAGACATTCTGTACAACGGAGTTGTTGGTTCGTTGGTTAAAACGCCTCTTCAAGTAGACGATTAGGATAGTGCATTTTTTGCACTAACCCGGAAGTACTGTTATCGACCGATTGATATCGAATCAATTAGAATCTAAGATAAACTGTCTTCTGTATGGACCTGTCTAAGAGTCGTTATTCACTTTTCTTTACTTCGTTCGATCCATGTTACAGGTACGTGGTTTGTGCACAGTGCTTGAGATAAAACGGGACCGAATCAAGTTTGGCATGTGGTGAATAACTGAAAGGCTACTTGTTATTCTCGATCGAGCTGTAGTTTCAGAACACATCACTGTCGTACAGTCAAAGTGCTCCGGGCAATTAATTTTGCCTTGGGCTAAAATGTTCATCTTAATGACCGCTCTCGATTCCGATTCCTAACTAGATAACTGATCACATGTTTCATCTTCTCGAATTCCTTCTCCATTTCATCATAACAAAACAGGGAGGCCGGATCTCCTAAAGATCAACTGGACGCCGGTAATCCTCATATGACTCTCCAAACGGTAATAATCGAATCAGGAATTGTATTTTACCGTCCTCAAGTCCGCACTGGTGTTAAGATCTAAATACTATGGACACATGCAGCAATCCCAGGCCCGAGCTGTGCGTAAAAGAAGCTGCCTCATTCTTGTTAACAAACCTGATCAAAGCTCGATGAAGTATTATCGATTGTTTTGTTGATCAGGTTCATCGAAAGCTCTTTACTTTTTGTCCTATCACGCATTAGACTGATGGATTAACTGATGAAATGACAAACCAGTGTAATGAAATTTTAACGGGTTTTCTAACCGTCATTCATGCGGTACATGAATGCACTCCTAACGGTTCGAGAATGAGCTACAGAAAAGTAGTACTGTACACTATATTTTATTTATTGTTTGTTATTTCGGCCAAAATGAATTTGTTTTGGAATAGAAGTTTGTTCTGTGGACTTCTTGCTTCAACCGTGTTTTATGTAGAAGCGCAATAGTTGCCGGACAACCTGCCTATCATTTTTTAATGCAAAATTTATGCACTTCGCGTATATTACCTAATTCCCTTTACTCTAATCCACTGATTGTCGTTGATTTTTGATTCTATACTTCAGCCAGTACTAGAAAAAGTTGTCCAATTATCTCCGATGCACAGTTAGTATATTGTTTGTTGTGATTCGCGGCGGTTCTGTGACTCGAATAAAATTTCTGCCTTTTTCCATCAAGTTTGGCCGGAATCTGACGGTTAGTTCGTCTTGTGAGGATGTTGTAACACAAAACTCCCGCCTGATTAACCCCGCTAATTGCGAACACTCGGGACATAGAACTGAAATGTTTGGATATTTACTACACGAAATTGTTCATCATTAAAACATTGGACTTGTGCAAATCGACGAAGTCACGTTTCGACAATGGTCTTGTAATTGACAAAACACTGACGTAACAACTTTTGGGAAACTTAGGGAGTTGAATAGTTTCTTGCAATTAGTAAACAACTAATGTCGCTACATATACAAGTCAGATAATTTTAATGAATTCTGAACTGTACTCTGCGAGTGTTTGTTCGCGTACTGGGATAGGATTTGAAGAGCAGCTGAAATGTGGTTAAACCCCGGTCAATTGCTCACTTTGAGGTTAGTAAATGGTTTTAATCCAACGAAGGATGGATGCAGTTTCAACCGGAACATTTTACACCACAGTTTCCCCTTGCATGTGCATCGGGAGCACACGAAGCCCCATGGGCAGGACACATTAGTCTTTTACGAAGTTATTCTATTATCGTAGTGTGTATAAAAATGTACCTGTTAAATTGTTTATCGGAAAATAATGTGATTCCGGTATTTGAGACTCGATTTGCAGGTATGAGTGGCCTTAGTTCAGTTCTTTTCGAGCTTTCGACCTGTACGGAGGACAAGAAATAACTAATTTCCTGCAGCATTGTCGAAATGGAGTTGGATGATAAGTTTTGTGGTATTTAAGTGAACTCAAAATGTTTTGCCCGAATTCGTTTCACTGAATAAACTTGGGTTTGGAGAATTATAAACCGGAACTTTCAGGGAGTATCAAGTTGGGTTTTGAGGCATGTTTGATTTCGGTAATTTCTGCGTATGTACAATTTCTTTGGCTTTAGTGCCTACTTAAATCAGCATTTACTTGTTGTCACGCAAATTCGCTGTTCATCTTTAATCAACAGTAAACTAATTATGAAACGCAACGGGTGGTTTAAAAATATATCTGATCAGTGTTCTACCGCAACCTCTTGGATGCTTACTTTTGACGCAAACAATACCGAAGCTTCCCGAAAATTTCAGAAATTTAAAGTCACTTCGGAAGGTTAGAGCATGGAAAACAGAAAGAATATATATATATATACATATATACATATATATGCTCAAATATGGGTACAGGACTGGCGTCCTGGGATGCGTGGTTGAACAGGCAAGCAGTTTGGGAGAAGTTGAAAATAAAGGGAAACGATGTGTGACATTCGCGGTAAAAAGAAGGCCAAAAGTCCCTCTTCAAAGTTGCCTAATTCACGTACACTTTGGACCGCGTCCAACAATAGACTGGTCAGTAGAATCATTGCCACACGAAGAATGGGTAATAATAAATTGTAGGAAAATTAAAGATGCACAAATCAATGCTTGGGTTTCTCACTACTGGTGACAATGGCCGCTTTGGAATGCTGCATACCAGTCGGTAGAACAACGGTATTGGTATTTCGTTCCACACCTTGTTACATTAGTTTACAATTCTGAAGATTTCGTAAGTTTCGCGTTCTCAAAATGTTAACATTGTGTCACATTTACCTAAATTGGTTTGAATCCGGGGACCAGGTCATTCAGCGAAGAGGGCATATCCCGCGATGCGAACGTAGGCTGATGTATCGAAAGACTCGGGGTATGAATTACTGATGCAGGGGAGTAATTCATCTACTCTTAAACAAGTTTTGCTTCAATACCCAATCCTTTGTGGTGTTTGAACCATTTGGTCCATATTTTCAACTTGCCTCCATGGACCTTCAGTTTTTCAACAATCGAAAGCAAGCACGGTTTAAATTTTACTTTTAAATTGTATACCACATGTTGATTTGCCTCCAGGCAAATCATTTCCGAACTTCCAATGTGTCCTTCTCTTACGGGCCTGCTTTGTGGTCCGTGTAATACAGTCTGCTTGCCATACGTTCCACTCAAACGATGCGTAAGGTTTGCACACCGACGCACAAACCTAACCGATACCGATCAACCAGCAATTTGGCAATATCAAGCAACTCAATCGAAGCTGAAAGCAGCTCGACAAAAGCCCATGAGAAGATGAATAATAGCTGCCTAAGAGCCCACGTGACAAGATCGATAAAAATCATACAATTCATTTTGGATAGGGGGAACTTGTACTGCCCTTGAGTTCATGGCTTCTGGATCGCAGCTCATAAATCGTCTTTGGCGGTAATGTTATTTAGTTTTTCATGCCCGAATAAAGGATTAACTTTGATGGCCCTATCCTGGGCCTTGACCAAAGGGTTTGATCTCCAAGTTGGTGGGACAAAATGAGTTTCATAGCATGTTGGGGGTCGGTGACTGATTTTTTAGTTAATAAATATTTCTGCTACCATTTGACATCTGGCTGACCTGGTGGACGTTTCTGCCACGGGTACAAGTGGGCATAGCGTTGTATGCATCGTACCCCGCCCGTGGTTGCTTGACAAGACGCTTAGGCAGCTTTTCCAGAATAGTTACCAAGGCTCAGTCAACAGTGTGGACAACCTTCTCGCCTTCGTACTCTGATAAGTTAGCCTCTGTCGCCAGGAGGAAGGGAGGATTTACTTGGGAGAACCTGTCTGAGGTCCATCATCGCTTGTCGGCATTTCCAGTTGCAATCACGGCGACCAATCCCTTAAGGAGTCACTCCTGAATTGTTGATATGTTGTTCTCCTTATTCCAAACTGATATAAATTGCCCAATTTGCACTGGTTTTCGATGACTTCCTCTGTAAAATAAGAGAAAAATAATCATCAGATCGAAACAAACATACAAACGAGGACCATGTAAGCAAGGGTTATCGAGAAATTCCTACGAACGGTTTCACAACCAAGTCCAAATTGCGACATATTTTGAGAGATCTCTTGACAATTTCAATCCTAATCAAATTCCTGTTAGTGTATCATTTAGCTGGAACGAGAAGTTAACTGTTGTGAACAGACTCGATTATACACAGACCGCAACTGTGTAAATGCAACATTCGCAAAGAAACTCGCACACATTCCAATCAACTGTCATATCGCCATGCTGACACAAATTATCATCCATCACGAATGGAACAAAGAGCGAAATATGAACTCAAAGACTCAAACATATGTGAGCTTTGATCGACAGCAAAGCTATCAAGATGTAATTAAATAAGTTGTGTTTCCAAAGGTACGTTTAACGCAACTGTCGAACAAGAGATCAGTGTCAACAAATGTAAAGAACCGATTTAAAACTATTGATCATAAGTCCAAAAACGTACAAAAAGAAAGCGAAATGACAGTGAACACATAAACGGACACAAATCGAAAGGAATGCGTAGACGACTTGATCTTTAATTTTACGCGCAAGTAAATGCAATTTAGAGGCTGACCAATCCCATCAGTTATGTGGGCGGTGATTGCAAAATTAGTGTTAACCACAATCAAAGGGACAAGGTTTCACAGGGTGCAAAAAAAAAACAAATTCGCATAAAATTTAGTCGGAAACAATGAACATGAGAAGTCATTTAAAAAAAAAACATTCCGCAACATTTCAACAAAATTATATAGCACGCCACAGAAAAAGTAGTCACACTAAGAAGGGTAATTTGCTTCTCCAGGAAATTGTAACTCAAAGAAAACAGCATCCTAACAATTAAGAAAATAAGCGGGTTTTTCTATCTGTCTATCAATCAAATCTTTTCCCTCTATCTACATATATATATACCTATCTGTCCATCTATTCATCTATCTATCTATCTGTCTATCTAACTATCTACTCGTTTACGTTTATCATTCTCTGTTTAAGTCTCTGTGTCCATGCATCAAAATTACCTTCTGGATAAATCACAAATGACATTCCCGTTTTTTGTGGTTTCTACTTCATTTACTATGAAAATTCCACAGATCAACTGAAAGTTTGATGTAGATCCCAATGCCCTATTTGGAAGCATAGGAAATGCCCTCAAACAATAATAACATGTGTGTTCCAAAGAACTGGGTAATTCGATAAAATACGGTGTGTTTACTTACTAAAAATCCTTCAATTGAGCACGGACACAGCATTTGTTGGATGTCAACCCATGCCGCACTAGTGGAGCTAGGAAGACAGCAAAATGTGAGTATATTTTGTAATTGGTTTACAAGGAATGCCATTCGACTTCCATTACAACCAGCACTATTACTGCTACCACGAGACTTCTCTTCCTCAAAGTCCTTAAGCAAAAGAAAGATTCATTCAGTCGGGCGAGGGGGACAAATGGAAGAAATTGGTCTCCAAGATATTACAATGTAATTACTAGGAACTGGGTTTAAATGGTCGAAATCTAGCACCATCACGTTTGCATAAACTGTTAGAAAGCAAGACTTTCACTAGTTCTACGAATCGAATTGGAGTCCGGAGTTACATTCACGAGGCTCCTGATCTGACATATTGATCATCATCTGTCTTTTACTTCCTTTATTAATGAAATAGTGTACACCATTTTTCAGGAAGTGGACCGCGGCCAACAGAGGGCTGCCATGTGGGGAAGTTGACCGGCGGTGGGAGAATTCGAACCCACGACCTCCACGTCCAAACGCCACGCCCTCATCCGTTTGGACATCGTCGGCCATCTGGTATTGTTGTCGACATTGAGGTCGTCTATTAAATAAAGCCCATTAGCTTTGGGTGGGAAAAGTCTACTACCGTCATAATGAATGTTGTTATTGCTGTTGATGGTGATCGTTTTTCAGCCTCTCTTTCATCAGCCACAGGAATGCCTGCAGTTTGCGCTACATTGGCATAATTTTGTCCGACTTTTCCGGACCAAGTTTTATTCGACTACATTCCATCACTTCATTACTGGCTCTCCGAATAAAGTGTTGGGGGACGGTTCTGAAAGTCTTGATTATCTAAAACTTTATAGTTGGTACTTTTACGATTAGAGGAAAAGTTCAAAGCTCAAATCCGGATGAGGGATCTTTTTAATGTGTCATTTCTGTCCCCACCCCCCATTGATTATGAGGCTGTCGACCAAGTGGGTTCATATGTGTATTGCTGGATTCATATAAACCATCAAATTGACACAGACAAATTCTTCGCTAGTCATTTTTTTCGAAAGACAATGTTTGTACAGCAGAGCAACAAAGGATGATCATACTATATCAACCTTTTCTATTCTACCATACCACGTGAATCTCCCGGTCGGAAATGTTGAAAGCACAGTACAAGATAATCTACGAAATGAAATAGTTCCATTCAATTCTGCAATCAAGTTTGAACTGAAACACTTACGCGAGATTACCAGTGCACCATGTCCACTGACAGATAATTCTTCAGACGTTGATGACAGTTGGTTGTATTTGCAATTTTTTTTTTCAGGAACACTACTGAACACGATATAAGTGACGGAAATGGTCGAACATTGCACGACATAAACACCCAGATAGAATGGGCATTTTTGTCATCTAAATTATTTATGAGTATCGTAAGAGTTAAAACAGGGTATCCTCATGAACTGTTGCACCACCATAAGAAGCTGGCAGACATTTTGCTCGAGCCAGGATTGGAAAACCTCCTCAAACCTACCAGAAAAGTATGCTTACTTTTAAGTAGGTGGAACAGAAAGGATTTGTCACACAGATGACAACAGCCTCTAGGAATCGAATCGTGAAGCGTAATGTTGACAGGTTATTTTTACCCATTTAGCATGGAACCTCAAAGGTGACTATCATCAAACTGTCTAAAAGGTTGAAAAGGTTGTACACAAATCAGCGATTTAGTTGGCACAGATGGATGGCATCCGTTTCTGGACTCAACTTCCGTCACATCAGTCACGTGTAACAAAATTCTCACAATGATGCTTATCCGATTTTGGAATTTAAATGAGTTGTTTATTGTGATTAGCTCCGGTGAATAAACATAGCTTACGAACAAAAGAAGTAAGAACTCGACAATAACATTTTCGGCTCACGTGACCCACCGATATTCCCACTTTCTGCCTCATGAATATGGGTGAAGGTTGAGACATGTAACAAATCAACATGGTTTCGGTTTGATTGTGACTGAGAAAGTGTCTCCCGGGTTTCCCGTTTGATAAAAGAACATACTAACAGATAAAATCGGTCATGTCCATCACTTGTTCGAGCTATTTCGACTGCAGCATGGTGACTGGATGGTGGTGTTGATAAATGAACAACTAAATGACTGAATTGGTGAATGAATGAACGAGCGAACAACAGAATGAACTGTCTAGATTTATGGCTCAACGTTTCAGAGACAGAAAAACACGGAGGAGAAAAATTAATGGTGTTTCTATGGATGAAGATAAATGGTACACAATGGAATCTACGAAACCGCAATTATTCATTCAAACTTTCTACTGCCACGAAGTGGAGTAGACAGCAACTCCATCGACAACACATCCACCACACCCATAATGGTAGGATTAACCCCCCGAATCAATACAAACAGCTATCCACTCAAAACTCATTCATTTTCATAACGGTCCGGAATATAGATGGGCATCAAAGCAACTGTTGTCTGGACGTGAAATTACGCAGCAATTTCGTCCAACTCTGATCAGCATTGTCAACCAAGAACAGAATAAATGGTCATGAAACGTGTAGCGAGTAGAACAGGAATGCAATGTCTGAACGCAAAAATGGAAGTATGCGCACAACCACAGTGAACAGGTGGGAGTTCGCGAGATGCATGTTATAGATTTCTGTCTCCAAACTGAATACATGTGAACTGTTTGCTTGTTTGAAACCATGTATAAAACGTGTGACCTTCAAATTACTGGGCAGTGTAGGAGATCATTCACAGTTACTGGCGGTCCACTCACCGACAGTAATTTCCTAGGTTAACAGATGCCTATAGCGAGCAGTCTTGTCTGAGGTGCACAACTGCTATTGTTGTGGATGACATTATTGTAAATTCCGTGGAAATTAAAATCAGAAATGATTTGAGCATTTGCATCGCCTGCGAATTAAGTGACCAGCATAAATCAGATAAACCATAATATTTCCCAGTCACTTCTCTCATTTCCAGTTTCGTGTGCGCATCCATTGAAGCGAGGAAAAAAGATGCATTTTATCAGTATGGACGAACCCGTCGACAAAACGCAATTCACTTGAAGCATCGAAAAGCTCTAAAATATTTCAAAATGCATTCGGGTGGCTGAATAGTCAAGCTGTACACGTATTCCGCAGGCTTGTTGCTTCATCAGCGAGGGAACTTGAAAATCAAGCAGAAGAGTTTATAGGGATATAACCGAATCCACCAAAAACACCAAGGGTATAACAAAATATGAAAGCAGAAGAGGTTGAGTGATTACAATATTTTCGGCTTGGTCGAGATAAACCCTTATAAGTTCCGTTATCAGTTAGCAAATTACATTTTGGACTAGCTTGTTTCATCGGGAATTTTTATGTTATGTAATGGTATAAATGGAAATCAGAAATCCTATTTGATCACTATTTATCTATATTTGGAAAGGCTCTAACCAGGAGAGTTAGGTGTGGACACTATGTTGATGGTCAGCGTAAAATCATCCGGAACTGGGAGGTGAAGACACAAATGAATGTGCAACCTATTGAGATTGTATTGCCTCCACGATTCGCAAACGATAAATGAGTGACTGATTCCGCGTAAGTCATTGTTTTTAACTAATTATCGGTCCCACAATTAAATCCGAACGAAAGCCAGTTCTTTTGAATGGTTAGAAATGCCATAGCCAATTTCTACGATGGAAGACAAATATTACAGCTATGGAAAATTTGGCTTAGCAACAATAGGTCGTCGGGAAACTGTGAAGCCAAGATTATCACCTGTTAAAAGTTCGCATTACAAATCGCTGTCTAGAATCCACTCCCCCTTCTTATTGGGAGGTGCATCGAACTAATTTTAATGTTTACTCGTGTGGAGAAATTACCAGTTGAAGTGAAATGTTGCCGATGTCAGTTAATGTGAAATAGGGACGAAAAGAGCAACAAGATTTACAAGTAGCGATTTTAACCAAGAACTTGCGGTTCGTTTTAGTGATTGATTTGTTTCAGTGATGTACACATTTTATGTGAAGAAGCATAAAGAGAACCTAGCCAAGATAAATGTATAAAAACATCTTCACTGAACATAGCCAAATTTCAGTTTTCTTTCCTGGAAATACGAACAGTCTTTCATTTGAACTGACTCCTACGATAGGAACCTCGGCGTTCACGAAATTTATGGCTAACTTTCACAAAATTTCTTCTGGTCATCGCTCCTCAAGTTGCCATGGTAAATGGACTACTGTACAGGTCAATGACTCAAGCCCCGCTTTACTCCTTATTTACTGGACTTGGATAAAAATAAACCACTCATTAGTTTTTCCTTATTAAACCTCGAAAGTCTCGGAGGGTTTCAAGGTAAAGCTTGTATTATTCTAGTTCACCCAGCCGACATGACTGTTTAATAGATCACTTTCATCAAAATTTCGCTCGGAAATCAGGAGTATGGATGCAGCAATAGTTCTTGAAGGCCAACCACCTGGCCACGTTTGCAAGCTCCATATGGGCACATGATCACCCCACAACTTGTTTTTAATTGAAGTTCTATGTATACAGATTGTACAAGTAGGTAGCAGCATCTGATGTACTGGCATTAAACGTGGAACCAGTCGCATGCTTTCGGAAATTCTTAGTTGTTTATTCAAATGATGCTATTTTATTACCGAATCTGCTCAAAAACTGAGAGACACTGAGCTAGGAACCAAATACTTCATACCGCCTGGGTCAGAATACACGGTGGTGACAATTCCTAGTGTTGTCAGCATTGCGCTTTTGCAAGAAACTCACGAACAGAAAGCCGGGAATTTCCTCGGCACGCCCCGAGAACAGAAAATTTTCACTACAAAAGACAAACCTCTGGTGCTGTTGAAATTAGACGTGAGCTAATGAAGCCTTATTACCACAGGTTTTTATGGAGAAACAAGCATGCTATATGATGGATGTGAAAGGACTCACACTGAAATCATAAGTTTATCCGTCTTTCTTGATTCTTTCCGGTTTCACGTAGTCTTACAAATTAGGTTGTTCGGTTGGGCATTTCCTTGGGCACTGGCGCTTTGAATCTAAAGCGATACGACATATGGCTCTATTTTGTCGGCAACATCTAGACTGTCAAACACTGACTTCTGAGTAGATCGGATAGAACAGTGTAAAGTTCGCCTGGAAATTGTCCACCTTAGAGAAATTTTGCTGAACATAGGATGAGTAATTCTTTTCTCGCCTATTAGTTAAGAGATCAAGGGTAACACACGGTCTGGTGAGTGACTGCACAGACATTATTTTCCACCTTACAAATATATATCTGCTTTACACCGTCAGGAGTATATATAGAAACTATTCGTTGAAGAGTCCATAGAAGAATCATAGATGTGATTCGTAGTTAATTATTTGTTGACTGAGCTGGACAACCGCCTAGGAACGAGTTCAAAATGCCACCAGAATAGATATAAATTGTAAGTCGTATCTGGAGGAGCGAATGAAATTTCCAAGGAAGTACACAGCCCGTTTCGCGGTTATTGGCGCTAATCAGATATGCTTATCCCGTAAACTCTTGTTCAAACAACTATGCTAGTGAGATATAAAAATTCGGAGTGTACTAGTTTAAGGATGTTTTGTCAAGAGACTGTGGGATACGCATGTCTGATTAGCGACAATAACCGCAAAACCAATCAATACTTCCCAGGACATTTTATTCACTCATCCAGATGCTCCTTGCAACTTTATATATATATATATATACATATATAAACAAGTCTATATACGCATAAATCTTGCACGGATTCACGCATCAGTGCACAGGCTAAACTAGTTCTTCTGGCTTGTTAACCCGTCAGAAGAACTTAATAATGAGCATACTTTATTTGAGCGACTTCGCTCCCCCTATCTGGAATAACAGCTGACCTCAGTACTGAGTAAAAACAATCCTTTATTAAGCTTTTATTTAGTATGGCATCAAATAATTAAAAGTTACCAAAAATCTTTAGACCAATTTATTCGTTGACACTTGCAGTCCCGGCCAAAAATTATTTTACGACGCACATTAGCACGTCTTTCTAGGCATTAAATGTAAGATAATAAAATACTCCTTTTCGGTGAAAATGCTAAAGCCAGTAATCGAAGACAATCTCAGATTTTAGAGTTTGTCATTCTAAGGACTTCATGTTTCTGCTGTCTCAATAGATTTTGACGAAACGTGCTGTTTATTTGATAGAAAATGATAATAAGGACACAGTGCACCATTCTAATAAATTTTATCACAGAATTTCATAGCTAGGATCAATTCAGTGATTAAATCACTCGGTAACTTGCTGTCCACCCATAAAAAGGTGATAGGAGGTTTGGTGGTTTTTCGTTTTTTGTAGAGTGCATATGCCCTGATAGGATCGTTATCGTGATTTATCATTGGTAAACAGATGTTTAAATGTAAATCACTAACTCATTTCAGGGCTGAATATTCGGAGAAACAAGAGAGTACTGTCATTTCTACCGTGCACGCATATCAGTCAGACAATTTATTAGACCGAACAGGCAGAAATCAGCATTGTAGAACGCTCGCAAATGATTGCGTGACTAGTACGGCTAAAATCAGTACACATTAGTTTTATTATTAATAGTTCCTTTTTTCGCCCCTTGTCGTTGCCGTTGTTGTCATCGTTGTTGTTTTCATGGTCGTTTTTGTTGACTAAGTTGCTGAGTGAAAAAATCAAGCTAGTCACATAATTAGAAACTATGCTTCCTCATTCACCTTCCAAAGTGGGCGGATAATGCCATGAATCTCAGACACTGTCTGGTTTGTGCGTGATGATCAGTCTGGCCAGCTTCACTGAAGTTAATCTGGCTAACTTTACTTTGTAATGAGTGAAAAACATGAGATTTATTCCGTGCTGAAACATGTTACACCGAGATTCGCCTTGTTGCTTACAATGACAAATCATCTCAAGCGTGCGTGATTTCACGTTTGCCATCCTACGGCCCTATACGCCGTGCAGAACCAAATGGCTAAGGTCAGATCGATATGAAAAGTTAATCTTCGAAAATGGTAGCCTTGTTGTTGTTCTAGGCCAACATTTACCGTGTACGCCTCTAACCAGTGTCACACGTGGGCGTCACTATTATCTGCTCCATACTATAGATAGTAACCAGTCAGTTTACTTCAGCACAGTGACTTGAAAGTGTCACTGGTCTAAGACACAACACGATAGAAACATTACCTGAACCGAATGGACGACATGGTGAGCATTGCAAAGTGTGGGAAAATCAATGATGATCAATCAGGCCAAGTGGGATGAAACCGGTGAGAGTAAACTATTGCATAGACCATCCACTCCAAGAAATTACTGTCCGTTTCGTGACCAACAGGTACAGGACATGATGCAGAAATTGTTGTTAATTTTACCCTGATTTCTTGTCCTTCCCAAGTGAATCGAGTAGCATTTCATACCCGAGCTAGTTTTCCTCGCCACACCTGTGCGCTGCTTCTGAAAGACGAAACTCAGCGTTCGTTGGTTGCTCAAGATGACGGGGAAACAGAGGAGAATTAAAAATGACAAACCTACTGGGCAATGGTTCCTCTTCCGGCAAAGCTTTAGATGAAATAGAATGGTCCAAAGACCGACAGCACTGTCCAGGACAATGCTCGCGTCACGAGGAGTACTTGGTTTTACTAGCCGGAGTGGTGGAAGGAGAAAACCCGTTCGAAAAGTCCGTCCCCGTGAATTTGGGAGGCAGTGTTAGAAGCATTTTTAAAAGTGAAAATTGCAGGAATTCCACAGAGACAACACAGAACCACTTGAAGTGGCGGGAAATAAGCTCGTCAAAGAGTCGTACCCAAATCACACCCGAAATATCGAAACTGGGTATCGTAGCAAAGTAGCGGAATGTGGATGGTGACCCTGTGCGAGCTGAGGAAGGCTAGGTGATTAGGAGAATTATGGCACCCATGAACGATGTCAAAGTGGTTGAATAAGGTCTTGGCCTTCATTTTCCAGGCTGCTGTCGTAAGCAGAACTTCATTTTAAAAGACGCTGACTAACACTATATTACCACAAATCAGAGGAAACCACCAGATGAAGTTTTGAAACTTATTTTCTTGCAGCATTCCTTGGCACATGTCAGTGTGACGATACCAGCATTTTCAACGGCCGAGGTTTGCCATCAACCAGAAGTATCTGAACATCTCGGCTAGGGTTCGGTGATTGCCGTGTCTTGTTGCTTGACTAGAACTGCGACGGCTAATCTACTGAATTGGGCGGACGAGTAGTCTAGAAGAGAACTAATATCATGAATCTTGCTAGTGGGGCCGGTGCGTCAGGACGTGGTCGGTATCAGGTTATTCACATAGGACAATTAGGGAAATTAGCAATATAAAACCATGAGATAAAAAGTAATTACTCATGTTAGACAAAATAAATAATGTTGCAAGCCGAATCTAGGTTTGTTTGCTGACTTCTACAAGTATAGTTCCCAGGAGTTAGTTCACTGTATTCATGCATTCAAGACATTCTTCAAGATTTTTAATTCTGTGCACAGTTATTTTACCTGGTTTACAGAGGATGGGACATAAAATGTAACTTTAGTCGTTCGTTTTTATAAAACATCTTATTTTGGAAGCATAAAATAAGACAGGTCGCTCCACTTGTCTACCCTTCCTAGGTGCTCACAGGCCACTTAGGGAACGTCAACTTAGGAGTATTTCTGGCCACAAAGCAATCGAATTTGGAGTTTATTCATTTTTCATTGCACCCCTGTCAATCGACTTTTGCCCCCTCACGGGAGCCCCTGTTCAGTTTTCTTTTCTCACACTAATACTGCTCCACGTCACCATATGTAATGAAATGCTCTTATCGGCCACGGAGACAGCCGCAGCTCATGGGAAACAGTTGAATGATGCTCCTTTGTTTTCCTACATTGAGCTCACTGATGACGTCGCCCAGAGGAATACTTGTGTTGACTGGTACAATGCACGGTGAGTGTGTTGTATCTGTCCGCAAAATTACACAGGCAGGAAGATGTCGTACTGATGGTACAGTCCTAGTGAATAAAATCGATTATCGAAATCACACACGTTATTTATAGAAGTGTGCATCGCGAGATTTCAGAATCACTGACACCAAACTGCACCGTTAGGACAGTTTTCTTTTCCCTACTTGCTGCTCTTATAATCCCCTTAAATTCCAAAATTACTTTGCAGCATGGGGTATGCGGTACATAATCTGCAAAACTGCGAATTTTATCACTCACACTTTGGCATCGTATTTTCTAAACCAAAAACCACCGAGGCAATTCTGCGACCCCATAATACTTATGTAATAAACGAACCTACTATTTATTTTTGTTCATCATGGACAGTCATGTTATGTGGATCGTTTGGTAAGCTCTTCTGTCAGCCTTAGCCTCCTATAGAAAAGTTACCCATTATCTGGGTTGAATGAAGCGACCAGCAGCCTGTGGTCTGCGAAGACCAATAGCGGATAATTTTTATACGGAATCGGTTGAATCCAGTAGACCTTCGAGATCCACTAGAGTTAGTTCGGTGGTTACCATATGCGTATTTTGATCGTTCGTCCTAGCTTGACATCCCAGTTCACACGTGACTGACAACCGTTTTTGGTGGTTCCTTTGAGAGACGAAACATCTATTAATTTAGGGGATTCTTTGTGTTTCAAATGACACATGTCGCGGAAGCAGCACTTACCTCATCAGCGGAAATCACAAGAACACTCTACAATTTTCACTTAGTCTGTTAGGAACCGAGAGAATAATCTTCATTGTTATTTTGGGAGAACAACTAGATGGAGACGTTTGCGTTCGGTACTTCATTGGGCGAACAGTTTCCTCATGATAACAAAACATCACGGAAAATAAGACGAGCTGGAAACACGTGTTCATTTTTATCCTATTACTAGTATATTCCACAGGTTTAAGTTGCCACCTGATGTACTGATTCGGCTATCCTAAAGCGATGGCTGGATGATGAGGACCATCACGCATGCAAACGCAATGTAGACAATTTAATCTATAGCAGTCACCTTCGCTTTTGATTTCATTGTATCGGACTGTCGCTTTTTGAAACATATTCCAACTTACAGAAATCAAATTTCCTAGCCATACATCGCCATACTGGAAAGTAAATTTATTCCATTTGAACGTCAGACGTATCATCGAAAACAGATCAGTTAGGACTTACAAGCAGTTCATACTTCTCGTGCATTTTGCCCTCCTAACGCGACGAAATCGATCAGCTTGAGCCTTTCTACACAACGGTCAAGCGCCAGCTTTTGCCATCTGAAGGGCGAAATTCTTGTCGTGTCAATATTATGTGCACCACTGAGAGCTTTAGGGATAACATGTTCAGCCCACTCACTAGCCGGAAGCTACTGACAATCCTGTTTGAACAGTAGTCTAGCGCACCCATGTTTTACATTCAGGTGTTCAGTCGTAGCGTGAACAAATGAATTTCGCCATTCCTACCCTTAATGTATGGTTATCCCTTCGGTTTTAGTTGATTGCCTACTGGCTCCATATGGCAGTCGTCAGGTGATAAACATAGGGTCTTTCAGGACCACATGATGTAAGGAGTGTATCGAAATGCGCCATGTAATGATTTTAATTGTGGATGATATAATGTTATTAACACAGCGTTGTTGGTAGATGTAATGCGCCAACGTTTCGACTACCGTGGGTAGTCTTTCCCAATGCAAGTTTTACAATCAAATCAAGTCGTTCAAGCTTGATTTTACGAGGTCAGATCTTTCAATAGTTGGCCAAATTTTCCATTTGACAGTCATCAGTTGGCTGACATCCCCTTTCAAAAACTACTTTGTAGTCTCATCAAAACAAAGTGAAAGTTGAAAGAAAGGAGAACTCCAAGCATGTACGTACGAAATTTACTTGGTAGATCTTTGGGAATATCAAATTTACTGTTCAGTTGAAATACTTTCTTACTGAGCAGGCAACAATAAGACGTGTCTTCTACTTTGGGTATTAACGATTTTTTTCTCTGTAGCTTGACCACAGCTCTAAATGCCTCTAGACTTCAACGATGGTCTACGATAGTTAGAAACGAAAAAATGCATCACTTATCTACTCGTCTAAACAAAGCTTATGTGTGTTGTTTCTCAAACACCCCCTTTGTATCCAGTGACAAGAGGAACATCATCGATGACAGTTTGTGTTTTAGCAGTGAATAGGTGGTGGAAACTGTCAGGAATTATGATATCCATGATACTCAACCGTCCAGCGTCCAACTTAGTGGTGCTTAGGTACAGCCAACAAGCAGATAAGGTGGAATGACTATCGATGCATACAGTACCATGTAGCGGCGGTCCAGTACACACACCTGGTCAGGTTCTACTTGCTATATGCACAGTTTCAAACTTGATGTCAAATAGCTTGGCATGTACTAATGGCCTCTTACATAGCCTGTCATTCAGCGGACAGGTGAAGTACCTGTTAACCGTCTGTATTAAAATGGTTGGTTAGTAGACAGCTGACGACTGGTTGTTTCAATGGTTGACCGAGGCTTGTCAAGTCTGACCTGGTTAGTTTATCCAGTCACAGACAGCACAGCAAATACAGTTGATTCGTCAAGGTCACTGTCATCCTCATGAGAGAACCACTTGAAAACTCGCATCCGTGAACGACTTCTGATATTTTGATATTAATCCCTGAATCCATATTTCTTCCCATCCCCCTAAACTGGTTGTTAATGTGGCACAGGATTGCCTGACTCATTCTTGTCCTGTTTTATATGGGTCCTTATCTATAATATGCCTGTCAGTGACAACTGCAAAGTGTCAGTTGGTGCCTAAGCATCGCTGTCAAGAGGACTGTCTACAAAGACACGGGCTTCGTGCCACGGGGGCAGGAAAACAAGTTTTGGATGTAGAACGAATATGATCTGTCTATTCAATGGCCTGATCGACGTGAGTATGCAGCTCTGGGTGCGTGGTTGTGTTTTCATGTCATCTGAAGGGGGTTTTTGGAGTGTCACGGAAGAGGATGGGAATTGAGACTTCTTCCACGATAGATATTTGCTTGCTTTCTCCAGAGCCACAAAAATGAGCATGCACACATGAACCGTCAGACCTTTTTTTCTTTTCCGGCCGATCTGGTGTTCTGTGTTGACCCCATATAATCAGAATGGCCACCAGGTTAACCAGTGTACTTTTGTTCTAGAACTTAAGCAAACAGAATCGGGAAACTATTTCTAGTCTCTGTTTTTCATTCATTTGTTTTGAGATGACGTGCGAAATCACAAGGGATGTGGAATGAATAATCCACTTAGGCACACTGGATGCTTTGCGCACCCTTGGATGTTAAACATCGCTAATTCACGTTCGGGTGCCTTGTCTACGTGTACTTCTCAGTAGGACATCTGCTCGATAGGCGGGAGGTCACCAATTCGATTATGGCTCCTGGCGTTTTATGTTTGTTCTCCACGAAATATGAGAAGGATCCACTATCGGTCGAACTCTTAGTTAGTGTCTCGACCATTTTGAAATGGAACATGAAACGCTAGTGGGAACAAAAGAAAAAATCGACTACGAACATCAACAGTGGCTCAAGAAAAAGTTAATTGTACATAAGCACAGAAAACTATGTTGAAAATGTGTGCGCGATCTGAAAACAGATTGTGCTAAAATTTCTGGGTGAACATTAGCTAATTAAAGAGTTGCGCTTATCTGACCCAACTAATGCGTCTTCTAAGCGATGCTCTAATTGTTAACTGTTGAACGAGATATTAAACAAAGCTAACATCCGGTCTTTCCTCTAGTCGCAGTGTACTGTGACCTTCACATATCACAGGTTATATTCCGAGGGGCACACGGATATACAGGAATACTGTGTGAACCATGTTTTTTCTTGGTATAATGGCCGGTCTACGCCTACTTGCACTTCTCCGGACGGGTGCATGTTTAATCTATCGTGATGGATTTCTAGAGAAGCGCCGTCCGAATTCACTCGACAAACCCGAATCTCTCACTTCATTAAGGATTCCAACTGTGTGACCCTGGAACATGATAAATTTGTTTTACGTCAACTTAGATTCGATGCCAAACAGATTGTTTATTTGGCCTGAAGTGAACACTGGGCCTGTTGACCTACCGCCTTCTGATAATTGATGAGAAAAATTCATTTATTGTGCTGTCATAAGATTTGGCCCATCCAGGAATCGTGGTTTTGGTAGTGGTCGGGTCCGCGCGTAAGTCAACACAGTAGTCCCGTTTTTCTGGGTCAAGGACGAATACCGAGTAACAAAGAAACAGAATGAAATGCGCAATGCTATTTATGACCTTGGAAATGACATCAACATTGTAGTTCATTGTAAACTTTTTCGGTTGTCCCATCTCGAGACCTCAAGCTCCGTTGAGCAAACGAAGATAGGGATAACAATGTTTCAACATGAGCTTTGCTCTTTTTCCACAAAAAAACAGCCTGAGTTCAATTCAGCTTTGGTCTCCCGCCATTGGAAAGTATAGCAAGTTGGAGGTTTGGATGCAGGCGAGCATTCCGACGCAAATAATCAATGTCACGTCTAAAAATTGAACAGTAATTTACCAACTGTAGATAATTCGTGATGATACTGGCGGGTTTTATTGCAACATGAATTTTGACAATTCGAGTGAACCCCGGTTGCGTGAGTAAATGCCAGTCAGCGTTTCCAAGCTGTTGCGAAGCCGATGGGTATGTAAATATTAAACTCAATTACCATAAACTTAAAAGCGAAAATAAATACAATTAACATGATCGATGGGACTTCAAATTCGTGGAAAAAAGCACGCGACAATTTACCATACTACCGAGCTTCTCCCTGTAATGCAAGCTTATATGAGTGTATATAGTGATTAAAAGTACAATATAATTATGCTACTACTAGTTTCCCCCTGTTTACATCGTCTGATCCTTCACTCCCCGAATAAATAAAAGTTCGTTTAGTACAATCCCTACAAAGGCCTTTCTTTCATCAATAGCAGTAAGCCTAAGTTTATGAGTAACTGCATGCTTACAACGTGTTGGGTATCAAGATTGTGGATGAGATCTGGTTAGCTTTAAAGTCGTATTGCAACAAACCAGGGTTAACTTGAAAGTAAGGGAGAAGAACGGGCAGTTTTTTCCTTCCGGCAGCTGGTCTTCTCCTCCACAGACTGATTTGGTGTTTCACAAGTCAATTCTGTTATTTATGATTCAATTTTTTTAAATCTGAGTTGAGGCAAATATAATCATTTTGGAGTCTTGACCCTAGTCTAGCCAGCGGTTCCGAAAGCGTACAAATATAAGCTCAATAGCCTCTGTCAAATCTGTCAAAAGGACATATTGCTCCAGAAAAAATTCTTGAATTCTGGAAACTTTTGCTTATTTTTCCCGTTCTCATGAAAGAATCTAACGAGTTTTCACCTTACCAATAGTATTTAGGAGTGCATTTCAAAGCATGATTACCTAATTCCGTACTTTTGACCCATGCCAGTTAGCCCACGAATTGTCTGTATCGGCTCTACTTTCACCCTCCGCCATGTAGTTAATCCTACTGCACTTAGTCCGAGTAGCTGTCATCTTAACTATCTGGTGTGCCGGCAAATTTGCTGTCCTTATTCCCCTGCCGATTGGTTGTTCCTTCCTGCAGCAACTTACACTGGTATCCGTTCTCCCCTTTATTGTAACAGAACCCTATCTGCAGAGATCCTTATTGTTTTCAATCCGTAACGCACAGAGGATGCATACGTATCCCATAAACACGGGCCCACTTCGAAACCTATATTCATTTCTATTAATTCAACTGATTTCTACTTTGCCAGCCTTGGTGTAAGAAACGTTTGTTGCGTTTGTTCATTGCCACAGTAGAAGCAGAATATTCCCTACCGCTTTTGTCGTTAAGAATCACTCTGACTTGTACAACACTTTCTGTCACCAACCGGAGTCTTAGGCTACACACGTCCGAAATTCTTCTGGCCGTCATACCAGAAAAAATGACTGAAATTCCTTCCTGGTGCCCAGAACATGAAGGGAATATCCTAATATCGTAAGTTGTTGCTTCCCGACTTGGTCAGCGAGAAGCGATTAGTGATCGAAACGCCACTTTCATTGACAGTCACCCGAACATTGCCGTTCTATTTATCCGCTGGTTATCGTCACGCACACACTGACGTTTCTTGCCATACTGCCCCTGTATTCCATAAGTACGTCATGCAGCATGAAAGCTTCTGTTGAATTGAATCGGGCGTTAAAAGAACATTTGTAAAAGCATCCCCTCAATTACTGACAGTCAACCATATTGGCGCCTTAGATGTTGCCATAGAGCGGAGAAGCTGGATTTGGCTTAAATCAGATTGTCTGGTGATCGAATATACATGACGTACGGTTGATGCCCAGTTGAAAGTTCCTTGTCCACTCAGCCCGAAATGCCATAGTATATCCACAGTATGGGCATCTTCTACATGTAGTGACCTAATAAGTGCACTTGAATGTGGCACACTGGATTCGGTGACATTACATTTTCACCCCACCCTCCATTTTGGCACGATTGATGTCTATTCCGATAAACTCTAAGATTTCTTCGTACTTTTGTGTTAAGTAAAAGTCACACTGATTCTCTTGTTTTTCTTTGGGCATCTTCAACTGAAGACGCGGGTTTTTGCTTGGACAAGACAACAGTGATTGTGCTGATCGCGTATCCCTTAGATGTTACCTTAAAGTCTTGCCAGATTGGCCGGATGAGGTGTGAAGAACTGTGATTTGATCGAATTTTTCGATAGCTATATATTCTCGTTTCTTTTCATACGTTTACATCTTCGCCGATGTAGAAAAGTTTCGGCGTTTTTAAATGTTTATCGTCGCCGCTTAACACTGCAGGCTCACTGTTGTAGGTGTCTTCGGTGTGCGTTCGAATACTCTTAAATACTCCCATTATCTACATTGGGATAATTATGGTGTCTCTGTGTGGGATTAGTTCAGATGTCAGCGTAGCGCTGGACCCTTGTTCTGTACAGCACGAAAATTGTGTTTAGGCTTGAATTTTCGTTTGATAAACGGAGTGTCACAACTGTCCCCAACTTAAATGAGATTAGGTGCTGCTAATTCCCAACAAAAGTGGCACAAGTGATTATGCAATGCACCCCAAAGCTGTCATCCTGGGGCCTAAGCAGAGTTCTGACGTGAGAAAAGTGCACTTGCAAATAACCATGCTAAACTGTAAATCTGTTATGGCACTGGCACTGCAGGTTAGTGGACTATCGCTCCCTCGACCAAATCTAATCCCGATCATGTTGTTGGATGAAAAATCTTATGCCTTTGTGAAAGCATCAATCCACGTTGACCGAATTTTTATCGGCAAGTTCACCCAGACAGTGAAAGTATTTGCGGTGTAACTAGCCATTTGGGATCTGTGAAAATTAATCAGACCTCCGTTATAAATTTGTCGGTAGGCATTCAAATCATTCTTTTATCATCGTCTGAAACTTGGAAGATTATACTATCTCGGCGATCGATGTAGGGCGGATGCTTCCAGATTCATTAGTTAAAGATATGCACCTATCTATGTTATGGAAACTGAGTTCTGCATTGTTCTGCCACATTCGCTGATCATTGTTGCCACCTGACCAACAATAATATCACTAGAAAAACTTCACCCTGAATTAGCCCACTTTTATGATAACCCAATGAGTACAGTCACAGTGATCGTGGTCGCTGTAAGAAATAAGACAACCATACTCTAGAATATTTTATGGTTCTCTGCGCAGATTGTACCTGATCGGTTGAACACCGATGTGCTCGTTTATTTGTGTACTGTCATTGAGTCAGTCTATTGATTTCTAATCAAAAAAGGAATTGCTGTCTACGGGAATTCGTGCAAATCGAATGGCACAGATTTACCCGAATCGGGTCGACTGGGAGTTGAATTTCAACCACTGATTAGGAGAAATTTTAGATGTAATTCGGACAGGTGTGCCCGTATAGAACGTCAGCTGGCCGAAGCGCATCCATTTGTGAGAGTGATGTACAGGGTCAGCAGACCGATCCGTTCAGACCAGTAGGAGATGTCCACTGTCCACGTGCCAGTCACCTGAGGAAAGTGACCGGTGGGACTAAAAACTAGAGTGACGTCCGATACGTAAATGTTGACTGTTCAGACCACAGGATTTTTGAAACCCCATATGGTCTAGAGCAGAGGAAAAGTTTGTTTATTTTTAGTGTTAGCGTTTTGGGAAAGCTTTAATTTCGAAAAAAGTCAGTTAGGTGATAAACGCTAACATCTGATTTAATAAAACTGGCTAAAGGACGGCTGAAAAGAATGACTGGGTTTGTTAAACAAATTGTGATTTTATTTAAATCCAACTGAATGTTTATTTTACCTGATAACTTGTCCGAACAGGAATAGGTTAGCTCGAGTTGGAGGACTAAATGTACTGTTCGTAAAATTCCCTTATTTGACACATACCATGGTGCTTAGGTTCGCTAATTACAAGTAGTATTTTGTCAATTTTCAATTCGTGTAATTTATGATTGATTCCACCAAGATGACCAATAAAGAATTAAGGAAAGTCGATTTACCACTGGAGATTTGAGCAAAATGATTTTTGTTATTCTACAAATTCACAGCAAATCCTTTTTCCTTGGTGTTCCGACCAACATAAATAATCCCGTCTTGTTTCGTGAACAAAAGGGTCTTGGTGCCAACTTATTGCGTGGTGAATCGATGCCATCACACCCAACCACGAGGTATGGTGACATTCCTCTGAAGTTTCCCGTGTTCGAGCTCGTGGCGCGTACGACAAGCTTCGTGACTACGGGGGCAAAATTAGCATCACGGGGGATTAGACAATCATGACCCTTTGATTCAAAAGGCACAACTGAATTACGTACTCCAGATTCGAAAGGTATAACAATTCAGGATGGAGTGAAGAGCCTCGTTGCTGCCTGAGACTGCTGGTTGAAGCACTTCAACCTGGAAGCGCATACTTATTTACGAATAGTTAGTGGTCCACAGTAATTAGCGCATGTGGTACTTCAAAAATACCAAGATTATCGGTTGACTATATTTAGGCATTCGAAGTTGACTAGAAATATACCGGGAGATCTTTATTACGAAGCTGACACCACCGATTGCATTGGCCTAAATAACTCCTAGAGGTAAGCAATGTAGGAGTTAATATTGGTCAATTCATCATGTTCAAAATTTGTTCGTGTATGGCCTTAGAAGAATTTCGTGAAAACTATAGCAAGCGAAATATTTTGGAATGCACTGCCAATGAAATTTCAATTGATCGGTGCTTTCTTTTTCACATGATGAACTGGTTAAAAATATGTCGATTAATAACTTTCCTAGGAAAACACTATCCAAAAAGCTCTGAACATTTAAATGTCAGAGGACTGATTAATTATCGGCTAACTGATATTGTCAAGTACGTTAATGAATGCACTTTTCAGATTGTCAACATCGTAGAAAATCCAGTTGTGAAATATCAGGAACTCCGAGAATTGTCGAACAAATGTGCGGATGCAACTGAGACATTTGTACCGTATGTGGTGTACCAGCCCAATTGCATGGGCCACACAGTGGAGTGTTTGAAACGTACCGGATCCGAGAGTTTTTCACATTTCTATGCTATATCGTGAATGATTTCGGTTGGAAATAAGTTTAGCCCGAGCAGTTCCATGTATTTACCTTGTGGATTACTTGATTTTGACATATTTGTAACGTAGCCGACGAGCTCAACATAATGGTTTCAATTTTCCCCGTTACTGCGCCTTAATTTTGCATTCGAACTGAATCCGTTTGCGAATATGACATATTTTACTGTATGGCAACATTCTAAAACGAAATACCCTAGCACCGGATCTAGGGTTATCAAAAAGTCCTGGCACCAGGTTGAGGCGCGCTCTTACAGTCTGGCAGATTGAAACTTGCAACGATTCCTGACCGCGTTTGCTTAGGTTCTTAGTAGTTCCCAGACGGGACGTTTCGAACCATCCCTTCTTTCGGCTGGTGATGGTCAACAGGTCAACATCAGAGCTTTTCAACTTGAAGTTCGCAAGTGTAAAGCTTCTCATCATCGGTTAAATCCCATTCTAGTGTACCTCAGTTGGCCTCGACTATTCCTACGGAAAATAATTCACATTGCCGTTTCATTGATAAGGTAAGCAGATGACAAACGATGAACGAGTTGAGTAAGTCCCAAATTAGTTATCAACTTTAATAAAAAGAATTTTGCTAGGGTGATCGCCTTATGCATTTAGTTCCATCAACGCACTCCTTCGGTGTACTAATCGGAATGGGTTTCGAACTTGTTTGCCTGCAATGCAGTAAGCGTGAAAACTATAACCTTGTTTCACAATGCTTCTCAATCATTTTAGTTAAAGCCGCTAGGGTATCCTTATGGAAACGTGCGAGAAAAGGAACTAGAAAATACTAGCTCAGTCGCAGTCTGTGAAGGTGTACCAAAGTGTAAACGGGTCAACGAATGTCAACGACCAAATGAACAATCGCGTCGCTCAACCTTTTAGGAGTCAAAATGATTTCATCCAAAAACTTAATAAATACTATCACTTAGGGCAGAATTAGTTAGTTATGTAGGGCGGATTTTTAAGAATGCATTGAATGCAAGATTGCGAGTGGACAACCCCTGATCAAACTATTTATTCCATTGCGAGTAAGCCGGGTATTTTGATAAAATAATGTCGAACAGAAGTTATTTCACAGATTAGCAAAAGGCACACCGTTACCTGAATTCCATAACTTGACCCCTCCAATGGCCATCAAATTGGCCTTGGTTTAGCGACCAATGAAAAAATATAGACCAACAAAACTACTAGGGGCACTTGGGTACCGTGTTGACATCTTTTCGGTTTCACTGACTGACGTGACTGGTAACTGTCTGACACGTGGGAAATTTCGGATCAGTTGGAGACCAATATGCACAATCCCCACTCTCAGGAACGAACCAGGAAAGCGTTGTCACTCTGCTTGGACATCAGTAGTGCTCATGGTACTTGAAAAGCTCCCACTGCGTTGGGTTGCTTATACGGCTTCTGATGACATACATGAGCTTTCCCATCTTCCTTCGCCTCCCAGCAGGGATTATTTGGTTGTCCTTGAACCTTTGAATGTAGACAAAGGGGGAAAATCTTTTCGAATTTAATTCTTAACTGACAGAGTTGTTCTGGGCAGTCATAATTGATCAGCATTGTTCAGTCTGCCCACCACAGATACTGCCGATCCGAAAATTTAGAGTCAAATGCGCGACCAACTCAAAAATCTTTCTTAATCAAATTATGATTAGAAATCTCCCCTTTTTGCCCACCCTGGAATCGCTCGGATTGGAACATTTATTTTTGAACTTTAAGAAACTCATTCTTTCCACCAATTTTCGCTGGCTAAATCACAACCTCCTTTGGAGTGGCTTCAGAATTCCGAATACCGACCTTCTACTAATGCATTAAAATGACAGGTTGTTGCTTTTCTGCTTTCAGTGGTACAGAAAATAGAGCTTTTGCTAGTAGTTTTCTTCTCGTTCTTGGGAACGCCTGCTGCATACTACTGTCACCAATAGTCACAATCTGGTTTCGACACTACCACGCAACTTATCATGGTCCGCGCATGTTCAGCAGATATTTCATAACGTCAGCGGGTTATCATATCTCACCATCCGGATTAGGTTGCATTCAACCCTTCACTGTCATTGATTCTAAATCCTTAAAATGCAAGTGTTCTTCTCCTACTGGTTACAATGCCATCAAGTTATTTGTCGCTGCTTGCTGATTCCATTCCTGGAGCATCCTACAAACCAGTGGCATATCCACAGATGCAACACTAAATAACACCGTTGACGGAAATTCAGAAGCATGTAAAGAATCAACTTGCCAAACACGTTCAGACTTTCACCAACCCTTGCACATTGACCTGGGTTACAATGTATGTGCATTGTGTACAGGCTGGAGATTCAAAATCCGACATTTTTACTTCTATTTTCTCCCAAAATCGATTAGGCTACATTGTACTCCAATGGTAGCTGACTCGGCAAAGACGTAATTTGTGAAAGGGCTTGTCTGAGACCGTGTAAGCCGTATGCTCAAACAGACGGTCAGAATAGGATAGGATTAGGGAGCTAATTCACCCTGATTACTTTCAAACTAGTCTGCTTTAAATGCTTGTGCAAACGAGGGGATTTCATGCTCTATCCCACAGGTACAATTTTACCATTATCCATTGTTGGGTTAAACATTTCTCTATTTTTGTTCTACTAAAAATCTTCTTGTGTAGGTTTGAAATTCACAGTGAGATTTGTTCTGAACAATTCAACTTCATCTCCCATGTTCATGAATGATCTTGATTGCGTACATCGTGCAGAATTCCGGCCGATCGGACAGACGCTCAAAAGATACTGATCGGGAGACAGATTGTCAGAATAGTTTTTGTCTCAAAAGAACTGGTTCTTCATCATGTGCGCAGTGTATTCTCAACCAAGTGACAGGTTGCAAGCATTTCTAATCTAATCACCATGTCACAAATTGACCCGGCGATCTGCAGCAGTGACTAAACACATGGAACCGGAGTACTCTCAACTTCGTGTGCGATAATACACTTCGTGAATCCTCACATCATTGCTGATCAGTTAGCGTTTGACAAGCCGTGTCAAAATCGACATGCCCTGACAAAGATAGACTCCTATTTTGCTCCTGTGATTCAAATAGTTTAGAAAGGGTAATTGCTTTGTTTTCCGGTTGATTGATCGACTGGCCGCTTCACTGATTGTGATACTGACACATTGAATGATCTGTATATTTTGGATGCCATGTGATCAGCAACCTCATCAACTTCATCATCATCATCAACACCGTCAAGTGAAATTTGTAAGCTAAAATTTGCGTATTGCTTCATATTTTTCCAAAGTATATATTCTCTCCACGAAATACACCGGAAATATCAATCAAGTGTGCGTGTATCTATTTTCTTCTGTCCCAGTTCCGTCAACGTGCCACAGGGACATCACTATGATCCGTCAAGTAGCTGATTTTATGACACAATCAGAAACTAACGTAGTGAATCGCTGGTGACCAGAAACAGTACCATTGTATGGAAGAACGAAAAAAACTATCGATTTGTCAGTTTGTTTTTATTCATGGAGTGCGGATTTTTCATCCCGATGATCCAGTATCAATTTTGAAAGCTGGACAAAGCGCAGAAGGACGATTTCTTTGACAGTCCCCTTTCGCCAAAATTTTAACGATTTTACCGTCAAAAAATTTATTGACTTTCATTGACATCATAATCGGTTATTAGGGAATTTAGTTCATTTTAATTACTTATATTGGGATGGCCACGATAAAGAGATATAACTGTTTACTGCCTGACCTCGTATTCTTTGTTTCAAAGTAATCTTATATCCCGGTTCCCGTAATTCATCTTCTCTCTTCAAGTATATGGTTTGTGAATGTAAAGCATTAGAAATGAATAAAACCGCATCTGTTCATCAGTGTCGACTTAGACGGTTCTTGTAAAAACTACATCAGATCTTACCTTGCAAAGCTGTACTCTGCAGTAAAATAGAAATTTATAAATTTGATTATCTGGAGAGAAAGTTTAGAATGTGATCGGAAAATTGTACGCACACGGTATTAAGGATACCGAGAGATCATGACTTCTAAAATAGTTAGATCAGGTTAGGATAGAGCCAATGACTGCATTTGTTCCCTTTTCGATTCGTCACAAAAGCTATTCTTCCGCACGTTCATCAGCTCGTGTACCGACCGTCAGCCTCCTTGGGACCACACCGCTAACTGTTGTACCATACAAGTTAGGCCAGATTACAAGTTCACTAAGGCTGTCCCAACTATTTTCGAAGCCCAAAACGAGTCCTTCCGAAACGCTTTTTTCCTTTATCAATGGATAGAACGAACAAAGCCAAAATGATTCGAAACACAGGAAGCATATCAGCTGGTATAGAAACTTGCCCAGTCAGATTAGGATAGTTGGTTGCAGACTAAAGGTTATACGAATAATTAATTGAGAACACACATTTAAATGATAACTTTGGTCGTTGAAAAACACGGACTCCGAAATCGACAAGTGAACGCCTGCGGGCATACGGGAATCCGTGAAATCTGCCTACCCGTGAGCTATTAAAGTCAACCCAGAGAGTGATTAACCGCGACAGCTGTTCAGACTGGTTTCTGCAGCGAATAACAAGTACGGTCTGATTGTGGTTTTTTCGTGTTAGAACTGTTTAGCTCGGTCACGCGGTGATATGTAGCCGACTGCGGGTGCCACAAATCAGGGACAGCCCGCAACTTGCAATAGTGTAATTTGTTCCAAAGGACAAACGATAGGGTCGTGTTTTGATTAGAATATTACTATTACAGTGGTTTCGAAGCAGATCGTGAAACGACACGGTAATGACTAAACAGAAATCAAGGAGCGAAAATGTTTGGAACACAGGACACATTTCATGGCCATTGGTGCTCATCGGACATGCATCTTCGGCAGTCCTTTCTCAAAAGACCCTTTTTTACCTAGTTCAACTGTGTTGCAAAACATGAATTACAATTTCAAATCGGAAGTACGAATAGGTGCTCTTCTTAAGTTAGCATACACTAATTTTGCACTTTTAGTATTCTGCTGAATTCTCCCTATTCCTTAAGTTGGGTGTGACCCAACCACAGAAGAGTTCAACCATTAAATCACAGACCAGAATCTCAACCAAGCTGCCCAAAGAAAAATACTTACCCAAAACCAACTGGGAGATATCAACTGTTGTTTTATTGTCCTGTGTCGAAATAAGTCGTGCATAAAAAATATGCCAACCGAGGGCTATAAAGTAGAACTGGAAAGTGTAACATGTGCTACTATGCCGGTTAGTATTATGTAAGCTACAGCTGAACTACACGGGAGGAGGAATTTTAATAGGTAAAAACGGCTCCGGGCAATCCGCATGAGGATACTTTCAGTTCGGAAATTCAGCATACTGTTGCGGGGTCCCAAAGGAATTTCATTTAATTTTTGGACAAAATCCTCGGCCAAATGAAACATTACATGCCAACTATCTAACATAAAGAAATACTGTGCAATAAATATTTGGCTTCGAGAGTCCACTGTTCATAACACCGAAATTGGCGGCCACTTTAGTCTCGTTTTGCAACAGAATTTACGTGAGTAGGGCCTCGGTTACTTCTGATCGACTGATCAGAACGTCACCTGTATACCTGTTTACCCTTCTCGGGTCAGTTGGCATTCCAATAAAGAAACAAACTGAATCGCGGAATGAGTTTTTGGAATTTTGTGTCCTTTTTCCGAAGCGCCATATGCATAAACAAACAAATGCTATCGGATGATTGCTTCTTGTTTTAATGTAATCATCCACAATTGTTGCACAGTCTCATGTATGAAGCAATTTTGAGCACTGGCGTACTTATGGAAGAGACAATTTTTAGAGAAAAAACAGGGTTTCGAAAATGGTATCAAGTCGATTTTATCAGTGTCTTCTGTGTCTCTTGAATTATGTACTGATATTTCAATCGAAAAAATTAACGTAAATGTCAAATTATTTTACGCATGTAACTGACTAAAAGAAAGATCAGGGTCCTAGGTTATGTGGTGAAATTCACTACACCGTTAAGCCTGCCTGGTTAAGTTATTGGTCAAGGCATTCGACTAGCAATCCTTCGAATGAGTTTCAGATTGGTGGATGCCCACTACCGACGTTTTCTAACAAGAAGTAAATAGCTATACAGTGTTTTCATGGTTCCACTTCGACGATTTGTGCTGATATCACATGGTGAGTAATTTATCAGAGCAATCCCAATTGAAACCGTTTATATCTTTTCGTTTTCAATTTAATTACTCTAATACAGTGAAGCTGACATTGAACTTTGGTCAAACGAACTAGCTCTCGGAGGTAAACAGTAATTTGTCAACTAATTAGGAAACTCTGCGAAGTTATTCGAATGGAGTTAAAGGAGATTCGTCATTTCTGTTTTCGTGGTTTCCAAACCTCATGCCCGAAGATCTCCAACGAAATAATCTGTCGATTCTCCAATCGCTACTCTTTCTTGCCCCGCGATTTCTCAGCATTGCCGCATTGTTTCTCATCCACGCATGACAATTCGTCTTGTTGGACATCGATTTCCATCACAAATTCATCCAATTGTTACTGTGCAGCTCGTTCTCACCCGAAGTAAATCATTCTTACCCAAAATGTCTCCAACATTTTGCAGTGTTCCTCTTAGTTTATCGGACCCGAGTATCCTCACTGACCTACCGAAGATGTTGGACATGAATCATCTCTGTTGGAACTACGCCGGCCAGCATAAGATTCGAGCTGAATTAACGACACTTCGTCCAGACTGAGGCGAGTTAATTGGAACTTCCACATTCATCACGGTAGCACGAATTGAGAGTGTCCGTGACATAAGTGTGACGGCTCCCATTTGAAAATAAGTCATGAACCCGAATTGCACACCCCTAGTTTTCACACTTTCGGTTGTCGTTAAGGTCTCATGCAGCAAACAAGAAGCAAGCAACAACATATTTTCAAGGTGCTGGACTTTAGAATATATCGGTCAAATTATAGCTATTTACTAACAATGACATTTTTCAATGAAATTTGTCCAGTACTTTAGATGAAATAATATCCACCCCTTTGATTATTTTTTACCCAATAACTCCAGGAACAGCGAATTTAAGTTCATCTAATAAGAACGTGAGAATCTCTTTTCCAGTTCGCCAAATATGTATGTTTCACCGAAAAATCTTGATATTAAGACGTTTATTATACTCCGACGTTAGTTTATATGGAGCGCGTACAGAACAAGCAACGAGAGGCTCACACGTGCAGTTTACCTGCGGGCTGACGTTTGCACGGATTTCATTTTGGCAGTCCGTTGGCCTCACTGCAGGGTGAATGGTGTTTTGAGACGGGAGTTTTCTTCCATGCTCGTTGTGATGGCGACAGAACCATGAATTTTTTCTCAGTTAATTAAATGGGTTTTGATTGACTGAAAAATATAATGATAGATGATTTAAATCAGACATGTGGTAACTGGTATTGAATTCAGAACATATTTGGGAGTAAATGTGTCCTTTGAGATGTATCAGCTTCTAGGCGAAGAATCAATTAATCAACTTTTAGACCTGGATGATGGTCAAAGATAGATTTGCACAGCTCCATCCGGCTGATTCATATATCAATGAATTCAATCTTTTCATTTTTCACCCTTGAAAATGCCCTAGTTACGATTTCTTTTTGTATGATCTTGAATACGAACTTCATCCGTGTAGTGGGATATTGGTTAGATAAATCCGGGGGCATTACGTTGATGGATTCGATATGTGAAAAGTCATGCAAAGCAACAAAGAATCGAACTGGACAAGCGAATCACTGATCTCCGCCAAGGCCAACATAGGTGTTCAAAACCAGTTACTTGTTTGTCTGCGAAGATCGTTTTACTGGTTACTCTGGAGATAGCAACTGGTTATTTTATGCCCCATTCCATGGACCCCAAATGGGCTGATTTGTATAAACAAAGGCTGATTTTGCCTGGCTGTATGGAAAGAACCGTGGATTTTCTGTCAATGAGTATCCAAAAATGTACAGTACTAAATTATACCAACAGTTGCAATCATTACGCATGTCCAAAGGTACTATATTGAAACAATTAGTTTCTCGGTCAGTGACTAGTAGGGTTTTGTGTAGATTCTACGCCCCCAGTAACGTTAACTGCACCAGTGGATTTTCGTACAGCCGGTATAATTTTTGGATATTTACTTAGTTAGGAATCGTCGGCTCACTTAAACAGACTAATTACTGTGGGTCAAGCGACCTAAGAATAATGTTCGTATACCGATGCGGACCACGCCATGTCTGGTTTTCCAATTCGAAATACTATAGACGCGCGAACGTAAACACATTCACGCACGCAGTCCCAGCTAAGCTCGTAGTGATCACGTAAACTGAATTCATAACAACTCCTATGATGCACCATGTACTGAGCTCTGAGTTTTCGAAATGATATGGTTCCGTCTGGAATGAATGATGAATTGGGCGCATTAGCACTCGACCGACAGCTTGAGGAAATAAGAGTCAAAATCAGTCTTGATCAGGTTGTCATTCCCGCTTCGCTGTTGTGCAACAAGCAATTAAGAGCGGTGCGTTTCTGGACTGTTCAATTTCATTTGGTCAAATCGCATTTCACACGGGAAGCAATTTTCTTGGAGAACGGAAAGAAATGAAACTTTTATTCCTTAGAACTCAGTTAGGTATTCCAATTAAGCCAGAGTGTTAGTGATGTGGTCGGATTCTGATGGAGAGTTTCAGTCAGTAGTGTCTGAGTGCTACTTTGAAGACTGAAGAATTTACCCCTCACAAAGCGTTAGAAAACAAAAGGGTTTCATTTTTTGCAATAGTTACATAAAGCCATGCATGGAACAATTTACCCTCGTTTTAAATAGAATTATACGCGGATGTATGGATACAAATGACCTTTCGTCTCTCTACTACACCATACACTGAATAAATGAAATTAGTCTTTTCTCGAGGTTGGACCTGGATAGTGGATGAACGGTTTTCCAAGACTTACTGTTATGGGTCCTAATGAACTTGTGATGATCCAAACGAAACCATACTGACAAACTATTACACGGACAGATAAAAATACTTCTTATTTAGCAATTCTAGTGTGACTAACACGGTTTTTCATTTTGCGCTGGAAGAACCGTCAAAACGAAATGTCAGTCGTTCCTGTTTTTCTTTTTATTGAGACTGAGATTGATCAGAGCTCACCTGATACACCGAACCTTATCGCGTGGCTCGAACAAATATCGGTGATAAAGACCGGACCATTACGACATTTGAACATAAGCGCTGCAAGTCCGATTTCTTCTACTGCATATCCCTTCCCTACTTATGCAGTCTTTTCATGTTCGCTCCTGAGTTCCTGAGAATTAAGCACAACCGAACATTTATAAAATCAAATAAAAGCATACCAGATCGCTATTACTGAAGCGCCCTGCCCATAACTTCCACTTAGATATCCTTTGAGACTATGGAATTTGACGCAGCGGGGAAAAGACATAATCTGGTTAGATGTTCAATGTCGATATGATTGTTATTTTACGCTTTCACTGCCTGTTTCACGTCAGTTTTCCTAGATGAAAAGCTGAAATAATTACTCTCTTTTCCCGCAAGAACCACTTCACCCACGTATACTCAACTTGATCCTAAAGGACTACAAAACTACATTTGATAGATGAACCTGCTTTGAAATGGGGAGTTATGAAAGACTGGCGAGAAAAACAACAGCACGCTAGCTAAATGAATCAAGCCGGCGACTAAATGCTACCATTAATTAGCACAAATTGGTCCCGTTTTCAAACGTGAGCCCAACCAAAATCATTTTCATCTTGGCAATGTGAATCCGTCAGTCGCCTTTCAACCGACGGTTTCGTACAGAACTGGCTCCATTATCGTGTCCCATACAACAGGACACCAGGGTGCTTATATGAATTCGCGGTCGCACATATACACGCACACACAGACAAGTTCACATATTTACCGGATAGCAAAAAAGGATACACATCCATGTGTCAGCTGAGATAACCTAATACGTCGCTTTGGCTGTCACCTTGTTTACGGTAACCATTGCAATTTGCGGTAAAAATGACAACGGCGGTAACGATACTTGCTTTGTCTAGTGGTACAAGAACAGACAACTACACGAGAATTTACATGACTATAAATAAACGTATTTATGTGTATGATGAGTTTTCGAAAGGGTGAAAAATGACATGTGAGAAAAAATGTTCAGTTACATTCTGTCAGTAGCAGAATGTAGACGCCAGTCATCGTTTGTTTGCCTAACTGTGGTGGGCAGACTCACGCGCCCGTCGAACTCCAAGTTATGGTCACTTTGTTTCGCTTTGCGATACTCGGGCACTCTCAGACAACTACAATTCAGTCGCGCGTGAAGCTAATTCGCGAGTCACTACGGCTAAGAGTAGTACAATGCAAAAGTTCGTAAATAACGCTTTCAACTCTTTTGGTAAAAGTTATCATGTTGACCGACTGCGGATTGTGGTCCAGGCACATCGCTTAATCGCCCACTGGGCACACGGACTATGGTGTATGCTCCATCTGGGTTAAATAAACTAACGTAAATTACAGACTGTCAATTATTATGATGCTTTTATTGCTACAGTTTGTTTGCGCACCGCCTGATTCCTCGAGTCAGGGTTTTTGTAACATTAGCTGCATCGGCCCCTTCAGCTAACTGTACACACTATCTGAGCCACTTTCCTTGTACCAGGAAGAGTGGTCTATCAAAATAGAGACGTGATTTTTATTGCATTATTGATTTAGACACAATTTAGTCATGTGTTGACTTTGTCAAACCAGGAGTAGAAATACCTAACAGCATTACAGCATTTTTCCTGTTTTCGTTGACCTGACGGACGTTCAGTTGTGTATCAATGAGACGAATATCTGTCTCATGCTTCTGGACGGAGCAAGGTGGTTTGTGAAATTTTATCGTGCGTAATGCAGAAATAGAGGCATTATTCTACAGCTAATGCCTTCTAAGATACGAAACAGTCATATGCTACATAATTTCTAAGTATGGCTGGCAGAAATCACGATTTTCGTCACGTATAGAACAATAGGGACAAAAATTTCAAAATAGGGAACAACTGGATATCTCTAAATTCTTTGGGAAAGCATAATATGCAAGCTGTAGGCGGCCATATGAACTGCTAGTTTTTAGGTGTTTCTTTTAGTTGGTGACCTAGTTGAGCTTTGGCTCTTGGTACTTTTTTGTTTTACCGTATTTCCGGATAGTCATTCCAAACCCATCGAGAATCGTTCTTCTGTTCCGTGTTGCACATGAAAGAATGAGGATTGTCGTATTTCTCTGTATATGATGGATGGCTCAAGTGCAGTTCAAAATCGGTTTTCGCCGTGAGTGAACCACTTTTTCTGTACCATTTCTGTGGTAGTTCGCAAATTTTGTGCCGAATATTTTTGCAGTTAACAGGCCCTCACCATAAGCCACGTTCTGCAGGATCACACCAAATGGAATTTTCATTGGGTATGTCTGGTTCTAGGTTTTTTACGGCATGTTCGAGGTCCAATCCATTTTGGATATCAACATCAGCAGTACACAACAAATGTGAACCAATACCAAACCTCAGGTTAGTATTAATCTGTTACGTGGAAGTCCGCTTAGGTCACGTGAATCTTGATGTTCATTTCTTTCGCGAAATCATGTGATCGAAAGATTGACACTAACCAATCACTGTTTCCTCTGGCAAACTAATCCAGTCACGCTGTCCTTACTGTGTATCTAGTATACAGCTTCTGAACTCCACGTTACGTTGTCCGATCGATCGATCAGCGGCATAAGTGTTCAACTGATTCACAAGCTGTCAGCTGTAATACCAGCATTTTTCAAATAGTTGTTTCCTCACGTGCCCCCGGTGTACGGCTTCGCCGAAATCAACCTGCATTATGTGATCAGCCGATCCGGGAGAACGGATGGGTTGAATTATTGAATTTTGCAAAATTCTGTTCCCTGATATCTCTGCGGCTTCAGAAGACTTAAAGGAACAGTCACTTTTCCTGACCCAGTCTATACGTATAAATGCGTTTTTTTAATTTCCATAGCACTTTAATGCCAATGGCAAAGCAGTAAAAAAGAAGAAACCTTGACGTAATTGCGACAGGAAAGCAATGCTTTCGGAGCCTTTAAAATATGTCAACTGTCCCAGACTGCCACAGGTTTTTGCCTTCCCATCAGATCAGCAATTCGTACTGCAGACTCATCTCAGAGTCCAAAAATGCGACTGTCTCAGTTCTGAAAGTTGAATAAAAACAAAACCCCTCGGGGATGCAATCAGATCCGAGACTAAATTTCTTCCTGATGAACACATTTCTCCATGTGAAGAGTTCCGCCAAATGCAGTATTCATAAGTGAGAAAAAGTATTTGGGACTTCGTGCTGAGTACTCTGTTGATGCTGGTAAGTAGAAAAGTGAAAATTTAATATCATTTAGGATCGAACTGTCCGTGGCAGTTTCTGTGATGATACCAACCGTTCTTTATTCGTCGCAGTAGGTTGTAGCTACGAGCTGGTCAGTCGGCACAGCAGTTAAGAACTGCATACATGGACCAATGTGACACAAATGGACCTTTTGGGGACTAGTCAAAGTAATTCTAAGAATGCATTGGAAGTGTACTCAGCTGTCATACACACTGCCGACTACGATTTTCTTGCTTCACGCTTCGGTGATTTCAGGATAACCTATTTTTTTCAATTACGGTATTACCCATGGAATACAATGATCACGCTGAAATTATAAGCCCTTCAGATCATGTAGCAGCTGCAAAATCTTTCCATCTGACAAATGTGATCACTTCGAGATTATCAAATTGGTAATCGGTTAAAGATGGGAGGGTTCACACCTAATCGTTCTACAAGAACTCTGTGATCATCACCGTTTGATCATTCCTAATCATCTGAAGCAGACATAGTTCAAACGGATAAATTGCGTTTTGACAGATGGTTCTTCAAAGCTCAGCTTCCTTCCCGCTCCCTGAATGACTGACGAGAAAAACCATTTGATGGATGATGTACAATTAGTCTTTGTCTTATCACTCGGCTGGTGATACCTAACTGCTGATGATCACGAATGCGAATCCAACGCATCCCGATCGTTCAAAGATCCACGACACACCTCCTGGGCAATTGTCCAACTTATTGTTCCCGTAATTGTTATTATCATTATTTATATCACTGTTATTAAAAGTACCATTATTATTCTCACTATATGAACAGCGCCGGAGTGCCTGAATCTCTGGCATTTTCAGCGATGGCGGTGGTTGCAACAGATGTTTTCCCAGAAAATCCCACAAACTTTTAAGAAACAATTTCTCTATCATGGTCCACTGAAAAAGGAGTCCCTTACCAATTCACTATTCGTCAGTACAGTAAACTGACTGCGGGAGGGTTATGGAGCGTGGTGCCTCAGGTAAGATGAACTGCTCTGCTTGGACACTGACATTGTAATCGGGCACCATAGCCGCAGTGAGACAATCACCTTCGGACTGGACAAATCATGACTGTGCAACACCATTTATGGTCACCTAAATTCTGATCGGACTGTACTAGCGAAACTCGACCAAAACAGGGGAAGAATCGTGGGTTTTACAGTCAGTTACCTCCGCTAGGAAAAAATTGCAAATCGAAATATGACCGGTATCGATTTTCGAAAATTCCCTGGGAGGAAAAATGGTGATTGGTGTTGATAACACAGCTTGTCATTTGAGAAAGACTGTTCACTGTGAAGGATGTCTAGGTCAAGTCAACAGTCAGATTGACGTGACTGATACGGAGTGAAGAGGAGTCAGGTGGAATGGTCTAATGAATACCATCTATTGTCTGACGATCAGATAACCATGCAAACTAATAAATCGAGCAATGAGTAACGCGAATTTTCAAATCCATTGAAAACGACGAAGTATATTGTCCGTGCCGCTAATTATTCTTTCTTGAGGCACAAGTTTGAAATAAATGAGTTCAACTAAGAGATCTTACTTGTCAGTCATTCCATTTTGTGCTTTTTTATTCCTGTAAGATTTGGTGAAATATACGATCCCGACCGTAGCAAACCGTCATGTTCATGCGCTAAGCTTGCATGGCGTTCTCGCCAAAAACACTTCGGCTCTCTCGGATACATGTGCAAACACCAAGGTTCTTACTATAATGTATGGTAGAGATAATAAAATACGGTTGACTTGCAGCATGACGATGAAGATGTTCAAAAGCAAGACTAACCGAGGTCCCAGTATTCTGTCGCAAACAAACAAACAAACAATTTCTTTTTGTTTCGTTCTACCTTTCTGGGCTGGCAAAAGTGAACCTCCGCCTGGTTCCTTTCCCGGAAACTACTTACGGACCACTTTTGTTTGGATATTCTTTTCGAATTCGGACTACCGGCGACAACTACGAAAATAGCCCAAATAATTCCAGTCACATTTCTACCTGTTTGCCAAACGAAATTTAGATGCTCCGACCAAATTGTCCCAAATTGGTCAGTGTGCTTTGATCAGGCCCGGAGTCTATGGAACAAGAATAATCGGTAAGTGTTGCGCACAACTTCTTACTTCCTATTTACAGTTGAAAGTGATCAATCCAACAACGGTTTGTAACGATACAGGTGAGAATGCCCCGCTGTATTTGAAGAGGATAACTTTGACCAACTTGTTTCTGGTTTCATAAATCCATCGCTATCAGGTAGTACTCAGACGTCCGTGAGAAATGGCTTCCAAGTAGAGAGCATACAGAAGTCCTGCTGGTGTTGGTCGTCAGTCGAAGATCACTGCTCACGCAAAGCTTGTGAGCATGGTTAACTTGAAGTCATCTCTGTTTTCCTTAGTTAACTGCCAAAAAATAGTAGTAATCCTCGTGGATTTCATACTGCCTTTTCTGTCGGTTTATTGTGAATTTTTCCTGCTACTTTCTTCACGTGATATTTGGACAAAAGACTGGCATATGAGGATCGAGAATGGACAGAGACAAAGTTGTAGAAATGAAATCATTAATAATGCATTATACTAAAGCAAACTGGCTTCATAGAAATGAGTCATGATTATTGGGATGATAATCGTGACGATATTGCCTTGCTTGCTGTTGTTGCTGTTGTCGTTGATGTTGTTGTTCTTTTTGTTGTCTGAGACGATGGTGACAATCACACAGTTCGCCCATTCCCAATAGTTCTACGAAACGAGCAGTGGTTGTTTCGCTTTTTTGAATCACTGGCCACATCCAAGAGTTCTCCAATGTATTGCACAGTTTAATCTAGGAGCAAAATAAAATTCCTATTGTTTCTTTTAAATTAAAGGTTAATTAAACTCTGAGCTATGCTCAGTTTTTTTCCCTTGAATTGCCAGCCTCTAATAAAGTACTTTTCAGCAAGAATAATTCACTGCGGTGAAAAAAGCAAGAGAAACTGCTCTTCGAACTCCGAGTTTTGCATCCTTAGGCAACCGACCTTTTTGCATTATCTTTTGTTTTTCACGTTGCTTGGTATTTTAAAAACAAATTAAGTCATCTTCCGGAAGGGGGTCGCTGTCACTGGAATACCTTCAGGTGGAGGACTCGAACTCGGGACCTTCAGGTCGAAATATTATTCGGATGTCTGCTTGACACCTAGCTTTCATTTGTCACGTTACAAGAGGTACTCAGCCATTGAACCATTTCATTTATCTTGCTAGAAGGAAGTATTCCCGGAACTGAGATGCGAAATCTCCGATTCCGGTCACTGGCAAGCGGTACACATTAAACTTCGTGATTACCGGCAATGACCTCGTCAGCGCGAGTAATAATAATAAAGACAGCAATAACAGTGTAATTATTTGAATGAAAAACAAATGATTATAAAATCAAAAGGATACTTCGAAGAAAAATATGTGGTCTTAAAGTGAAAAACGACCCACCGCAAGCAAGGATGATCGCTGCTAGCTGAATCCAGACAGAATGCACAAAACAGCACTTATTTCGGGGTGGTGATTGGTGGCTGGATGCTAGCCTTCGAGGCAATGGATACTGCACAACAGATCAGTACATCTTCTGGTCCAAATTAGCAGTGGTTGGATTCACTCAGTCGGTAACATTGCTTCTGAAATTGTCACGTAGCCCAAAAGAGAAATTTGCTAATCGTTGGGTTTCGGTACACCTAGACCGACGGTTGCCAAGCCGTCAAAATCATGGCGTCAACTGTTCCATCCCCTTCATCAACGATCAGGTTACCTACTTGACAGCCAATATCGTGTTCTTGAAAATGATGCGTCTAGTCATTTCGATGTCAAAAAGTAGGGAAATAAACAACGGAAAGTTTTTTTCAATCGGCATTTTACAGAATTATTTGCCGAGAGTCTGCCTAACCCAGTCAGTTTCATAATATTTTGACTGCTGTTGCACGGGTAAAATAAAAGCAATAAATTTGGCCAAGCAACTTTTCGGAAGCATTCAGTCAGTAATCTTTTGCTCGTTTGCTTGCGAAACTCTTCGGCATTCAAGCCCGGAATCGAATTCCATCATTTCTGCTAGTTTATGAGGTGCGAGGGCTGTGCATGTTTTGCTTATCGTACATTTCGCCGACATCGTTACACACTGGTCCTTTTTCTGCAATGGTAAGTGCACTAAAACTGGTCTCGTAACACGGGATGGCAAACTCTGTTCTGCATCTATATTACGTATGAAAATTCGTTTGGATAATATTGGTATTGTGTTCTTATTTTAGGTTAAAAACTAAGAACTCACTGAGAAAAATTGTGAATGTTTACTAGGTCGCGCTAAAGAGACATGGGAAATAAAAGAAATACGTCCGGATTAGAGCATAATTCATCCAAGACTTCTTGCCTCTTTATCGGAATTATTACCAGTCACGATACAGTGAAATTGCGGCAAACTTTTCGAGGAAGATACGTGGGCTGAAACTCCTATTCAGTTGTTGGATGTACACAACAAAAAAACGAATCGGTCACTATTGGGATAAAGAAGTTTGAATCAATTTTCGTTGAAACATTGTCCGCAGTCCCTGATGCGCTGCTTATACTGTGCTAACTGGAGTCCACTGAAATGGAATAAATGCCGCTGATAAAGGCTACCCATGAAAGAGTAGGGGAAACGCTTATTACACGGGCCCGAAAATAAGTCTTGGGAGAGAAAAAGTAAGACGGGCAATCATACAGTAATCGAAACAAGGTACGGGGATTAATTTGGCGTTCAAAGCTGTTCTAGTGTATTTGACGAAATCGGTCTGGAGAATGGACGACAGTACTAGGAACTAATTGCTCATTTGGGTAAATACAGAAGGAAAAGTTGAAAAGGTACTAACAGTTAGTGGATACGTTCAATTGGAGAGCAGACTGGGAAGAAAGGTTTATTGTAAGGGATCAAAATGATAGAGAACGATAGGACATTGAACGAATTGAAAATGGGTTGATGGAAGACGATGTGGGCGGTATTGGCCAAAAGTTGTGGAGAGATGGTTTGGAAAATGAATCCGCTGAAATAAAACCGTTGGCAGAGAAACCAGTGCTCTCCGATAATGAAACATTTTTCACGAATTTGGGTGTTTTTCATCCTGACTTCTGTTAGGTTGCTCGATCTTGCACTTGACCAATAAAATCGATAAGTATTTTCATCACGATATCAAGACTAATCAATACAATTCCAAGTACAACTGAGTTTGACGAGAGAAATTCCCGGAGAGTTGACCGAAATTTAGCCATTTGTTGTGATAATCCTTTCTTTCAAACGGAAAGTCACGAAAGATAGTAGAGAATTTGCCATCTGGGAAAAACGAACTGTACAGAAGCGAATAAATTTTCTTAGCTCGGTCACGCTGCGTATTAGTTTCCGTGTCAAATTCTATCTAGATCAAAGGGACCTAGATGAAATAAAAAATACATTGCCAATCTTTCATTAACCATGCAGCCGTAGCTGGAAAAATCTCGGCTAAGCACGAAAAGTTGATCCCATTGCGCTGTTAGTTCGGACGGCACAAATTTTCCACTGGATTGGGGAAAGCTGTTCTATTTGATTTGACAATTCATTCGGAAATTCATCCTCTCAATGATATAACCCTGGACATCAAATCTTCAACCAGCACGGTTGGTTTCCTAACATGAACAATTGATTCCTCAAAGGGAATTTTTCACTAGTCGAGCTTCTCTTCCGGGGATGGTGCGCATTTTTCAAAACAAATCAAGCATTGCAGAATTGAATAGTAATTCCAAAATTGTCATACTTGAACACGAAGCTACCTCACGTTTTATTAACGGATAAGGCTGACGTTTCACCCAGCACTTTACAGTCCCAGTGATTAGCAAATGACCTGAATGCAAGCTATGCAGGCCTTCTTTGACGGGTTCTGTTTTAGTACCAGATAAACGGATCCTTTATTGGTTTGTGATTTCTAGGCGCTCAATTCATTCAGTTATGATGGCATAACTGCCAAGAATTTACTTTAAAACTTGTCACTCCGTGTAAAAATCAGCATTATTGAACAAGTTGCTTACACAACTATGCTGCAGTGTACTACCTACGCACGAAAAAACAACAATTCCTCACCGGTCCTCCGTGGACAGTGTGCATTTATGCAATAATCAAAATTGTGGAAACGTGTTAATGCGTTTTATTTGATGCAATCTCTTTATTTCAGAGGACCTCAAGCTCACCTCTGTTGTTCCATAAAAGAAAAGCATTTTGCAGCGTCTAAAAATCACCCTAACGGTGTCTATTTTCTGAAAGATCCGACGATTTTGGCGATCCTAGCGTTCCTCTAACAGGGACAAAACTAGACCTGTGGCAAATGAGGGATCACCAACTTCAACAGAGTCAATGTAGTCTGCATAAAAAGGGTAAACAGGAAGAACGTATACTGTTTGTCAGGTTGCAGTCACACTAGTTCACAACTCGAAGGAATATGTATGTATGTATGTATGTATGTAGAAATGAGCAGTTTGTCAGACTATCAGGTCGTAAACCACTAGTTAGGAGATGACAAGGAGGCTAAGTAATTTTTGGTGCCTGTACAAATTGTTTTTGAGTCTACCCAGGTGAGAAATTGTATAAGCCGATACCTACGGCTCCCGGTATGTTTAGGATGCGACATTTGACAGTTCTTGATTGTCTATTCGTATTTTTTAGGTGGTGCGAAGAGCATCGCTTTCACTGAGTGATTTCACTGGACAAAGTGTAAACACGCCGAGCTGGTAGTAAGCTTCACTGTTCCTGTGGTCATCCAAGCCGGGTGGTATTTGCGGAGATAATCGCAGAACTGCCTGGTCCTGCGGCCAGTGTACCTAAACCCACAGGAACAGGCGGCTGAATAAACAGAACGAGGCTGGGAAAGGGTAGCAATCAGCCCTTTAATATGAAGCACATGGTCGGTTTGGAATGTGAATACAGTTTTCAGCTGACCAGCAACGAATGTTCTATTGACTGAACCTCATGGTCTCCTTTGGATAAGCTCCGCTTCGGCATCACCTTTAAAGGCAGGTGACCATATACAGCCTTCCTCGTTGGTCCTACTTCTTTTCGTCTTACTTCACGCTTTTTTCCATAGTCTTATTTATGAATCTTTCGGGCTATCCATTTTGTACAACAATTCCTTGATCCATTCTCAGCCATATTTAACATTATGCATTAGCATCAACAGGAACAACTGGAAACCAGTTTGTTCGTCACCTTGTGTTATCTTCAATGAGCAACTGATTGTAAACTTCTCGACCAAAGGTGAAACGAGAATTTTACCTGCCCATGTCATGACAACCGGTGAATTTCACATAGGTCGATCGGCTTTCATCATTCACGTAACCTTCTAGAAACCGGAAGCCAGCTGGAGTTTTGTCCCCTCAGCCTCGGTTCTGCTAAGCGGGATGACCAGAGTACGACAAAATCGAGTTAGTTCGAGGACTGGAAGAAGCGATTCCGGAAAATGTTGCGATCATTTAGATCAGATTTTGAACATAACAAACCATAGACATCTTAGCAGTTGTACGGGCATTACGAAAACAGAATAATATTAGTTCACGTGATTTGGTTGACGCCAAAATGCAAGCAAAAATATCTTTGCACCAAAATACCGGCAACTGGAGTAATCGGATCAGTGAAACCTGTCAACCCAACAAGCGATGAGTAAACCGTAGGAATTGTAGGTTAAAGATTAGCAAACAGGAAGGTTAAAATCCTGAGGATAAAACGAAAATAGCGAACGGGAATTCGGATGCCATGTTGGCAATCCAAGTATTAAATTACATGCTAGTCATTTTGACCGCACACGTGTTATTCATTATCTTGGGAGCAGACAATCTGGGTCAGCTTTCATGACCCGTGTGTACCAAACATAAAAAACTTTTTCTATAGTCACAAAGTGCAAACAACTTGAATCATTTTTGCTTCATATTCAAAGTAAAAATTTACGCAACACTTGATACACTCGAAAATGGCAACTGTCTTTGCATAATCCAGTCTCGTTTACTGAGGTACGATTAGTTTGCTTTGACAAAAGCATCCCTTATGCATCAACTAATGGTACTCAGCGCCCATTGTCAAGGAAATGATTACCTGTCATCCCCAGAACTCCGAAACCCATCGTTTATGGTAGGTGAAAAACGAAATTACAATCGTCTATTATAGTTTTGTTAAAAAAGCCGCCCACCTTCTTCCCGCCAAAAAGGTATTGATTTCTCTCATTTCGTTTACAAATTACCCATCACATTTACCACGTCATTACTGCACTACAATTCGAAACAAGTTCCCAATTACTACAATGTTTCAGGTATCTGGTTTTGACCACGTTTCGCCCGTCTTTTTCCGCAAAAATGCAAAGGACATTATTACAAAAAAATGGAAATTGGGTAAAACGATTAAAATTTACATCGCTTTCAACCGGGAGTTTAATATCACTCGTGGAGGTTGTGGTTACAAAGTATGGAATGCTCGGAAACCTGCAGTTTTTTCGGAAATAGCATTTTCAAAGCTTGGGCCGTACCACGTTTCAGGGATACGAATGTACATCAGTAAAAACTGACATACTATGTGGTATGGAAACTTCTCCAACGTCGCCAGTGAAAGATCTGCGTAGCACACAAATAGCCTACCCTGTTTCGTTATACAATCCGGCTACATTAAATTGAAGCTAGTCCGTGTACATGTGCACACTAGCTGTCACTGGAGAATGTAAGAGTCACCTTCGATTACATTGGGTTACCAACTCACGCGCATGAGAGCTGATCGCGTCTATTGCTGCATCTGTCACATATGCTTCAACATGACGATCTTATTTCTTAGCACTTGTGCTCACTTGACAAGGGCTTACTCTTTTAATTTTACCTTGCTTGACGGACTGTATTTCGTGCTACATATTATGCTCTCAAGCCTCAGATCATCTGTTAAGACCTACGCTCGGAAGAACCGGGCGCGAATTCCGCTCTCACTAGAGCTCATCAGCGGCGAATATCCACCCCTGAGCTTGGGTTTGAACCTGGGCCTTCCGTGTCGGAACTCAGTCAGGGCAATTGAACTCACCTTCTTCAGGTGTTGTCCTCCATGGCACAAAACAGTGCCGGACAAATTTCATTTCTTGAAGCATATACAGCTTCAAACCGAATGAGATGTGGAGTTAGATTGACCAAATACAAACGATACTGATGAATGCTGGCTTCTTTTGACACAGAAGTGTAAATTTAACAGCCCATAGGCCTATGACATCCACCTTAAGAGACACAAAGTAGTAGGGACGGAGGTGAGCAACTGGAGTAGCAATCGCACTTATTTGTCTGGCACCAATGCAATCCTTTTAGTCCATCACATGAGTCAGCCTCATTTTATAAAATCGTACTAAAGATCGATAAATAGTGAAATGATTTGCTTATTCCTCGTCCATTTTCGCTAACAGTAAAGAAAGCTACAAAAGCAGTAAGGAAGAAAATCTAAAATTCAATAATGAATCCCTCCAAAACAGCCACCTGACTTCTGAATGTAATTTAATCAATATGTGAAACAGGTGATCAGGGACGTTTAGTCACATTTCGTCCAAAAAACTTAGATGTGTTAACAACGATTATAATAATACGGGAAATGGTACCATGGTTATCGTCTGTAGAATTTTGATAAATAAAACCAATAGAATTAATCTTAATCAGAATATTAATACCAAAAGAAGGAACGTTATGCCAGTCAGAATTCTGTTAGCATTATTAACTGAAAGTGTGTACATCGCTATCTTTAACATTGGTTTTCAGTTTGCTTCTTCCAGTCTGCCACTAATAGTTCAACTACTACAAACTACTGTTATTACTTCAAATGTTATCACTACTGACACTCCTATTGCTGCTGTTACCACTAGTACTGCTACTAACAGCAACAACAGCACTGCTGCAAATAGCAGTACTCCTGGTAAAGAAGTTGGACAATAGTGACACAGACACAGTATCCATAAACTGTCACTAACGAGAACAATCTTTCCGTCTAGCGCTTTTTTTTAAATAACTTATGACTTGCTTTGTTTTGTTTTAAATTAAATATTCTGCCAAACCCAGTCATCTAACTCTCGAACTCCAATTCTAGTGTCCACATCTCGGGTCATCTGGTCAGTCTTAAACTCGGAAAACCCTAGACTCGATGTCAGTACCCTCCGACGCACTCGGGATTTCAACCCGGGCTTTCCAATGGAAGGCGTGTATTACCACTGTGCCACTAGCTCCCGTCCAGGCTACTCAGAATTACCGAGTTAAGTTTGTTCATAAGTGATCCTCAATGACAACCATCAGTATAGCGAACGACGATATATGAACAAACTTGACTCAGTGACCATAGCTTGCTTGAAAAGAAGCTGATGTCGCTTTGGTAACGTACACCCCTTCGATTTCGTAAACCTGGGTTCAAACCCTGGGTGCGGTGGAGGATGTACACCACAAATGGGCTCCACTCGAGTCTGATGCATCTGAAGTGCATGTATATCCGGATGACCTGAGGTTTGTGGCTGAAAGATGGAGTTTGGTGAGCCTTCAGCCAAATGTAGAAGACACCAATCGCACACACTACTCGCAAATTACTAATTCTTTCTATGTCGTTCTGAAACACAATACAGTGAAGTGCTCAATGTAAGTCAAGCAAGCAAAGGTAATGCTAATAAATTTAAGGTAAAAAATAAGAGGAGCAAAGCTAACTTTGGTCGGTTGATATCATGACTTGCTAAGTTATCAGTTAAGCGTGAGTAAAGTATGGTTGTTAAACTGTTCCGAGATTTGATACATAATAGTCAAATCACATCATCAAACGACAGCAAGCTGTTCAGACATCATGCGTTAAAATCAAAAGCATACCATCACTTCTTTGACATCATCCAGGCTCGGCTCGGCCATTTTTACTTAAAATTGATTCCTTTTTCAGCGTAAAACGATTGTGCAGTGCTTCACGAACGAAGCTACAGGGATTTTATTAAAGACCAGGCCTAAAGGAGTTGAACCTCCATTGAATTTTACGGTCGGCATCTTTAGAGAGGATCGAAAACTGAAAACAAAAAGTTTTTTGAAGCTATGACCCATTAAACTGCAAATGAAACTGCAAATGAAGTTATTCACAAGGCGAACTTTTTATCAATGTTCCACGGTAGCTGCTGACTATAAATGTTTCAAATTCTCCTCGTAACTGACCTCCAACTCCATCCGAGCTTCTGATCTCTCCGTGTATCAGTTGCCTCGGACTCAAGTTTACTATGGACTGCGCACTCAATCTTCTGTGTTCGATACCTGGATTGTACAGTTCTGCGGACCAACCGTGCTTGATGTCAACACCAGCGCAAATATCAGTAGGATCGATATTATCTCATGTAGCTCACGGTGCGAGATATTTTTGTAACTTACAATGAAACAAACTGTTCACCGCTTTTCTTAGTTCTATGATTTGTTTCGCTGATTTTTTGAGATAATACCGAAATTTTCTTTCTCTTCGTGTTCCGACCATTGTATAAAGGAGGATCTGTGTAAAAGGCTGTTAGGGTGTACTTAGGAATTTTATTCGAAGCTTTTGCTCTTACTATTCTCGCTCTGTTCAAGACTTGAAAGTTAATCTTGTCTCAGTTTCATCTCATTTAAATGCATCATTGACTCTATTCACTTGAGCTATCACTGATGCACTCCATCCTATTCGTACGGTGAGGCTAAGTCCAAAGTTCACGCACAGACACGGTCAAATTTCTGAAGTGTAAAACATTCACACAACGGGTTATTCGTGTACTTGTGCACATAGGCAGACACTTAATCAAATGTTAATGTCCAAAAATGAGTCTATTTATTTCACACTGCGTAGGAAGAACTTTTGATAACAGTTGTCCTAATACTAGTACTGATGACAGTATCATTGTCCCTATCACCGTTATTTTTGTTATTGGTAGCAGTGACAGAAGAAGTAGTAATATTAGCAATGGTACTGATAAAAGTAGTGGGGGCAGTAAACACCTGATGGTAATATTGATGAGTGATACCAGTAATTATAGTTGTTGCAATCGTGGCACCAATACCCGGAAACTAGTGGTGATTAAACTAGTAGCGTTCATAACGATGGTCATTGTCACGCCCAATGTGCATGCACACGACGGTATCCAGTGAAATTTTACTTGTAATTTGAAAGAAAAAGATCACCGAGGGGCATGCATATGACAGTTTGACAGCTGCTTGTCAACCCTGTCAAGATACGGAGCAATCTAAGTGCGCATGTACATGTCGGTTTGTTCTTAAGGACGTGAGATCTCGTGTGGGCATTTGTGTCTCGATGCGTTTTTATAACCGAGCTACCTCGACAATAACACACATGGACACATGTAAGTCCATTGTGCACTTGATGGTCCAGTGACAGCTTGAGAGTGGACAACATTTCTCCTTGAGAGAACTATAGTCTGTTTAGGCAGAGAAGCGTAGTAGGGACCCTTCACTCTTACGCGGAAATAAGCTGCTTTGGAATGTGTGGTTGGAGTACGATTTCAGGGTTCATGTGTTCAAATGGTCAAGTTAAGATGAGACAACGCACCAATGGCATACATGAGCTGGAAGCAAAGAAGAACGCGACTGTTGTATGCTATATCTTGTCCGCATTGCATGTCTGACAGACATGTCGGTTTCTTTCCAGTTAATTAGATTAAATATGGCTAACTGGATTTTCCGTCCGATCGACAGCACCGATGAGCTGTTGCCGAGATAAATGAATCTAAAAAGCAAAAAGATTACCATGCAGTGTTGCTGAGTTTGCTTTATGTCAAAAGAATTTGTGCTTTCAAGTTTATAAGGAAAAGCTGATCGATGAACGAGAAGGGAGGGACATCAATTCGCGGTATGTTGGAAGATTGTGCATAAACGGCTTGGTAGCTAATACGAAGTGAAATTCGTGCTCAGTTTCCGAATCTTACCTTGCCCAGGATTAATTCAGATTTCATTTTGCTGATTAAGAGAAAATCTTGCACAATCTATTTATCAATCACTTTGAGATGTATCCGAAAATCGGTTCCTGTGGCAGTAGTATATATGCACATACATGTGCATATACACATATATATTTATAATGTAAGAGCTGGATAAACCTCAGAATTCATTTCGATATCGCCGGCCCACATTAAAGGATCTCGTTCAATTCTCACACTTCGTGAAATTCTATATATAGTAATTCTTCACCTTCTAAGATTTAGTTCTACCGGCCTAGAAGATCAGTGAGTGAAGCACGAATCCTGAATAGTTTTAGGCAAAGTGATCCTTGAAAAAAGGAAAACCTCGAGTTATCCGTTGCAATCAATGGAACCTTTAACCGTCCAAACAAACAATCATCCCGGGAGCCAAAAGAATTTGCAATATCCGCAATAGAGTTGAAATATGCTCTCTTCGGATTCTTTCGTCACATACCGTCCCTTTTTTTTACTCAGGTGTGATCTTCCGTGTTTACTCACCTCGGTGGGAGCTTGCAACCCTTAATCTGCTCTCTGATAATTTTCACACAGAAAAAACGTATTACTCTCAACGGGTTACCCCTACCCCGGATTGTATTCATCCGAATTGGTTAAGATTTGTAACCACCTTTTTCCCACTGTCCTATAGGTACTATAGAAATGTCCACTTCGGCAACCACAAGTTTTTCTTTAGAACATTTTACCCACCACTACTAAGTCTCTCTTTGTTAGTTTTTGGGTCGTGAATCACAAAGATTGGCAGATTGAATGGGTGCGCACGAGGCTGTGTAATCTAGAACACATGCATTTATAAATGCATATGATGAAAGTGTGAAAGAGTCTCGCACGTTCACACGCGTAGCTTGTGTACAAACCACACAGAACTGGTCAAAAAGATCCTCTTTCCGAATGACCAGGAACTGTATGAAGAGCAACGTATGGAGAATGAACGAAATTCACTCACTCTGACAGGTGCAGAGAAGGAGGAAGAGGAGATGAAGGAGGAGGAGGAAGACGAGGACGAGGTAGAAGATTCGTCGATCAATCATTTTGGTTTAACTGGCTTTCTTATGTAACCGCCACTGGGTAGCTGGTTCACCTCACCTGGAGTAACTGATTGACTGTTTGACTGGTAACGGTCACTAACGCCCTCTGTCTCTTCGCGCTAACGCCACCTCAACCAGATTTATGCTTTGTATGTGTGTGCGTGTGTATGTGTGCGTCTGTGTATGTACAGTATATCACTGAGTCTATTTTTTCTCTCTATCATAAAATCAAAACTGTAGTAGTCTCTTGAAAGACAGAAATCAATCAATTATCAGAAACAATAGATTGGACTGAAGGCCGTACATCTTCCGCACGTTATTGTTGATTATGATGACGACTGCGCATCTGCAACAACTACCCTCGTGGGTCAGACATGCAAACCATAGCGATTTTGTGTGAAAAACGTCAATCCGTCGACCTTGTGAATCAGATCGGTACTTCGGCAAGATGCATCACTGGACTTCTTGTCGCGGCGTGTGCAGCTGTTTGATGCTGCTGTGATGTAGCGTTGCTGTCCAGCGAAGCACGTGTCACTCATAGTTTTCTGGTTGTCTATTATCTAGCCAACAACCTTCGAACTCCTTCCCACCCAAAATCCAGCCCCCTACCCCCCCCGGGGCCAAGCACAGGTACCCAGTTCCTACCGGGTAATCCACAAAACCCCGGTTGTTCGTGAATCTATCTTTATGTTTCATTGTCTACCTCCGTTAACCTCACATTCATTCGACCTGTACTATGGAGTTCTGAGACTGATGGACACACGAGCACCGACAATATAGGAAAGTGGAGCAACCAGATTACCGACCGGCCGACCGGTCAATCAGTCACTCAACTAGCCAACCGACTTCAGCGGAGAGAGTTTGCCTGCTGGATGAATTCAGTGAATTCTAGCCAGAACCTGCCTACCTCGGAAGAAACCGTGCAACTGCCGACTCTAACTACCTGTCGATCAGGAAATCACTGAGATATTAGCGCCATCAAAATAGGCCTGGAAGACGATAGCATCAGCAAGACTTTCATCGTACTGACTGGACTTGTATTAAATTCCGTAACGACTGCATCTGACGCACACCGTAGTCTCTTAAGTAAACGGGACGGACTGTCTGAGGACATTTGTCCGTAGAACAATTTCTTTTAATATGAGAAGCAATTAAACAGATTTCCAAATGACTTCCTGTAAGGCCAGTTTTTCCTGTTCAGTTAGCCAATTAAAACAAACCCAACTAATGGGATACTCGTAAATGAAAGGCACACTAAATGAACAAAGTTAAGCCAGTTCAGGGTGGTATTTTGGGCTAAGTTTAAAAAAGATCAACGAGGTAGGTCTGGCGCGTCATCTTTGAAGTATCCCTAATTTCATCTTCGGATTATAATTACCATATGTGTATGTCTCAATTGAAAATGATTACATTTTCCACTTTATTATTCAAGACCTGAGATAATGAAATGTAAAAACAACTGGGGTCCTCAGACGGTACATGATAGAGTGGCTAAACGAAAACCAATGTCTGAAAGTGCTTACTAATCTTAAGGTGCATTTACGGATGTCAGCAAGTGTTAATCGACAAAGTATGGAGGCTATTTCGGAGTTATTTAACATGACACTTAAGAAAAACGTGTTTGAAGGCAGGTTCGAATTCCCCGATGGATTTCGACCAACACCTGCTTATTTCAAATCTGCCAAATCATACTTCATATGAGTGAGCAGCATTCTTTGCCCTTCTATTGGATTACAGTGATTTTGGGATGCGAGCAATCTGATAACAAAGTTCAGGTGATTTTGGTCTTAGCCAGTTGGAATAGTGCCTATGGCTACCCCATCCCACTCCCACATGGGGATGAAACGCCAAGCTCAGCGATCGGAACCCGCATGAAAACCGACAACCTAAGGTAAGACGAATACGAATTCTCGAATCCCCTGGGCGTGTCGCATCCTTTGGTAGACACAATGGTGGTACACAATGTGCAACGTTGATGACAAACAGACCTCGACGAAGAGATTCTCAAATCATCCACTCGTAAGTCCACAAAAGCCACATGAGGACGAGAACGTGAACCTGAGATCCCATTTTTTAGCGTCGAATTGTCACTTTTTTTCTTGGAACACCATAGATTTGCATTGTTGCTTTTGACGATTTCATGTGGAACCATATCCCCAGGTTCTTTAGAAGGAAGCAGATGAGATAATAAGTTATTGTCAAATCACCGTGGTTTAGGAACTTTCAGGTGCCTTGGGGATAACAGGCGAGTATAGTGTTCAAACCCGACAGCTGAGAAATGAACACTAAATGTTTTGCACATGAGGGTATCTGCACTTGTCGCTGATCGGTATGGGGTCATTAGGCAATGGGAACTAAATCACCATGATTGTCCCGGTGGATTTTTTTCATGCGCATAAAGAAAGTTCGGGTGACACGAAATGAGCGGCCTGGTACAAACGACCAAGATTCAGGATGTACAGTTCACTGTTCTTTGGTTGGCCGCGATATCTCTTGATTTGTACTGAGTTGCTCACTTGGAATGTTCCGTTGTATTAAAAGTACTCGGAACGATTGAAGCACCGGCATCTGTTCGTTTGATAACTGCAGGGTCCCGATATTAGTATACCTGCTACTTACTACATTGAAATGAGTAGTCAAATTATGCTGCAAAACGGAAAGCTACCGTTACGTAGTTCTGATTTTCACACAACTGTGAATTCATGGAACGGAACCCTTTTCCGTGAATCTTCAATACGCAACAATGCATAATTGGCAGCATAAGTCCAGAGTAGAGTTCATTCGTCCAACTAACGACAAAATGTCGTTCAGCCTGAGTCTGATTACCCGTATTTGACGTATAGACCTTGTATGTGTATGTATGTTTGTGTGTGTGTGTGTGTGAGGTAATTTGTGGTCATCAGTCCTACTGTGCATCTAGGAAAAATTCTTCATTTCGTTTTTCGTGAACTTCTTTTGGCACAACATATCCTTCGTTTTATCCGACGTCTAAATCGACAGAATCAAACGGTATCTTCGATGTCACACTCACTGCATCACACAATACAGAAAATTGCGTGCATTAAACCGATTCTTGAGTCTAACAGCTATTCATTCTGGTTTGGAGTTTTGTTGGTATTGTGGAGGCAACAATTGAGTGATCTTATTCCAAAGGTTTCTGTCACAAAGTTGTGAACCCAGTTTATCCTTACCCTCCAAGTGAAACGGCCGACCGTAACTTACAGTCCCGAACGATCGATAAAAGTGTCCATTTTTTTGGAGTCAGCCTATATTTTGTTTGGTTTGCCTTGTAGCATTCCCGGTTTTCGTTTTGTCCCGACCGCAAGACCCACTGTGAGAGTTCTTTTTCGGACACTTTCTAGTTTAGTAAAACTGTACGATTACTATCGACTTCTTCGGTGTAATGCAGTCCCTTATTCTTCGTTTTGAAGCGAATACACTAGAAGGGTAGTCCACTCTCATCATCTACACTGAATTCTGCTTTGTATCTGTTGCAATAGAATGAAATACATAACGGCAAAATTGTATTGTTCTTCTCGACAGAGAATAAGTTGGCCAGCAAACAGTTCGAACTGGATCAGTCAAGTACTACTGATACCATTCATAGGAATAATCGTCGCAATTGTGGTTACATCATAACTTAACAGGTGAAATTTTACAACGCGTTCCGGAATTCGATTTGTAAACGTCCATACAAATCGATGAGTTGGTAACAGTCGACGGATCAAGCAACGACTAGGTATCCGGTTTGTCGCCATGCACAGACTATCCCAAATCAAAAGTGGGCGCAAATAGTACGCATTACAAAGAAAGCATAATACCTAGACAAACCACAGGAGCCGATTTTTTACCAGTGAACAATTACCGTTGTTTATTCGTATTCAGCTCTTAACGAAAAATTGGAACAAAAAGCGGATGAGGATTATTGGAGAAGTAAATTCTACGTACAAATGTGTATTCTCACCCCGGATTTCGGTTTCTGATAGCGAGGATCAAGTTTGGGTTGACAAAAACTGTCCGGGGATAGGTATGCTTCTGGTCCTCACGGTACATCTATGCGTGCTAGTGCTCTGTGCAGAATGACAAGGAGACAATAAGTTAATTATGTACCCTTTTGTAGGTGTAACAAAATTACTTAATACCACGCCTCACTTTTTACAGAAAGAAAGAAGGGAGTCGGGATAGAGTACCTCTTGAGCTGTTCGGCAAATGGACACTAATTGTCCCGCCGAAACATGTGGAAGATCAAACGAGTCAGCCGAGAGCGGCAAAAGATGAAAGTGATGGTTGTGCATCATGCATTTATGCACCCATTATTGCATGCATATATATACATATATATCTGTATGTATGTATATATATATATATAAATGTATATAAAATGTTTGTAGAAGAATTTCACATAAGTGGTTGTACTAACTCCACAGTTGCCTAATACTTTATGGACGTGTTATTGTTAACTTGTCGAAAGCTGTTTGGTAACCAAAATTAGCCATAAATTTGTGGCTTCTGCATGGATAAATAGCCTAGCCTGTAGACATTTCATGGATAAGACACATGAATAACTCTAAATTCCTTTCGGTATCTTGTTTCACGTCCGATGTGTTGTGATATCACTCCCTCAGAAATCGAAAACTTTATTCCGGTTGATAAAGCTGCTTACTTTAACTGCCTGATTATTACGTCCAGATATACACATGTGGTGAGTGAGATATTGTAAATTCTCAGGGTTAAGGGAGCCGCAAAGATTTCAGATAAATAGTCCCTTGGAATTTGAGACCTATGGGTGTGGTTTGAGGATGGAAACATTCTAAGTAGTGTTTCTCGCTCAATAGTGATTTCTGTGCAAGCTAAAATCGTAGCTGAAATGACTGTTTTGTCTATAAAGGAGGTAGTAATTTCCCAAGGTCGCACGGCTTCCATGGCTTAGGATCACCGAGGTGATGGGTTAATCAAATGAAATAAGTGAGTTCTGGATTTATCTGACAAAGTCTTTCACACAAATGTTGACATTCTGTCTAGAGTTCCCTTGTTCACACCATACATGTCAATTAAGAGCAAGAAAAAACTTGTCACATGTACTATATTGGTATGAAGAAAAGTAGTGTCCCAATTTACCTTCAGCTGCTGGGATATTCCGTGAATCTAAGTCTCCCAAGCTAATCACAGTGGAGGCAATACAAACAAACTTAGAAGTATGTTACTCGATCATTTTCAGTATTCGTGAAAGATTCAATATCAGCTGTACTTGATTCATTGCTTCATAATCGGTGATATACTTTGTATGGAAATCCCCGTAATTCATAATACCAGGTTGGATGAACATCAGTGTACAGCGGTGAAATTTGTTAGCATTTTTCAAGCCCGAACAATCGCTTGTTACCGCATTGCAGATATATCTGGCGTGGTATTATAGTGTAACATATAGACTTTTGCGCACAGAAGTGTTACATTTCAGTCAAAAAATTGAAGGAAATACAAAAATTTGACATTCCTCACATGTGAAAAATACAAAAAAGAGACCGATTGGGGAATAATTTGAGCAAACTGTGCAGAAATTCAGTGAAAACACGGACACCGATTGCCATGGTGCATGGTAAATATGACATAGTGGAGTTTCTATAGATACTCATTGCCAAAAAAGTGGAGTATGTAAAACAGTGAGCTCGGCAATGTGGATGATCGTTGTGCCAAAGATGTGTGGGATCCGAAATGAATTTGGGGACACTATTCACATGCAGTCAAGTGGAGAGCACACAGTTTAATGGGAAATGCACTCGGTGGTATGAAAGGCATAGCTAATAACCGACATTCCCCGCCAGAGAATTTTTAAGTCTTTTTTAAGTAAGCCTCAGAAAATAACGGGAAACCAACAAAGGATTGGAAAAAAACTAGTATAAAAACCGGGAGATGATGCCTTGTTTCTCCTCGCAGTATCGAAGCCTTCCGATTTGAAATGATAACCCTCGCAGATTCCTTACACAGATGGAAATGTGAGAAGTCCACCTCCGAATTTTATCAATATTAATCCCTCAATGTTTCACAGAATCAACCCTGGTAAGTGTAGTTGAGTGGATGATAGAGGGCCTTGATGGGTAGGCTGACGGAGCGAGAGAGAGTGACAGAACAGTTATTCGAAACACTTGTGAGTTTAACAAATAAAATAAGGAAAAAAGGAAATTAATGAATAAAATAATAAAAAGATACGCTCATCGCCCCGTAAAGAATATAAAAGCACTCATCCAGGAATAAACATAACGCATTAGGACAGGCTGCTCAGGAATTCGCCTGAAACCCGATCACGGTTTGTCAAAATTCGTACTACATATGGGACAGTGGAGTTCCTATAGGTATTGATTCCGAAAGGGTATGGATCGTGTCGAAATATGACAGCGACACTGAAAGATCGTCGTGCAGAGGATGCGTGGGGTCAGAAAGAAATTTGTGAGCAAATTTCCCAAATGCTGCTAAATGCTGATCACATAGATAGAGGGACAATTCAGTTAGGGGTATGAAGGACACCTGGCTAATAATTGATAGACCCCGGCGAAGAATTTCAAGACTTTTTTTAGGAAAACCTGGAAAAATGACGGGAGAACAGTAAAGAAAAATTGGAAAGCCACGCTGCTATACAAATCGGGAGATGGTGCTTTGTTTCAATTTGTAGTATCGAAGCCTTCTGATTTGAAATAACAACCGTCGGAGACTCCTTACACAGGTAGAAATGCGAGTAATCCACCTCGGAGTTGTATCAATAGTAACTCCTGGGTATTTCACAGAATCAACCCTGGTAACAGCTTTGGAGTTGATGAAAAGGCATTTCGGATGGGTAGGCCGACCGAGGAAAAAGGAACAGACATTCTAAACATTTAGATGTAATGAGATTCAAACCAGCTCGTGCATGAAAATCGTAAACAGGAGATAGGTTGTTGGAAAAACTTTGAAAATCGTCATTGTCCGAAACGGCTTGAGAGAAGGCAACATCATCAGCATACTTAAACAGATGACAGGGAGCTAGTTGAAAAGTGGCTGATGTAGGCAGATAAGAGGTACGGTGATAAAGCAACACTCTGAAGCACGCCTTGATTGTTGGCCAACGGTTCTGAAGTTTAACCGGCCATTCGTGTGCATTGGGTTGGGTTAGTAAAGTGATCAGACAACCATGCCAAAAAGGGTCTGGGACAACCAAATGTTTGCAGTTTGTGAAGAAGAAGAAGAAGAAGAAGAAGGAGAAGAAGAAGAGACCGTGGGACGGAATCGAATTTCGACGAATAGTCCAGAAAGACGCAACGCGTAAATTTCATCGATGTTTTTATGGCTTATGAGTTTGTTGAATAGGGGAGCTGACAACATCCAAAGTGTACCTGTTAGATAGATAGTCGAACTGAAATAAGCCGTCAGGATTCTTCATAGAGGAACGTAGGCGCTCAAGTACAGCACGGTGTCAGTTTAAGGCCGGAAGGTGTAAAGTCGATGAGGCGAAAGCGTTTTGCTAAAGCAGTAGAACTGCTTGATTTTGGGATGGGAACAATATTGATGGGTCTGCAGCAGTCAGGAATAGAAGACAACCTCAGTCATTCGTTAATTATAGAGAAGTGAATGCATCATTACAAGCCACAGCATTGTACCATAGAAAAGCTGATAGCAGGCTATCAGGACCAACCGCTGTGGTGAATTTTAGTGATGCGAAGCTTGAACAGCTCTTTCCTAGAAACACTTGTAACTGTCATATCATCATCCTTTCCATATACGACTGGGTTATAAGTGGAAGGATGAATGAAAGCATGAGTGATGCTGTCCGCAGCCGCAGAACATTTCACATGTCACTTATTTTTCCCACCAAACAGTCGAATGCCTTCACATAGGAATCGGTTGTTGTTACCACTCAAGATTTGGCTGGTGGATATCGTGTCGATGCTTTTGATTTCAGCTTTTATTAGGGTGGAATTATACCGCACACCCTACTTACTACGGCTTTGTAGAAGAGCTCTGCGTCACCCTAGAGATTCCAGTATCTGAGACAAGATGCGGTCATTTGAGATGAGTGGTTTCCAAGGGACAGCAGATGTCAAGGATCCCCCTGACCGTCCATGTAAAACGTTTGACAATGTCACTGAGCAGTGGTTCAAAAGAGAAGCATGCAGATGCAAGTGAAATGGATTTTTGAAGAAGAGCAATGGCGTCATGTGAAAAATTATGGATGCGAATTCGGATTTGATTTGGTCCCTTGAACGAATGGAAGGCTAACCGAGTGTATATGTTGGGCCTTAACAGAAGCAGACAATGATCACTATTTGAGATGCGATCAAGCAGTTTCAGGGAAAATAATTTGGCGGGGTCGTTAATAGCTCCATCCATACTCGAGTTGCCACTAATAGGAGAAGCGCAGAGGTCAATCAAATCAAACACAGTCAGTGGTAGGGTTGATGCATTGCTGAAATTACCTACAATATTATGCAGGCTATCCTGAAGAAGAGAAATAATGAATGCAGGAAAAGACTTGAAAACGGTGTGCTATTGAGTACCGAGCTGAAAAGGGCAATATATGGGTTCGTTGTGATCGTACTGGTATGACCGGAAAGCCTGGGATGACATGGAGTTACGCGACAGTGAGTTCCGTTTTGTGAGTACGTGTAAGTGATTTCGGACTTCCCAGGCCAGAAGGAGTTTATGTATGCTGTCACACCACCGCCAGTCTTATTCTTGTTCGAAACTCTGTCTTGTCGGTGGAATGTGAAACTGTTTATCAACACAAGTGAATCAGCAATATCCGGGTTCAGTCAAGGTTCATGTAGACAGATGACACAAGTTTGAACATGAATCGGTGATTGAATTGCGATGGACAGATCTGACACCTTCGTAAATAGAAAACGGATGTTTGTGCTCAACAATGCCAGAATGGACATTTTGACCGGAGTGGTGGTTTTAAGAGCTGCCTGCCAGTCTACACGAGTGCCTCTTTTAGATGGATAAGATCTTTGAAATGCAATAGTGCGTGATCCCAGTGTATGTTGAGAAACAATAAGGTTTTTAAACAGCAGTTATTGTGACCGATTATAGCGGTGAACGGAGAGTGCAATGGAACCAAAAAACCATACATGAAAATAACAAAATTATGATGACGCCGAATTGTAGAGCAGCCGATCAACAGGCGCACGCGAACAGAAATTGGAATTATTCAACCGGAAATCCGTGAGGAGATTTCAAGTTAATTTTCAGCTTGAAAAATTAAACAAATTCCATGGGCCTCAGTGTCTGCCGGACGTATATTGACTTCCACTCATAAGAAACTGGAAAGACACCACAGATTTCTGAGTAGAATAAAATGGCACTTTTGTTCTTCCTAGCGCTAAGTGCACAGAATTTCAGTTTGACGCATAACAAGCAGGCTTACGATACTAAGATACACATAAAATTAGTGGCCTCCGGATCATATTTTAAATTTAATTTTAGTAAAAAATGAACTGGTGGTACCCAATGACACGGGTTTTTCAATTTTGGACGTGCTCCGGCTTTCTCACAATCAACATCTCCTGGAAATTTTCGCAAAATTTTTAATGAGCAGGTGTGTCTTGGACATGATATATCCATTCTACAACATCGTTTCGTGTGCGTAAATCTCGAACGTAGTTCCCCTTTTTAAGTCGTTTTTTGATGTTGTTCAACAAGACAGTTCATCTGTTACTGACAGCCACTGCCATTTTCCCCTTCCTAAACAAGTACAAACTCCTTACAGTTAATCCTTTCAGACAGTCCGACAACAAGCAGCGTGTGTGCAACTCGGTATGCGTCCAGTGTTCGCTCGGAACGAATAATTCTCTTGCGCTCATTTTCCCATCATCAGCATCACCACTGTCGTTGTCGTCGTCGTCGTCGTCGTCGTCGTCGTCGTCGTTGTCATAGCAATGTCATCTTATCGTCCACCCGCAATTTTCAAAATCTTAGCCGTCTGTTCGCTAAAATCATTTTCATTGTCGTTGCTGCCACCGTGCACAACCACAAACATGGAATACTTATGGGGACAAGTGGAGATCTTGGTCACTTCATTTCCTCTTCCCTATTGCCCTTCTGAATTAACCTTAATGTATTGGCACCCGTCGCCCTCTAGTCAGTCTCCTCTAACTCTCCCCTCCCTCATTCCGATCAGGCATACGCGTCCTCAGCTTGCCCAGTTGTCCACTCTTTTGGTTGTGCCGTCATAACCTCGTGATCAGAATAGAAAGGCTCATTGAGAAAATCTGATTTGAGCCAAGTCCCGGCCGTCAGAACTGGTAAGGACGAACAACTCCTGTCTCCTGTCATTCACATTTGCTCAGTCTCAAGAAAACCCTTAAGTCAACTCACATTTCATCCGTCTTTTCCAGTGCCCCTGTTCTTCGAAATTTCTACTTTAGGAAAACTGTTTGCTCTTACCTGCGTATACACACTCGCAGCACACCAGTTGAAGATGCGTTTATTCAGTCTGGGTTTAGACGCCGAGTTGCCGATGTTTGTTCAAGAAATGGATATTAACTGAAATGGCTGGCAGTCGACTGTCCCCTTTTCATTTATGCACAAGCCGTCCTGAGTTTACTAATTTCGGTTTACCTCATTTTTTCCTGTCTCAGAGTACTGCGACAGTCTGATGACGGAAAAATCCAAGAGGCAAGGCTATGCACAGTTCCAGGCAGGACCATACTTGATTGATTTATTCCTGTCTCTGTGTATTTCTTTTTTGTCTGTGGAACGCCTGCATGTGTGGGAAGAACACTTATTCCAAGTCGGACCTGTAATAAAGAATAAGAGAATGAATGGCCATAAAAACTGCAAGTAAAAAATCAAAATGATGGAACAACGAAAAGAGCGGTGAACCGGGACGGAGGTGTCTATCAGTTTGTCTTTCTGGCTGTCAGCATAAACGGTCTTCCAAACCAATCTCGCGATAGTAGCTAGCATGCAGACATGTGTACATAAGTACATGTAGTTTTCACGAAGTTTCCCGTGCCTATGTGTAGTGGTATTTTTAAAAACCCATTTGCAAATCTTCACTCCACAGTAAGCCGTTTGCTACTTGATCTCCAAGGAATACACCTGAGAACATTTTAACTGACTGTGTCGGTGAGCCAGATGCATAGGACCTTTCTTCAGTGAAAACGACTTATTGTACAAGAAGATCGAACTGGATACCTTCGATGATGAGCAGTCCGGGAATCGCAAGAATCTATTTGATTCTCGCAACAAAGTATAATCATGTCACCTCCTACTTCGTAGCCGACCAAGTGGGAAAAGGAAACAAGCAATCTGAACACATGAAGCGTGGATGCGGCTTAGAGGGCGTTGATGCTTCGTATTAGTTTACACGCAAGATATTGGGGTGATAATGAGATTAGATCTGAAACAACTATTACATTATCATTTGCAAACATGTTCATCACAAGTATATCTAACCCTTTGACGAGGTCCGATTTGTATGCCTTAGTCCTCTTCGGTCCATTTTGCCTGAATCCCCTTTCTAGGGACACAACACATCCTGTCAGATTTGATCAATCTGAACACACATTGATCTCTACATAAGTATGTAGGGTTCGTTAGCGTTTTTGCCTGCGATCTGAACAGAAATCCTAAGAGCATATCTGTCAGTCTTGTGTCACTGTTGACAGTCCGCGCACTCACACGCAACACACAAGCACTGTTGTTTTACGCCTCTGACCCGACTGAGTTGATGGATTGTGACAGGGCCTCACGCATGTCCGCTCCCCTCCCTGATGGTCTTTCCAATCGGTCTTGTTTTGTATCCTCAATCCAGTCCCACTCGCGGTTGCCGCCATCGCCAGTACCCTCACCACACAAATCCCCAATCCATTCCTACCTGGACAAGCGGCTTTACTCCCCATTATTTCGTACCAGTGTTTGCCATTCTGTCCGTCCATTCATTCATTCATTCATTCATCCATTCATTCATTTATTCGTCCATCAATCAATCTGTCGAATAACTTGACAGACAGCAGTTGTGTGCAGTCGCGACGTGGTTATGGTGGGAATTGAGTAAACGGAAATCGTCAGAGAGAAGACGGTGGTAGCAACCATGTTTGATTCGCCAAGACGGTGGCAGCGGCTACGGGTGACCGAATTTCTTGCATCATATTCCGCTTCGGTTCCCCTCATACCGGGCGCAGTAAATAATGATGGAATGAAGGCGACGACAGGTTTTCATGGGACCCGAAAGCTCCGTGTCAGATAGGTGTATCTTATCGCTACACTTCCGTCTGTCAACGAAAATCTCCTAACTAGAATCATGGCGATTCTCATTTCATATATCATTTAGTTACTCTGATGGAGTTGCAAGCAGGCTGACAATACGATAAATTTGGTCGTATTTCAAACGAGCTTTCATTTATAGGTTGCCAGTAGTAATGGAAAATTCAACGAACTTGTCAACCACTTAGGCTGTGCTCAGTATTACTGAACAGCAGTAGGGTGCATGGATTAAATTTCCGTTCACATCCAATACATAATTCAAATAGCCTAGCGGTTCAACGAGGTTTAAGGTAAAATTGAATAAATGTGATTTACGTATGTAGATCCATAAGAAACATTACGCTCACAGTTACTTGCGAGTAGTGTGTGGGATTGGTGTCTTCTACTTTTGACTGAATGCTCATCAAACTCCACCTTTCAGCCACAAACCTCAGGTCATCCGGATATACGTGCACTTCAGATGCATCAGACTCGACTTTCGTTCTTGGTGGAGTTCATTTGTGGTGCATATACCTCATCGCATCCAGGGTTTGAGCCCAGGTTTACCAAATGAAAGCATGTACTGGCAGTATGCCATTGCTTCTCGTTCGAGTAAATCATAATTAGCCAGTCTGTTCAGAAGTCGTCCTCAGTGATGTTCTGTTGGCCAGACAGCCTCGAAGACAGACAACATTCATGTTCCGATAACTCCGGGCGAATCCTACTCATTAAGTCAAATTTTCTCCACTGGATGGGCACTTTTCTTCGTTGGCCGGTTTTGCGTTTGATATTTTCTATATAGTTTTCTCTGTTTTCGGATAAAAACCATTATGAGCAAATAACAACTGAGACACTGATCTGAATACAGAAGACAAGTTATAGGCAGTGTGACTTCCCTTTACCCGAATTGGTTTTTAATGTTGGTTCCAGTGAATGAAGTGGCACAAAGTGAAAAACTAACCAGATGGAAGGCAATAATTCACGAACAATACAAAACCGCCCTTTAATTTCGATCCCCAAAAGGTAATCTGGTATTTATTTTGTCGAACTTTGGCCTTCGGCGCAAAAGCCTAAAGGTTTCTTTGTGATATGTGACTGCTAGGGACCTACCTGACTTTGCCTAGCAGTGCACCGAAACCCCGTCCGCATTGTCACGTGGTTTCATTCTCACGATTTACAAGCAAGCTAGGTGAACTGGCCGTAAGAGTTCGCTTTCACTGGTATAGGTAGCCAAACAACATGGGTGATCACCGCAACGATAAAACTCAAAGACCGTTTTGTTTATTTCGGTTACATGCTTCTTTCTCCATATTCCGTACTTCGAACCTAAGTAATTCCGTTCATCCCAAATTTTCAATTCTTCTTGAAGAAGAAACTAAAGTTTGTTTTAATTTTCTGACCGTTGAACTCATAAAACGATCATATGGGACAATACAACGCTCCAGGCAAGGCAAGGCGACATGAAGCAGTCAGCATCTGTGTTTTGCAAATTGTGCACAAACTACTTAGAAACGCGACCTAGCAAGAACTCTGCTTCACCACTGTAGGAGTATTTGGTCATCCGACGCCCTCCAAAAAGAAGGGTGAAGTTTTCTTCGCACAACGCTCACTCGTGATGGCAACCTAGCGAAATTCTTCGATGTCCATAGTCGACGAAGACTAAAGAATAATCGAATTTGTCAATGACGAAAGCCGCGTGTATCAGACCGGTCTCCAAGGCAAACCACATTCCTAATGATGTACGGCACAAATCCATTCCCGCCATAAATCGCAAATTCACAACCGCAAAGCTTCGCATTCTGCGAGCTACACAAAGGATTATTCTCAACCGAGAGTAAATCTAGTAGGTGGCCATATTCTGCCTCACATTCATTAAATCATTTCACCTGAAGTTTTTTGATATCACGCAAGTAGGCGAAAGCAACGGATTTTCACAACTGACGTTCGGACAGACTCCCACGTGGTTGGTCAAATCGGCGCTCCAAAACACCGCGCTCGGTTATCCAGATTGTTATCCGAGTCCATCAACTGCAAAACATGTGATAACCACCATACACATAATTGACCCCATTTCGTCTTTTTAACCTGAATAAGACAACAATAAGCGGAAGATGGTAGCTTTTGGCGAAGGTAAGCTAATCCAATTGTGTAACGCAATTATATGTACACAAAACCTGTTGCCGCTGACCTCGTGATTGGCATACTGATAATATCAATTCGTTTCTCAAAAATTTATGTTTGTACCTATTCCCTGCAGTTGTTCACTGAATATCAAACAACTCTCGAACTCATCTACGTAAGCGACTGAAAATAATAATACGGAATGCTAAATTCCCCCAGTAATGGTCTTCGTTCTCACCGGTTCAGTGTGAAAAGAGCTGACAGAAGCACAAGCTCAGCTACTTCGTTGTTTGTTTAATTGGACGTCATCGCCGCTTTATGCGGTGCTTCCGGTTGAAAGTTCAGACGCATGTTTACCTGGCCTACTGATAGTAGATGAATGAAGTTTAAATTTGGAATTAGAAAAAAAAACTTTCAAGATTAGTGGACCAATGGATTGACTCAAGTGGTTAGTATTTCAGCAAGCCACAACCAATAAGGAGAGACGGGACCCGTGTATTTAAGGGAGAAAAAGTCCCTCTTCAACGCCGAGGAATGATGAGTTTGGCGAATACTGGTTTGCCACTGTATGACCAAATTTATCAACACTGGGCTATATGTGAATGAAAAATACTGATGAAATAACGAAAAATGGCAACAGGCCTCCTCATCTCATGAAGCTTCACACAGGTCAGTGGCCTGGACAGTTTAAACAGTTCGCAGTTTGGGAGTTGAACGCACGAGTTGGATAACTAAAATGTTAGTGAAAACACACGGAAACTGCGTTTCCCGAGAGTGACGACAAATCCGTTCACGATCGAAAGGAATGGTGATCAGTAAATTCAGGAACAAAATCTTTTACAAAGAAGCACCAAGGCGATGTAGCTAGCGTCCCCAGTTTGTTGGGCAGTAATCGAGCAGATCAGATAGTAGCATTTGGAAGTGAAGTTCCCCGCTTCCAACCCTCCCTTCCGTGGCCCGTCGACTGCCCACATGGCAACCCTCAGGTGTTCACGACGCTCTACCTGAAAATGATGCGCAGTATAATTTCCGTAATAAATAAAACAGAAAGATCGAAAAGGAATTTATTGCAGTATCGTAAATTGTAAAATGTAACCAGAAACCGAATGCAGGTTCATGCAAACGCATCTTAATTTAATCGGGATTGTACGTGTTCAACGACAATTCAAATGGCTCCAGATCAGCACTTATTTTCGACACTGATGTCTTTGCCTCCTGGCGACCAAAACGATCAAATGAAGAATTTACGAACACGTTTTGCTCAGTGAATCACCATCATCATCTAGAACGTTCGAGGTAAAACCTAATCTTAAAGCTCCTAACTGACAATCGACAATAAATAACATTTGGCTATTTTTCAAGTCTCACATTTTTTTCGGCATTGCATAAATTAATGCCTAGTACAGTAATCACGATCATCAAACACAGTCCCGTGCCTAGGTCCGCGAGAATAAACCCGCCAGACTATTCTAATGGCCATGCAGCAGATAAATCAAACGATTTACCCAGTCGGAATGATAATTTATTACTGTCCGGTAAAAGTTCGGTTTGTGAAGGGGGTTCCGCGACCTGAGAAAAACCAATTAAATGATTGAATTTAGTTAGTACCATGCAGAAGTCGTTAACTGACTCAGCGAAATGACCATTTGATCTGTTTGCATAAATTAGGAACGTGAAACCGTTTTTTGCTGATGCACCAGTCAGTTTGTATAATCAATTGTAAACATTTTGGATATCAGGATGATTCTACGCCCAAGCGAACTCCGCACCCTGTATTCAGTCCGACTTCATGTCCAGTGTTAATCGATCATTGCCCACTCAACATATTTTGCATTAATTTAGAACTTCGTCTTATTAAGCTTCTGTAAGGCGTACCATTCATAAAAATTGAACCCTATCGATTCACAATGATCTGGTTGGCTGGAAGCGAGGCTGCGGTATGAACTGTGTTATCTGACAGTCTTCACTAGTTGATCCGCTGCTTTAATTCCGAACTCCTATCTCCCATTTTAGGAGAGAAAAACATCTCTTTAACGATTAGGTATTCAGTTTATTTGGACAAAAATGTCACATACAGTATTGATGCTCAGCCCGGCAATGAAGGCCGTAGCAACGGTCCTTGTACAAGTGCATATTCTTGCTTGTCATAGCTGCCAAGTGCAACGCATGTAGCACACATTTCATCCAAACAGCTTGATACTAGGATAGCCGAATTCGACTTTGACGAAAAAAAAGACAAGCTTGAAATTTCTCGTGGGGTAAGGCGCATTTTGTACCATATTTTCTAAATGGAATTCGTGCGTACGAGAACGAGGCCACGTCTACATTGTTGTGCAACCACTCCTAAGCATCTGCTTCGAAACATGCCGAATTACCAGACTCATTTGTAAGGAGACTGAGATAAACTACTAATCCCAGTCAACGATAGAAAATTGTGCACTGCTGCTATATTACGTATTTGCCTTCCCCGGTAGCCATGTCGTCCTAGTTTATCTCGAGATTCTACAGGTAGATTAATTAAAGCAACGTAACACGTGATTTGATCGGAAAATAGCTTTGCTAAAGATTAACCACAGTAACCGAAACACTAGTGACTTAAAATGTCAAATTGTAGCTTTGTACTAAGCACGCTATAGATTGTATAATACTGAAACTCAGACATAAGATATTGGTGGGTAGAATAAGCAGCTGAAATCACAAAATTCTCGTCTCTGAATTATTGAAAATTGGACAGTGAGAGCATAATATTGTTCCTCTAAATGGATCTTGGTCATGATGGTTATTTGTCACGGTTACTGAAGAAGACGCGAGTGACTTCCGCAAAGCAAAGCGGTAGACAACAGTACCAGAATGAGGGTTCAGTAAATCTCCACATGGTGGAGAATATTGAATTTGCTGATACAAATTGACGAAATTCACTTTTGTATCGGATGAGTCGAAGAAGGAAACAGTGTGAATCCCCTTGCAAGTTGAATAGCAGAACAAATAGCGGACTGTGTTGAGAGTGTGCAACAGAAGTATTACAAGTTGTCTTAAAAGGTCGACTGAGAGAAAAAGATAATGTTACTAAGCATTGTTCAAATGTGCCGCCTTGAAGGCAACTGAAGAACAGGAGCTTGAGGGAAACACCGGGGAATATTTTTACCCATCCGTGCTGGAAGGGCCGGTTAAGTTAACGGTGGTTCTTTTGCGTAATTTTGTGGGAGAACTACATTGCGAAAGTCACACCACTATGTTGGATACTACCGGTCAGCACTAAATCGATAAGAGTCCGATGAAATGGAAGAGTAATTGGTTATACTTAGTATTCTGCAAGTTGAGTAGACTGTACTTTAAGCAAAACGACAAGGGAAAATTCCAAAGCAAATCAATGAGAATATTTCATTTTGCTATACAGGCATTGGGCTCAGTTGGTTAGAGCGAAGACTACCGCGAAACTATGAATTTCGGTTCACGAACGGATTGATGGACTGTCAGGTGAAGGACTATGCATCGGATGTCGAACGGAAGGATCAACTTTCATAAGCCGATTCTTCAGGAAACGTAATCAGTCTACTGTTACAGTCGGCAACAAGCAAAATAGGATCAGTGTCAAACGAACAGAGCCTTGTAAGGTCCGATCTATTAGTCACGGGGCAGATAAAATTGTGTTAAAACAGGTCTTCTGCGGATACGTCAGAAAACAATATTGGAACAGTAACACAAAAACAATCAACAGATTGTCTCTTCTGTCCCCCGGTATAGGTGAAGAATATCCTTGACTATCGGTGACTGACTTTTGAAGGATATCAGGCCTTTCCAACACCATTCCTGACCAAGACCATGAACGAAAAACAATAGTTGCGTCATTTCAAACAGTTTTTGCGTCTTATCACTCACACCGAATGATCTTTTAATATACCGATTATAAAATAATAAAAAAATAGGGGTCTATATGCAAAATAATAAACAATTATAATCAGATGAAATTCTTCACTTGGAAGCTGTTTCGTAACTTTTGCGATTGCTTCATAGTCCTTTTTCTCTGGAGCAAAGTTTTACCTGGCGGGGAAGAAATTTCAACTGAGATGACAGTTGTCAGGATGAAATTATGTTGATTCTTCATGATAGGGAGAAAGGGAGATGCGGTATCAAGCTGACATGCAGTTTGGGGACCTCATTCTTCGAGCGTTCATTTTATTCAAATTTTGGCGCCAACGTCTTGGGTTCTGGCATCAGCCAGCTTGTTTTTTGGTAAGAAACACGTAATTATTTTACTGTTTGCAGTATTCAAAATAACCCTTGTGTACGCGCATTATAGGACATGGCAAGAAGCTTAAGTTGCCTGCAAAACTTTAGCTAAGTTACTTACAATCTCAATAGATGTCGCATTTCGTTTATGATTCATGTAGCTTTTGTGCACAATTCGAAGATTTTAAATTACTGTAAATCGCGGCTGGTATGTCTGTTCGTCAATCAAGTCTTGAGCTTGCAAGCTGATGAATAACTTTCAGTGAAAGTGAAATACAAGGAATTTCACTAGTTTGTTTACTACGATCAGCTGCATAACGGCCAGGTGCAAAAGATTGGAGTAAAACTATTAGGTTGTGCTCATCTCAGCAAGATATTTTCTGTATCGGTCGATAAATCCTCGTATTGTTTATTGACGTGATTCCTCGTTAGCGCAGTCCCCAATGAGAGAATAATCAAGAGCAAACAGGAAAGCTATATTCAAATTCAGTCAGAAATCAATATTTTGTGTGGTATAGAAATGAAAACGTGAACACTTGTGTCGTTGTTGTTGTTATTGTTGAGTGGACAAAATAATCGTTGAATTGCATAGCAACGTGTTGACGGCTGACTGGTTGGTGGGCTAGAATGAAAAGTAGGCAGTTATTAGTCACTGCTAAATGCGAAATTAACTTGTGATGCAACACTTGGGTAATGGGCACATATTGTGACTGATTTGTTGTCCCGAGTATACGGATAGTCAAAGGGTTGATGTTAACAGAATACGTTCATCCTGCGTTGACTGAACGTTGATTGGAATTATATTGTTCATATACGGTCAGAGAGATTTACAACCTCTTGATATCGCTAGATGGACTTACTAGGCTGTCTCTAGAACAATTTGTGGCTGGCTTTGTTAAATTAAGTACGAATGCGGAAACCACCATGCCGGGAGCCAGATGAGACAACACACGCAGTTGTGTATTTGGAAACTTTTAAGCGAGTTTCGTTCTGATTGATTTCATTTGAACTGTTGCTAATACTTTCTTCATTGAGGAGACTAAAACAATAATGCTTGAAGTATGAACACGAGGAAGGGGCGGTCGTCAGTGGTCAGATCAGTGTGGATTTCAGTACTGGGGAAATTCGTGTTTAGAACCAGATATCTCGTTAGAGTTGTTCATGTTTGACAGCAAAACTGTATGCACAAAGCTGAAATATTTACCTGAACACCGTTGCTTTCATTCTTTGTAGTTAAAAACATGCAGACGACGGAAAGCCAGTTAATTATTGACGCATATTAAGCTCTGTAGTTGATTTAATTCCTTTGTGGCTAATTGGAATTCTGTGTACTGTGTCTGGGATTCGTAAAAGCAGCGTCTGTGCACACCACACGGTCCGAATGGATCCTGGGATCATAGGTGATATTAAGGTGTACAAAGCATCTCTGTAATTGGAAAGGCCAGCTGCATTTTGTCTCACTTTTTGTGTGCGCTCAACTGGCTATTCCTCTTCAATCGAAATGATAACACTACAGAATATCTCGATCTGAATAGCTATAGCACATGATTTTCTTTAAGTGGTAACCGTCAAACCACTTGTGTCTTCCAGTTTAAGGATTTTATTTTTGGCTAGTATCAAATAGCGATTTGTAAGTTAGCTGGTCAACCTAATAATAAGCACGCTCGGTTATGACAAATGGGTACCTTGATCGCAGTTGGTGTAGTGCAACCTCAAACGTAGCTGACCATACAAACCAGATACAAAATCTTGTTGGACAGCTTCGTGACTGTTGTCTACCATTACCCTCTTTAGCTGTTCCCTTTCTATCAAATTTCATTGTAGCAATTTCTTAGGTCAAGGCTTCCTTAATTTAGGCTTCCATCTTGGCATACCCCATTGAATAGTTCCTCTGACACACGCGTACACTCGTTTTGTTCTCCTATTCCATATGACTTTGTACATGCTAGAGCGCACACCGTTTGGTTGCGAGTCAGCTGATTGAACTTTCGACAGTGGAATAAACTGAACTGTTGTGTTGCGCGCTTAGCGTACGGAGAACGTGGACAGTATTGTAAGCCACACACTACCGTCATGGCTGACAGTATTCTACTGTTTGCAATTGCCTACTTACCATGACTCATTGTTAAGTGATAAATATATACTTACAACAAGTTTTTGGTTTAGAACTTTTAGATGCTTTTAGATGCCAGATGATCTCATGGTGATTTACCTACTAATGTGAGAAATCACATCAAGTAAGTGTCCGAATGGGACTTTTCACCATTATACCCATCGATAGCAATGGCAGACTATCCATGGCAGCCGAAAATTCGGTTCATTAGTATCTAGGTCCACGAAATTGTGTTCTTACCAAAATGCATTTTCTTATAAAATACACACATGGGAGATAGTCTTTTGATTCACTCCTAAACGGATCCAGATTGGATCAATATATCATGATCTCCTTAAGCAAACGGATTCATTCAACACATTCTAAACATTTTTAGTATAACATTTGAACTAAGCCCCACTGCATCTTTCACATGGCCGTCTTCCGACTCATGATTATCCGATCGCATTTTTCTGTTATTTTTCGCAATCAAAATTACAATCTACCGCTCCCCCTATTATTTAGTCTCATGTATTCATGGATTTAGCTTGGAGGGTCAATCTGGAACCATATTGATCCACCGTGCTTTAATAATGCAATTGCCCCCTTTGGCTCCTGAGAACCAAACAGGAGGACGAGCATAGGCTTTAAGAAGTTTAATATGGAGGCCGACAGATTAGTTACGAAGTACAGTTTGACTCAAAATCTTCGTGAATATTTCTGCGACTACTCAAATTAAGAGGACCGATCACCCCACTGATGCCGCAGGTATTCTATCTGTCAGTTTTGGTAGAATGGTAACTGGGGGATAAGTTAAAATTTGAAACTGAAATGGAAATCATCGAAAAGCTTGCGTCCATAAAACAATTGGAAGGTAAATAAATCATGTAAGGGGCTTTTCTAGTAAGATTACAGTTTCAGAGTGAGAATAATTATCCACAGTAGAGCACAAGGCAGATGCTGATTACCACAGGTAGCTGCCGAGAAAGACAGTTAGGAGAAAGCGCACAGAACACGATCGCATAAATCACTGCCGAAATTTCCAGGTGCGTGACCGAATAAACGAAAATGTTAAAATACAAGCTTACCATTCCTGTTACCGTCTATCTGAAAGTCTATTTATTATTCTTCAGATCGAGTTGTGCCGGGGCAGTTATAATGATAGTGTTTTATGGTAGACTTCCTATTGCTGCACTTGACGGTAAAACCCCGTTAGATCATCTGCGCTGCTGCTTCAGGGGCTTTCCGATGAGTGAATCGATCGTTCATCAAATCCCCTGATCGCTTTACCCACAGATGACATTCGTGTTCCAGTCGTTTTAAGTAGATTCGGTTGCCCGTTGTAGTATTCTAGCCCGAAAGCAGTCGCGTATGATGTATCACTTCCATACAGGTGTGGCATATCAGAGGCAAACACACTGAATCGTGCTGTAAGGTTGATCTGGGCTCACAAACCTGAAACAGGATAAAAGACAGCCCCACCTTGATCCAAACCAGCTGCGGCCAATCAGTCTAGGCCTCTCATTAGGGGGAAAACAGAAGGACGACCTGTGGGTGATTCAGACTGCGTTTGGTGGGATGTGCACTAGCTGCAACCTGCAACCAGCGACTGGAATGCCACGGGAGGGGGCAGTCGTTTATCCTAATTACAATTGCAATGGATTCACAAGAGCACGTTTTCGTCTAATTTCAGTCAGCGAACCTAAACATGGTCAAACTGAGCAAAAGAATACTTAACCTTGGATGAGTCATTCATTGAACATGGTTTTCGAAAGAACTGAGACTAGTCCTCGTAGAAATCCCCTTTAGTCTTTGTTGGTCAATGGACGTCCGTAGCGATCCAATCGGAAAACGTCGTCCATTACTCACAGTTGCCATCTCATCTATTCAAACAAAATCTTAATTAGAAGAAAGTCCACTTATGCGCTCTAATTTCACTTGTCAATCTGATCAAAGGCATCAGGCGTATAGTCAACAGATACATCGCGACTAGAGCAAAAGACTAAAATTGTATAAAGGTGTCAATGTTTTCGTGTACCTACTTAAGGAAACCCACAAACCCCGGCTGCTTTGTGAATTTGTTGGAAATATTATGGAGGACTGTGCGTTTCATTTAAATTTGTATTTGACGGTGCACTAAACTTTGATTGATACACATCGATGGTATCCTGTACCAGATAAAAATGCATCGTTTCTGAGGCAATGAAAGCTTGCACCTGGGCTGTGTGACAATGAAATCAGCGCAGCGTCGTTCTCCTGTGAAGATTTGCAGAACAATTCCTCGGCAAAATCTTCTTAGGGCCCGTTGTCTCTTGGAACGGTGATTGGCTTTGGTGGCTTCGTTTAAGGATACCTGGAAAAGTAACTACAGATGCTTCTGTCCATCAGAGAAGAAAAATTCCATCCATGCCTTTTTGCTATTGCAGAAGGGTTCCGTGAGATGCAGGCTGACTTCTGGTCATTCGCAAGTTGGGCAGGATTAAAACATCCCAGGCTTAGGAGACTAAGATGCTTGAGCAGTTGCATTTCAGCCTAAATCACTGTGCAATCAGGACTCAACAGTAGCTCCTTACTTACGATTTCTATTTCGGTTTGGAGAACAGTCTTCTAAACCATTACAGTTGTAAACTGGTCTCAGTAAATTCCAGTGGAGAAATATCAGAAATTTTGTAGGCATTTAAGACCAGAGGAAATTAGTGGATGCAAACAGTGTATAACCGTGCAAAACTCATCTCTTCTGATGTAGCTAGAATGCATTTGTTTAATGATCAAATGATACCACGTATACCGATTTTATAAAATGCTATTTAACGGACGGTCAAGGGCGCGATAAGCTAGCAAGATAAGATTCCGCGTGGAGCGTCCACCTCCAGTAATTAGTATACAACTGTGCCCGGCATGTTTCTCTTAATGAGGACCGAAAAAAGTGTCAGCTAAATCCATTCCACGGATAGATGTCGGTTAGGTTAACTAGGTCATGATATGGGTCTCCATGTGATTTTATCGTAGGCAGAGGTTTCATCAGTCAAACATATCAAAGAAGAGGGGGAAGAATAAAACTCAGCTGAAGATACACGAACCACTGAACGCTTTGATTCAGGCCGGTCTGAGTCGTTCGTCTTAATTAACGTCAAAATGACACTAGGCCGACAAAATAAATGATTAATTTCAATTCACATGCTGAGAACAAGGTCGACAGGGGAGCTCATCTCATTTCATCTCGCATATACACAACCGTGTATAATAAAAGGACGAGGTCTTATGGGGGTAGTGAAAGAACAAGATACTCTGTCATCCATGCTACTGGACTTTTCAGCAGGTGTGTTCGTCAGCGGGGAGGGGAAGATACTCATTGGCTAAACTATTTGGATAGAAATCGTGGTTCACGAGCCTGTCTCCTAACTGTGATTGTCGATTGATGAATTGCTCCTGGTACGGTGGGAAACCTTATCTGCGTAATAGAAGTTAGTGGTTGGATTATGCGGTTTTGTTAGAAACGAGAAGACATGGGGTGCATCTGTGAAATATAAACGACCACCTTTACAGTTCCCCGATTGCCAGTGACATTCGAACAAATCCGTGGTGTTTGCGTGTGGGCTTCTTCCAACAATTGGTTTGAACTCTATGTCGGGTTTCAACGACGTGTCAATCGGATTTCTCTAATATATGAAACTCAAATGGCACACTTGCGCAAGGATCGACGACACCACGCAGAAGCTGAAATACAAATTGGTCTTGTCGTAAAATGAATCTCCAAGTACAGTATAAGCGGACCGCACACAGAGAAAGAACTGAGGCAGTTGAAAAAAGCTGGTTTCAAACTTCTCTACCTACTCCGGTATACACCGGAAGCAACCGTCCATCTGACCACTTGCCTTCACTGTAATAGTAAAAGACTTGACAGCTTTTAATTTGAGACAATTCGAGCAATAGGACGAAGGAAAATCAGGACTGATCAACGGCCAGGTGACTGCCAAATTTGGGCAAAATGCTGACGTAAATCGATATGAACTACCTTACTGTGACGATGTCACAAAAGGGAAGTAAATTCCATTTGCAGTTCCAGTGAAGTGAATTTTCAAACCAATCTATTGTTTGCCACTAATATTCAGTTGGAAATTAGTTATTTGATTTCTAACAATTCCGGAAATGTTTCGTTGTTAGGAATAAATGGTGGATTCCACCATGGACAAACGGTTCCATATGGCTAATATCGATGCTTGACGGAATCATTTGGTCATCAGTGATCTTCAGACCTACCAAAAAAGCGGCGAGGATTATTCAATGAAGGACTTATTTCCTGTCATTATCCAAAATACATAGTGACCAAAACATTTGGGTTTTATAATCGCGTTTCCTTTGGTATTTGTGAGAAAATCCTTGATCGTCTTGAGAACCAGTAAGAAACGCAAACTTTTATTTCAGAAAATCACTCACTTGATATTTTTGAAATCGGACGTGAGACAGTCCTACTTGTACTTGATTACCGACAAATGGTTTTTGTCGACATGAGAAAGTGAACCTTGATGCACATACGATGAACTACAGGTGGGTTAGAAATCTGCTTTTGCTTCACCCTCCTATCCTGCTCTATTCAGACTCTGAAATATCGAATCCAGGAGGGTGGGAACATAGGCGCTTCCCGTATGCCGCCTGATGACCAGAAATTCTTCTCTGATGGAGCTTTACACATTCGTTACTAGTAAGTAAAATTAGATCCTAGTTAACATAACACCACTGTTTCTGAAGAATCGCTTTTGGTTTGTTCACTGAGGTATCATTGTAAATGCAATGACGAGTGAAGCAAGGATTTTTTTCTTTCCACCGACGTTATTTGCTAGTCACAACAAGTCTTCACTTACCATGTACAACTTACTGAACCTTTGCAACTATGATGATCTGCCTCAAACTACCATCAAATAGGTACACACCAAAAACGAATAAGTAAATAAATTATTTTTCTCTCCACGTCCCTATATGACATCAAAATCCGCTCTGGGAAGGACGTGTTGACCAGACGAGGTTTTGTTAACCGAGTTTCAAACGGGTTTGTATTCTACGGATTTTAAGCCTAGACAAAGTTGGGAAAACTTGAGGGTACTTGAGGACAATTTTGCTTCAAATGGAAGTAAATTGTGAACACTAAGAAAAAGTAGCTTGCCCTTCCACTTCATCGAGTGAACACAGTCTGAATCGGCCAATTCATACTGGTCTCATAGGGCACGTGACTTGGACATTGGCATTCAAATCGAGACTAAGTTGGCTTGATTCGTTCCCACTGCCTCATCGATCTGTTTGGAGTTCACTTTTGGGAGGTGACGCAATATGTCATATCATTAACATTTAATTTGACAAATTGGCACTAAATAATTACCCATGTCACCTTGGGTGCCACGCAAGAGATTCACGTATGATATTCAATTCCTTTACTGGGGAGTTTTGCTGGGGTGCTCGATATTACATTTTAATCCTTTCTCAGCCCTGTTATCTCCTTATTACTGATTTGAACGAATAAGTAATTTTTAGGAACCGACCTGGCTGAAATGCTGCGAGGGCAACCGCTTGACGATAACCAACCGTAATGGAATGCGACTAGGCCAGTTAACACCGATGTTGTGCACAATCCATTATCAACCTTCAGATGTTTTGAGGTTTCCGTATTAAGAATAGACACGAATAAAGCGAAACAGCAAAATCGAGGGCGAAATTCCCCGTCATTTGCTGATACTGTTGTAGCACCTACAACCGTGCGTTTTGCTTTCGGGGGTCTTCGACAAGTGACAAATGTTTACTTCCGGTCAAGATATCATGCAATGTTCTGTTCTAGGGGCAAAGTTGGGACAGAAAATGCAACAAATCAAGTTTGCAAGTTTTTTATCAAAATTTCAGACGAAACAATAGCTCATCAATCCAGTTGTTCAATGAAAGCCTCAACTTTTACCCCGAATGTAGCCTTACAAGAGACAGTTCCAATACTGATTATCCTGAGGGACTTGATCTTGGACAAAATTAATTTTATCAATATCTGACCGCTGTGGAAAATTTCAGGAACCCACAGTACGGACCAACTGACTTTCAGTAGAAAAGTATAAATTGAATGAATGCATTGTTAAAGCGACTGTTTTATCGCAACTGGGATGCGATAAATTTGGACTATGGTTGAATGCCGTTAACCAATTCGTTGCTGAATATACCATTCGGATGCTTATTACCATAGCGTAAACTTATTTACTAGGGTTTATCGCTCAGATTTTCTTAGTGCTCAATAGAGGGTGCAGAAGTCGATCAAAACCGTTGGAGATCAAATAATCTCTTAGTTGTGCGTAGTAAACTACTGAGTAAAATAGACTGAATGGTTGGCCTCGGGAACTCAGTTTAACCGGGTACATTTGCCATTTCATAGGTTTGTTCTTAGTTCACCACGTTGCAAGGTTGACCGCAGTCCATTTCATGGGGTTGCCGGCACACACACACACAGACGACGTACAAAGTAAAACCCGTCTGCCGTGACCACCGATACAGCTGACCCGTGTGGACGTGCAGTGTCGGCCGTCGGCTGATATTTGCGCACAGCATAAGTCGCGGTTCACAAGATTAATTTCGTTTACTGACATGAAATAGCGTCATGGACTTACTAACAGAAAAGGACATGAGTGGGAAGTGGGAAGTGGCTGGACAAATCCAAATTTCGTGCGTTGGGAAACATCGATCCAAGCTTATGAGCTAATCAATTCAGAAGAACATACTGAACTCAGTTCGCGAACAGAGGGAGTAAAAAGGAAATAAAGGCTACTTACAACCTTGATTACAAATAATGAAATGGTGTACTTTGCTCAACGGATCAGCTAGCAGAATCCTGTGTCATCCATGACATCGTCGTCCACACTCGACTGATCAGCAAAATCACTTCCATATTAACTGGATATCACTCAAACGTCATTGTGATCTATCCAAAAACGAACTCGATTCAGGAGCATTTTACTTACAGCCCGAAACTGTCAAATTAACGTTCAGTCTTATGATGAACTATATGGCGGCGCCGCAGACAACTAGTCGCACTGATCCTCATTATTGGGTTTGACGATAATTGCACAAGGATGTATTCTGTCTGGATATGGACAATCATATATTCAGAATGATTTCATGGCTTCCGGTATTGTGCGACAGGTTGCTTCGGAGTAATTTCATAAATGCCTACTCTTGGTTTTTAATTCACACATTTCGAAGACATAGTGCTAGGATATTCTGTACTGAAAAATCCGACAAAACAGGCCGACTAGATCACTCTTCATACTTATCCGTGAAAACCTGGAGGGCCTCCTACAGCTTTCAGTTGAATTCAGATGCTGCACAACAAACCCGTACATTAACAACTAAAATCTGTTTTCCGAAAACGATTAACCAGCCAAGATCCGTTAATGGTTTAAGTTTTTTTCTAACTGGAAGTTATCCCTATTCAAATCGACCATTAGGATCAATGGACTACGATCACTGCAAAAACAAAGATGGATAGAGGGGGTTAATAGGGCAAAGATGTCGAAACTCGACAAACTTGACAGCTAGCTCGGAAAATTCTAGCAGTTTTGTTGTTGTTCGATCTGAAACCGTTAGTGCCATGATGCGGGTGCGATAAATACACACTGTTTTTGATTTCCACTAAGAATGAAAGAGACCAGGTGAGTGAACGGATTTCACTGTTGGTTCCTATGTGGACATTATGGTGAGAAATTTAATCTCTTGCCTTTCGAACTGAAAAGTGGATGAAACCCTCTATACAAAGATTCCGAATAGTACGGGTGGCTAACGAACGTGAAACGGACGAGCTTTGGAATGTAGTGGAAAAATAACGGCCCAGGTGGTGTTTACATACATGCAAATTTCCACAAGTCAGCAGCAGACTGTTGATTGTGAGCAATGTAATTGGGTGACATATAGGATGCCGCGCATAAATTTACCTAAGACTTCAACAGAGATTAAACACACTGGAGAACAATTCGGCCGACCACACATTCAGCGAGCACCCCGTAACAGACTTTTGAAAAATTCCGTAGATTCGGTGTAGCATTTATCAGTCAACGAGAATCTTTTCCAACAGAAGTGTTCTAGAAAAAATTCAAATCACCTGAGCAGTCAGTTACTCGGTCAGACAGTCAGTCAATTTAGTATGTGAGTCTCTCCATCATTCAAGAACACGGTATCCAATTTAGCAATGGTTGCATTTCACGGTCATCTCAAAGGGCAGCTTTCAGGATCCTATTACTGAATCTCGCAATATTATTAAGATTAATGACTGTGCTAAGATCAGTAGTACTCCTAACGCACACGCACTGATGCTGTCATTTCAGCTGATCATGGAACCTTTTCATTACAGGCTCAGCGATTGCGAAACTGCTGATAAAATTTAGATACTTTTGGTTCCGGCCGTTGCATCTCCTGAGATCAGATTCGACTTGTAAATCGCGTACTCCTTAAGCCGCGTTAATAATCCATTGGACAGAAAATAATAAAACAGATATAATGCGGTGCGTAATGGTTAACGGTACGGCAGCTTTCCATTAAGGAGGCCTTCAACCTTGTCAGTTAACTGCCTCATATTCCTTTGTGCAATAAATGTTAAGAAGACAGTCGTCTAGAATCTCGTGGGGTTGGATTATGGTACTCATAACGACGAAAATATTGTCCACACGCACCTCAAACGTTTCATTCTCCCGAATACGTGGTCCTAATTTCGAGGATTCTAAATGATCCAAAGTGATTAAGCGACCGAACCACCAGCGAATTCTTCGGCTTACCGAGGTGCCCGTCATTAGCCTTTTTGGGTCGGATTTGTGCAACCAGCTTGATTTCGCGGCCTGCATTATATTGCTCTGGTAAGACTGGCAGCACATGTTTGACCTTTGATCAGCGCAGCCCTCCTGGCTGGGTTTTTCACTTGGTGCCCCCATTGTCTGTTTCCACTTTTGTGCCTGGTAGTCCAACCAATGACCCGATTCTGAGGGCACAATTGGCCGAGTTGACAAGAAATAATTGAATTCAAGTTTCTTACCATATATGGCTTTCCGTTTCTTTCTTTCCCCGCACATTTGCCCCGGGATGTGATTGTGTGAAACAGTACAGTCTCCAAGTTCAGTTGAAATGATGAATGTCAGTAAACTTATTGTAATACGCAAACTGTGAGCCGGAAAAGCTCGAAAGAACTAGTTGCAAAACTTTTATTTTTACAATGGATTCCTGTCTTCTGACCAAAGACTGTTAACGCCTGTGTACATATTTGCAGACTTCTTCAGATTGGTAATCCTGATAGTGAACACGCAAGCTGAACCGGCTATTAAAATGCAAGTTGACAAGTATTACCTAAACGGTCATGTTCTACACGAGGAGCTAGTTTATCTATCTATTCCTTACATTGTTGCTGTTTTTTTAGATTTCTAATTTCCTTCCCTTGGGTTCACTCGTCTTAGCCCCACCTTTGCAGGATTAAGCTAAAATGGATCGGCACTACACCCTCACATTTTTCCCTCAGTGATAGAGTGAGAGATAGAATCAACCTAAACAACACATGAGCATATTAGGCGAGAAGGCGGGCAGTCCCCATCTTACCGTGGGCGTGTGCACCAGTCTCTCGTCGATTTGCGTGTGGGCATGTTTTCGTACGTTTGCATGTCTTATCACATATGCATGATTGACGGCTACGGTGACACAAATTTTTCTTGTCTGGACCAATTTTCCCCCTCAATCATCATTACCAAATTGAGATTGACAAAATGGATAGGGAGCGGTCCCTAAAACCTTCCCATGTGTTCGGACGTAAGTGTAAACACACGCATGGACAAAAAATACGGTCACTCACACACCCATCCGCCCACCCACGAACGAAGCGTTGTAAGTGAATGAAATTTCGCATCCACAGCAATTGAGTGCACTCAAACGTCCCTTCACTCATCATTCTGGTTGTCTGTTTTTCGCTTTCTCATTCCCTCGGCCATTCCTCAAGCCCAACTGATCACTCTTCTACCTGTTCGGTCGCTATCTGTTGGGATGGCGGTTCACATACATACACACACATACACACACACAAACTAGCGTACGAACGAACCCAAACACGTACAGAATTTCGATCTTGCATTTTCACCTTTCATTCCACATGCATTGTTTCCACCTGGTGTGTAATACAAACTTGATTAGAAGGCATGCGCCTAGTTCTGGATTAAGGTCTTGGTTAATCCGACCGGAAGGTACATTTTTTGAGAACGTGCTATTTATCTCCTGTCACAATTTGGGCACAAAAGTGTGATAATATGAACTCAGTATGTTTTTCAGCATACTGCAGAAAGTCAGACTAATGTTTCCTGCAGCTGGGAGCTTATTTAATGGCAATCATACCAGTCCTTTTCTGAATGACTTTCATTTTCGACTGAATTTCATCCCGTGAATTCGAGCGTCAACATCATCCGTTAACTGGTTTCTTAATACGACGTAGAGTTCAACTGAGGTCAGCCGATAGTCAACCGAAAAAGGATGCAAACTTACTGACAAAACGGTCTGAAGAACCCTTCATGAGCCATGAATAATTCCACCCTTGCAACTTGAGTTATCAACACTACTAGGAAATAAGCAGATTGTGTTCCTCTTCAGTGGTGATCATTCAGCTGCTTCACTGTCGGTTTTATGCATACAATTGATTTGCGTGTAACTTCACATAGGTAGGCAGTTGTTTACCAGATAGGCAGAGCGGGCTAGGGGCAGTGGAAATCTGTAAACATAGATCAAGAGTACGACACATTTATGGACGTATGAAGAATCGTATGACCGTTGAGTAAAAGCTTGAGTTGTTCTGATGATGGTGGTGACTACTGCTGCTGTTGTTGTTGCTGCTGAAGATGGTGATGACGATGATGATGATGATGATGATGATGATGATGATGATGATGACGATGATGATGATAATGACGATGTTGTTGTTGATGATGATGATAATGATGACGATGATGACGATGATGATAATGACGATGTTGTTGTTGTTGATGATGATGATGATGATGATGATGATGATGATAATGACGATGTTGTTGTTGATGATCATGATGATGATGATGATTATAAGGGCTCAAGCATGCCGTTAGTTGGTGTCGTTATAAGTGACGCAGTTTAGAAAGAACTAGTAGGAATTAAATTTATGGCATCAAATATTCATGCATATGAACAAATTTTATTATAGAGGAAATATCGTGAACAAACCGTATGGTATGCCATGAAAGTGGAAATCGAGAAAAATCGCGAAAAACCAAAAGACAAGCAATTTTCATCCTTTCCTATATAAAATCATCCTTTTTCTCAACCGAGTGAATTGTCCATCTGATGCACCTGATCAGGTGCTTAGTTGAGGCTGCAGCAGACGAAAAAATTTGAACGATCTAAACGACTAGTCTTGATAATCCCATTTTCTTACATATTACCCGAATGCCACTTTCACTCAATGAGTGTCAGTCCTAGCATTCGGGAAATTACCAGTCGAGCATTTTATCAATAAGCGACTGATGCAGTTGACAACTTGCGGTTTGACTTAACGTTCAAGATACGGGAAAGACAAAGGAACAACTAAAAATAAAGGCAGAAAGCACAAGGGAGGAGGTACCGCAGTCACCCAACTGGATGACCTTATTAGCAATTGGGGTGTTTGAAGAGTTGGGAAAAACAGCACTGAGTGAAAGCAACTAAAAGGCCGCTCGTTTGCAGTCTGATTCAGTGAAACCTTGTCGAACGACGACGAAAAATCCATCCTTTGTGCAACCAGAGAGAGCAAAGTGTAAAAATCTTCCCGTCTCTTTAACCTTTACCTGAGTGACGATAGTGGGAAAGGTGGTGAAGTACATGATTACGGGCGTACAGAGAAGAAGTACTGTTAATCCCACTTTTATTTTCTGAAATTCCTTTGGAACCGAGTAAACCTGGCCAATGAATTTACGTACACTGATGAACGGACCTATTACTGTTAAATACGCAGCGAGATTAGAAACTTGACTATGACAAAGCGGTTGACGTCGGGCAGTTGACGTGGGCGAAACAAAATTTTCTACATGCAATCGGTTTATCTGCAATTCATATAGAATCGAGGAAAAGATCAATGCCTTGGATCACAAACACATCTGAAAACTGGAAGAAGAGGTCGGAGTATCCACAAGAGGCAGCGTTTAACGGGGTAGTGTAAAGGTGACCAAACAAGGTGGAGTTTTTGTAGACGGGATTTTGACATGCATAATGCAGACTCAGAAGCATTTGCATACTCATTTTAAGAGCACGAAGCATAAACTCTCACTAAATAATGACATAATCTACGTGTGATTATGTGTGCATGAAATATGCGGAAAAATTTCAGTTTCTCGACGGTCACTTCCGCCGTTGCCTGTGCTGATCCACGGTCATGAAGGACACCACACAGTTAGTTCTGGCTACCTGTAAATATAAATTCTCATTCATCCTACTCAAAGGTTTTCAGTAACCAAGTTTTGGATGCAATTTGTGTGGGTCTTATCAATCCGTATGCATTTAGTCATCACTAGAATGGTGAGTTGCCTCAACTCATGTACATGCTTACGCTAATACATCATTCAAGCAGTATCAGGCCAGGCGTGAATGCGGATGTTCTGAAGTAGTGTTCTAGAATTGTTAATTCTAGACTTATCCCTCGGCTAGTGGATGTACTTGCGTGTCTGCAATCATGTGGTTTACTCTTGTGGGCACTCTGTTACCATGGCGACGGTTGCGACAGGCGTATGTTGAACTCTTTTCTATCCCGTTCATGGTGGTGGTTGTTGTGGCGATCGCAAATGCTTACATTGACGGTGTAGTCAGGAAGTAGTGCCGAAGCTCAAAACCAGTAGTTCAGGTGCATCGGTTTTGTTCAGTGGATAAACACGCAAAATTCCACGAGCGGGCATCCGCAAACACGATGGATTACAAACCCGTTAGAGTTAGCAAATTAAGATGTATCGAGAGTCACGCAATAAGCTTACTGCTGTAAATGCAACACGCATTTGCAAAGCATGGAGTTCTGGTCGTGACTGATGCATTCGCTTCTCTGATTAATGAATGACTGAGGTTGTCTTCTATTCCTGACTGCTGCAGACCCATCAATATTGTTCCCATCCCAAAATCAAGCAGCTCTACTGCTTTAGCAAAACGCTTTCGCCTCATCGACTTTACACCTTCCGGCCTCAAACTGACACCGTGCTGTAATTGAGCGCCTACGTTCCTCTATGAAGAATCCTGACGGCTTATTTCAGTTCGACTATCTATCTAACAGGTACACTTTGGATGTTGTCAGCTCCCCTATTCAACAAACTCATAAGCCATAAAAACATCGATGAAATTTACGCGTTACGTCTTTCTGGACTATTCGTCGAAATTCGATTCCGTCCCACGGTCTCTTCTTCTTCTTCTTCTTCTTCTTCTTCTTCTTCACAAACTGCAAACATTTGGTTGTCCCAGACCCTTTTTGGCATGGTTGTCTGATCACTTTACTAACCCAACCCAATGCACACGAATGGCCGGTTAAACTTCAGAACCGTTGGCCAACAATCAAGGCGTGCTTTTCGTAGCTAGTGTTGCTTTATCCACCGTAACTCCTATTTGCCATACATCAAGCCACTTTTCAATGCTCCATGTCATCTGTTTAAGTATGCTGATGTGATTGTTGGCCTTCTCTCAAGCCGTTTCGAGGAATTTGACGATTTTGTCAAAGTTTTTCCAAACAACCTATCTCCTGTTTACTACGATTTCCTGCACGAGCTGTGTTTCGAATCTCAATCACAATTTCTAAATGTTTCGAAATGTCTGGGTTCCTGAGTTTTTTCTCGGTCCGGCCTACCCCCCATCCGAAATGCCTTTTCATCCAACTCCAAGCTGTTACCAGGCGTTGATTCTGTGAACATACCCAGGAGTTACTATTGATGACAACTCCGAGGTGGGATTAACTCGCATTCTACCGGGTAAGGGAGTCTCCGACGGTTGTTATTTCAACATCAGAAGGCTTTCGGATATACAAAGTGAAACAACATCACCATCTCCGATTGTGTATCAGCAGCGTCGGCTTTTTCCAATTTTTATCCTCTTTACGTTTCTCCGTCATTTTTTTTCAGGTTTTTTCCTAGAAAACGTTCTTGAATTCTTGCCGGGGGTCTGATCAATTAATTAGCCCAGGGGGTTTCCTTCATACCCCTTAACTGAATTTGTCCCTCTATCTATGTGACAGCATTTAGCAGATTTGGGAAATGTAGCTCACAAAATTTTCCTTTCATGGACCCCCCGCATTCTCTGCACGACACTGATCTTTTCAGTGTCGCTTGTCATATTTCGACACGATCCATACCCTTCGGAATTCAATGTCTATTAGGAAACTCCACTGTCCCATATGTAGTACGGAATTTTGACCAAACCGTGATCGGGTTTCAGGCGAATTCCTGAGCAGCCTGTCCTAATGCGTTATGTTTATTCTTGGATGAGTGCTTTTATAATCTTTACGAGACGATGAGCGTATCTTTTTATTATTTTATTCATTAATTTCCTTTTTCCCTTATTTTATTTGTTAAACTCACATTTTTTGACTGAAATGCGACATTATTTAATGTACGCAAAAGTCTCTATAACACTATACAATATCACCGATCAGATTCCTTATTAGACTGTGTGCTCCCCACTTATCCGCATGTGGAAAGTGTGTCCACAAATGCATTTCGGATCCCCACACATCTTTCGCACAACGGTCACTCAGTGTGACGTTCTCATGTAAACGTTATTGATCAGTAACACAGTGTGATCGAAGTAGGTCCTGACTTGTCGACATTTCGTTTGTCGCTGATAACCTTTATCAAAGCTGGTTTACAATAGAATGAAATTGGAATGATACCCTAGAACTATTGGGTGTTAATCGCAGCGGGTTCCTTTGTATGTCTGCGTGTGTATGTATATTTGCATATCCTTACGTGGTGTTGTGAAGTTTAAAGGTATGTGTTAGATCTCCGGCCCTACGGTCCATGTTGGGCCACTTTGGATGAAGCGGGCTTTGTGACCCTTTGAGTGTTTACCCAAGTTCTGTTATTGATCGGAAAAGGTTTGCGCAATAGCTGTTCACATGGCGAACAGGTATTTCGATACACTGCGATCCGAACTTGGTTCTGATAATGTTATTCTTGTCGCTCTTGTTTCAGAAAGATCCACTTTTCGCTCCGCACAATCTTGAAACAATATATATATAGGAAATCCACTGTCTCTTACCTAGCACACATCTTCACAAACCTTGACTGTTTTATCGGGATTCTTAAATGGTCAACTTACTCCTTGAGCGGTTTCTGTTTCTTTGTTTTCACAATTGTATTAGGGTAACTATTTTCTTGTTATTCACCACGGTTTTTGACTGAATGCGAGGTACTTTGTACGTTAAAGTCTATACAGTACAATCATCAGTGGACTTGCACCTGTTCTCCGATAATAACAATTTGGTACCATGTGTCTCGTGGTATGATGTATGTGATTCAACCTAATTTTCTGCGCACGGAAGAAAGCCATTTTCTCATTATGTCACGTTCAATGGTGCGATGACGACATCCAGTGAACTGAGCTTGATCCCATCCATAATTTCGCCTAAATAAAATAAGTTGATGTGAAATCATTACACTGGTACCAAGAATTACCGAATTTTGTGAAACTGTGATACAACAGAGTGCGCTTTTTCTTTTCCCCCGAATGATTCCTAACAAGGATGAAACAGCAGTACGGTGTTGGCATGGTTACTTAATGGTGAGTTGAACGTTAATATCACATGACGACTTATTTCAAGAGAAGCAGTTTTCTACACTAGTAAATGATAATTTTGAACACTTCTACCCATTTCGTGCACGTCAGTAGGAACGCGGTCATTCCCGAATCAACTAGGTATATTTGACTCTACCCAGTCGAATTTGAGAGGAGTCTTCATGTAGGCCTTAGTTACGAGCTAATCAGGATTTCGCTGTTTCTGGTACAATGAGCCATGCCATAGAGATGCTGGACTGTTCATGGAAAACAGTAATTGTGAGCAAAATTCTTTGTTTTCAGGGGCATGATGCATCAGGCGGAAGTCTGACTGGGTACAAGCCGAAAAGCAAGGTAGGACTCAGGTGTTCTCACTAGTTCTGCTTTTTGTGAGCGCTCTAAGGTGAAGTGGGAAGATGCTCAAAGTGAGGACCGAAGAAGAAGCAGTTAAGCCAAGAGACGAAAGACAATCGGGTAGTAAGCTCTGGATTGAACAGATCAGTGACAGAGAGTTGTGTTAACCGATGTGAGGGCATCTCATCGCTCTTGATTGGTTAGATTGTAAGCTTCTGAACTGGAAATGAGACGCCCGATTGGAGTTGCTAGAGCCAGCAATAATAAATTTTCAAAAGGCTCTGCAGTCCAACCATATAAAAAATTGTCCATGTAGTTCCAAAGAACATCAAGCATAGTAAACATTGATGAACAGTCTCTTTTCTGAAGGTTCATGATCGGGACATTACGGTGAGTATGTGCCTACTCATTCGTAACTCACGCAATCTACACTATCCCCCTCCCAATACCGATCGTTAGTAGCCAAATTTAATTCCATTCATGGACATGATTATGAATCACAGAAACAAGGTTGTACACCATTCACGCCCCAGTGGGAATCAGTCACACTCCGTTAAACGCATAATTCACAAGATAACCATTCAATACTTTGTCTGTGGTCCGTACAATCACATTTTTCAAGTTAAAAAATCCAAATGGCTTGATTTTGCTACTAGCAAAGAAACAAGTGACTAAAACTGTAACGACAAAAGAGTAAAGCAGATTTCTGAAATGTGGGTGGGAGTAAAAAGTAGCTACGGTATCTTACTCGGTAATTCTTGTACTCAAGTCAATTGAATTCTTTGGAACAACCCACCAACGCATTCCCTCCCAAACAGAAATAAACGACTTTCAATCTGGTTATGGCCGAATCTGAACTTCAGGAAAATACGCAATCTGACGGGGTTTGAAATATGCTGTAAGGACTCAGGTTTGAGCGAGGAAGGATTTGTTTCATTCGAATATGAAGTTAGTATGCACTGACAGTGAGCTGCATCGTTTTAGATTTTGTTTGGTAAACCGCTGTTTAATAGTGATCCCAAGCGTTCCTCAATTTACTGCTCTACATTTGCTTTTGCTGGCAATCACTCAGTATTTATTATAATCTCATTGCTAATATGTCATGGTGTCGTTCATGGTTGCAGGGTTTTGTTATTAGAATAAAAATCCGGAGCGCATTACTTGCAACCCCACGAATTTGCGAACGTCTAGAAACTCACCACTTACTGTGGACTAAAAAAGAAAAGACACTGAATGGTAGACTGATATTAGGCGCACTGTCTCCCAAGATGAAAGTGCCTTCTCGATCAGCACCAAGAATCGATCGCTTTTCTTCGAAAATTTTGAATCTATCGCACTTAGATAATGTATTCACCTTCCTGTCGGTGTTAGTTGCGACCATAAATCTTGATTAAACCTCGGGTGTCTGTTTTTATCAAAATCGCAGAGGCCTCTCTATTGTGTATGCCAGACCGGTCTGTGACCGCGAGATGAAAATTGATGTCGCTGATTTCGGTAGTTGTAGTGACTGTTTGGGCGTGCGGTTTTTGACGGAGTAGTAGGATATTTATGGATTTGCACATGTTTGTCTTTTGCTTAAAAACTAAGTTAACCGTATTTTTTGCTGGCCTGTGTCATTTCGTAGTGACATACCGGATCAAACCCCCCGGGTATAGTCGGTAGTTTTCGTCTTGTCGGCACTAATCCAATAACATATCCTTCTTTTTCTACTCTTCTTCTGCCTTACACGATGGAAGGGGAGTATTTGTTATCCGTTACGATCATTTTTTCGACCTTACTCACTTTACTTGTCTCCACCAATGGTCATTGTCCTGTTTTAACGAGGACAAATATTCACACCCATTTAGTTTAAGCAATGGATCGAATCAATTCGATTTCGATTCGTAGCGAAAGCATTTGGATGCGCTGTACGTAAACGAATTTCCGATTCTACATAAAATCTGACCCTTAATGCACCAACCTTCCCGAAATAAATTCAAGTGAATTAAGGAATGATTTGCCTCTCTTGATATTAAAAAGCTCACCAAAAATACTTGCTCACAATGAGGCTATAGAATATGCAAAATAAATTATATTCTCTGTGACGAATGAGCATAAGATGCCTCTAGTCGTGGGTTAAAAGGCTTACTTTAAAGACACATGGGACCGCACGAGCTGATTTTACCGGCAAACAGGCTTTTAGGTAGTTCACTCCAGTGGTCAATTTACTTTGCAGAAGAATATGAGGTATTCCTTTAAATACGAAGTTTCTCCAGGCGAAAGGTTTCCTTGCGGTGCATAGTGCTGAGAATATAATTATATTTGCAGTGCTTAATGACCTGGGTAGTAGATAAGTGTGGCCATCTTTGTCAATGGGTTACATTCAATAGCGTCTTAGTCCGAAATGCGTGAAAATTGTGTGAAGAATTATCATTGCCGTCTGGGAAGCTGTATTAGAAATTGAAAACCGTGCAGAATATTGCGGAATGTCATGCATCTATCAACACTTCAAATTTAGCCGGGAAAACATTTGCTTATTATTTGTTCGTAATTGAACTTTTACCGGCCGTTATGTCAGCGTGTTTGAAAATATAGTTTCTTTTCTCAAAAGGGTATTGAACAAGGATGCAAATAACAAAATTTGGATTTGAAATTCATTAGCGTAAAAGAAAACCACATAGCTAAATCCTACCTTACATTACTGATAGCTGAAAAATAGAATAATGTAATGAAGAGTGAAGCAGGACGACAGGACTTTGGATGCGAGTACGGTTCATCGTTTGCGCATCATATAATACATTTGACGGTCAAGACACCTTTTTCGGTAACCCCGGAGGTAACGTTTGATTGGTTCATGCTCACTTTTAATTGTACCAAATGGTTGAATTTTTGAATTGAAGCCAGTTGAATGGTTGCAAGAAAAAATATCCAATTTCCGTCATTAAGCAGCAAACGGCAACAATTATAATAACGAACATTCTATGGCCTAAACCATGCAATGTCTAAAAAATGATTTTCTCATAGCTAAATGTCCTAAGTAGATCCGTGAAAGCAGAAATTGAGCCAAAGTTTGAGGCACGTTGCAGAGCAACCCTACTTGTGTTGCTCAACATAAATTTAATGTGCTGTAACGAATCAAAAATCTCTTGTGGAACGTCGATAAATAAAACGTTAAGACGAGACACAGACTGGCTGTGGGAATTTGACATTTTGAATTAGTCTTGCCAGTTGTAAAGGTAAATTAACCTAAGATTCATAAGGTATTTCCTAAAGAAAAATAATTTGGTAAGGGTACAATTTAGGAAGGCAAATTTTCGAAAAATTCCACAGTACTAAAATTGGGGTCAACTTCGGGGTGATGGTTTGATTGAGCCGGTGTCTTTTTTCGAGAATAAAAGTGGACTGCATGATCTAATAAACAACGCTCTAATGAATGCCAATTGTTTCAGTATGTGATTTCACAGCTGCGGCCTGATTGACAATAACAGATCAACCTTAATTTCGAAGGGCTCGGCGACTGGTAAACTTGTATTCCTCCATCAAAGCATTTATTGTCTATTTGGGAAAGCATTCAGGCAGAAATGTATATTGTGCTGACCTTTACACTTTTAATTCATGTATTACGGGTCGACTGGAAAGCATAATTGATATTAACACCTTGGAAGTGACAAAACGATCCTGATCCTCCTGGTATATCTCAATTGATTATGGGGGAACCTTTGCCTTCAAACAAATGACAATTTATCTTTTTCCCAGACCTTTGATTATTTGACGAGCTCTCGGTTGAGAAGAAACGAGCCAGTATAAGGTTGTTTGTGAAGCAGAAGTGTCATTTATCTATGCCTCACAAATCAGTGAATTTCATCCTGCGATCCACTGCAAATCCTACCGTGCTGTGTATCCTCCACTCCGATTCCAGGGAATCGTAAATCAAGGGAAATCTAATGTAGTCAGAGGAAATTATTATGGATGTTAATTTTGGTCAGCCTTGCACCGTAGACCTTTAATTTCATTGTGATCAGCTGTCGGATCATTTGGATTTCGGAGGAAACATTCACTGTCAGCCAGAGTCCATTAGGAACTGACCTTAAAAATTCGCGCTTCCTTATTTGAGTAGACACAACAAACGGGAACAGGTTGACCCGAGTGCGGATCATCCATCAGCAAATCGACAATCAATGGCTGTGAAAACGTTTTGCACATTCTGTTTTCTTGCGATACTATGAAATATTTAAAACGAGCAGGAAGAATATCATTCAAACTTGCGATTGGTGACAAATAAAATGATCAAAACAATAAAAGTCAGGTTCAGACAGCAAATAATCAGACCTAAACTGCGCTTGGAGCGATATAAAACCGATAGATGTTTATCGTTTGAAAAAAAATCATAGTAACATTTTGGCTGTTTCAAAATTTTGCAGAATGTAATGACAGGCAAAAGCTGTGGAGGATAAATCGCACACGGCAATCAGTGAATTGGACATAATCCCATTGGCACTATGGCTGTTTTAAAGTGACCTCAGGATGTTTTTCTTTTATATTCTAGCTTTCGCCTCCTTTATTGAAGAAATGACAGTGCAAAGCATTTTCAGGAAGGGGGCCGCCAAGTGGGAAAGTTGAACGGGGGTGGTAGGAGCTGAATCCGCGACCTTCCAGTCCAATCACCAAGACCTTATCCACTTGACCAGGGCCAGCAAAAATTCAGCCCAAGTACCTGTTAAGATTTTTTAACGGAAAAATCCATACCAAGGTAAACAACCATAAGGTTTACATATATAAGGAGGGTTGGACAAGAGTACTGAATGAACTTGCCTGAGCAACTGTGATAGTCTGAAAATGACCATAAGATAAATAGGCAGCCATAAATTCAACACTAACATTCACTCTTTATTCTTACTCCTGGGACATTCACTGGGAAATTCAGTTTAAGTAGCATGGTAGCCGCTGTATTCAACTGGTCACGCAACGAACATTCCAACGGCCGATTAATCATTCTTTATGTACCAAATAAGCTAGCAATGTTACAAACCCCAACCTTTTCTGGTTCCTCCATCCAGTTGCAAGTGTTTGCCGAATCACAAAATAATGTGCAATCATTTTTGTTTTTATATTTTTCATACTGCGGACAGTACGATACTGCATTCATTCTTGTTCACCGCCCATGAACCATTTCTTGTAGTACAAACAGTTGTTTTTCCTGCCCATTAACGTTCTGGTTTCATCAAAATTGTTTTGTATAGATGGCTAAATTGAGTTTGTACGATGCTGATCCTGCAGTATCACAACTGTTCTTCGATGTCTTATTAACGCAACATTGTTAAATCAGCAAATAACCAAACACGTTAATCTTACTGAATTAATTTTTACTTCCCCATAGTGTCATTTGCTTAATTAAAATAGCAAGACACGGTCTTATGGTGTTACTTACATCAGCGGGTGAGTAGACTTCGGTGAATTCACTGCAGAATTACGATAAGGATTTCATTAGTAAACGACGAACTAGCATTCTCAATGTACCTGGTTCATATCGCCTTGGAGGACGCTCCTGTATAGAGCTCAAAATAGTTATTTCCTGGTTTATTCTTTGTGTTTTGCCTGAGCATAGGAGAAAACAATAGTGATATTTACCAGAAGTTCGCAGTTTTATACTGCAAAGATCCTTAGGTGGTTAAAGTACTTCTTATAATCACTAGATATTATAAAATAACTTGTAAATTTTCATTATTTGGTCATATTTTGACTGGGTTGCAAGTATTTGGAAACGTACGGTTTTGATCTCCAGGAGGGATTGAAAAAATGCTTATCAATCTTACGCCCGATAAGAGAGACCTTCATTTATCCCAGATAAAATTTACGGATGATAACTTGCCTGGGGCTCGATAGTAGTTCTTTTGTTCCTTATTAAATCCACAATTAAGCTTGCCCGAAACTACCGGGCAAATTCTATTTTTGTGAAATTCTGCGAGTTTAGATTTAATGTTCATTCTTAGCAGCGAATCACTTTGCATTACGTACGGTTTTTATTTGCTGAAGGGTGCATCTGGAACCCAAGAGTATTCAAGCAGCCACATCTCCATTACCTTCGCTTAGCGTCAAAATGACCCCTGCGTTTCTCATCCGGTCATGAGTTGCTGTCGAAGAAAACGATCACGTGAGGAGGACAAGGCGTGGACCTATGGATGTGAGAAAAGGACGAATGCCCTAGTACCCGGCAGAAGAAATCCAACCTAAATGAACAAACTTACATTTTGTAGTCATAATGATTTGGCCACATGCAACATGCGACATCAAGAAACAAAAGATTATCCAGATGAAGAACTTCCCACCTCTTCGGAGTAAGAAAAATGTAAGGAAAATATCTTCGGCTGAAATGCTAGCACCGTTCGTCGACCAACAAATGGGAAGCGTGCTATAGAAAATCGGAGACGTAATTACTGCCAGAAGAGGAAATAAGGATTTTGGAGAATAAGTCGGTGTTATTTTTACAACACACCGACTATAATGTTTGATTTTCAGTAAAGCTGGCACAACCATCCTGCATATAAAAGTAATTGCAGTTGGCAGGGGGATAAAATACTTCAAGATGAAGTTTTTAGCGTTTGTCCAGGTCCTCGGTTGGGCGCAAACACAGAAAATTAATGTATGACCAATATAGTACGTGGTCGATAGAGTGCCTAATCAAAGGCAAACGGCGACCAACCAGAAGGAATCCAATTATCGGTCCAAAATGGACTTTTACGTTAACCGTAGTCGGAGTTCCACAGCATCAGTACAAAAAAACCATTCCTTAAATTTAGAACTGTGTGCTGATCGCCGAAAATCGTTAAATAAAAACATGAATATGGGGATTGTACATTATTACAGTTTTGTTCATAATGTGCAACAGTCTTAACCATTTAAATGTAAATTTGAGGGAGCGTAGCCACTAGCAACCTCAACCCACATAACGTTTGAAAGAGAGAGCTTTTTAGGCGAATTTGTAGCAACGTTTTAAGGCACTTGAGTAACTCTTCTATCTATAATGATATCTTGAGGTTAATAAATGTCGTAACTGGAAACTACCGGCGCTTAATTTTTATTTGACTGAAGCTCAATGCTTCTCCAAAGCAGTGTCAACAGATTTTCTAATTTGATCAGAGCAAATACATCAAAAGTCACTCGCAGAATATATGGTTGTTTGATGTCTGTTTGCCAATATTATCCGCTTATTAAATGGTTTGGGGAAAACAACAGAAATGTAATTCAGCTGACGCAGAACGTCAAGAAGACCACTAAAACGCCTACGCTATGCATGTGATCAGGTATACAAACTGGATACCCAAGAAAAACACCAGAAATTTGAAGCGTGACGGGATGGAGAATTCTTGTAAATGCAGAATTACTATGGTCTATTCTATGGTCTTGTTAATTTTCAGTCGAATGCAATAAAGTTATAACACAAACTTCAAGACAAATATTTGGACAAAAGACAAAGTGTTTTCAAATGAACAATTTTATAGGGAAATAAGTAAAAGAAAAACCATGATTAATTTACAAAGTTTATTACCATAATTTGACTTGTAATGTTGGGAAGAGTAAGTAAATTATATTCACAGACAGCAGACATCGAGGTAGTTTTATCGGTCAAAGAGCAAAGAATGGTCAATAAATTTACTATTTCAAAAACATTATAAATGAATTAAACAAAAAGTCATGAACAATAATGAATCACGAATGACAATCTGATCTCTACGAGCGCAAAGCTATCGCCCGACGAGTGTGCTTCGGTGACCTTTGGCCATATATCCTTGGTGACCATCCTGTTGAAAGTCACTCATTCCAATTGTCATGTCATCTTCGGAAGTAGACGAATTCTTATTCGATTGTGAAATGCAGCCTATATCACCTAAAGCTGAGGTTTTATGTAATTTAGATGCTGGTCGCAGAGAAAACTCGACGGGTTCATGGGAGTGCTGCTCAATTTCTTTTGAGCTGTTGCCGGCAGTCCAAAACTGATCTTTCTCCATTCTGCGTCCAGGCACTGGCGCAACTTTTGGACAACTCCAGTAGGCATTGTGCAAATCCCTACCTGAAGGTCGACGATTGGAAACTGATTCGGGCATTGGATTTTGTGTCTGCATATAGCCATTTTTCCGAGTATCTCGAACACATGAGACTGATTCGAACTGCGATGCTGCATTCACTTGTGAAACAGGGAAACTACTGGTAAGTTTTCTTAAAATGGAAGGGCCGCTATGTGTGGAATGTTGAGGAGAATATTTGTTACCTGTCGAATAGTTATGTGACTTTGTTTGGACTACTTCATCACATAAATGAAAATTTGCTGGTTCCTCGGGGTCAGATGCAGAGGTACTCTCTGGGGTACTACGAACGTACGTAAGATTTGCTTGTTCTTCGTTCAAGAGATTCGCATCTTCTTCACCCGAATCGTTTTCACTCACTGAGTCAGCATCCCCGGAAGGCGTGCGATCTGAGAAGAGTTCAAATGAATATCGCCTGTGAAGCTGAGCAGAACGCGCCCACATCTTTAGGCGTACTTCGTCACAAATAAGATTTTTAGGAACAAGTTTATTTGTTTCGGCAGGCAAATGCGGTCCGGCGGACAACTCCCGGCTAAGTTCTTGTTCGTCACCATTCAGAATGATGCGATCTCCGTTGTCGAAAAATTGTTGTCTGGAAAGTATCGGAAGGGATGGCGAATCACTCGAGGCACTATCTTCCGTCGGCTGCATATTTGTTTCACCAGTGCATAGCCCCAGACCAACACCCGTGTCGTTACTCATGGAAGCTGATGAAATAAACCGAGCTGACAGTTTTGTACCGGAAGCAGTGGCCATCGTTGCAGAACCATGTGATCCACGAGAAACCTGCTTGTTGTGGGTAGTGCAGCCAGAGTTATCTATCAAATTTTGCACCATCCCCGATGAATTGACGTTAGTGAGAATTTTCCCATCCGATCGCACTAAGCTAGATCTCGAAGATCCAGTCTGCTGCTGAACTGTGTCGGCACTGGTAGCCATGGGAACAGTTGTTCTTGGTTTAAAGTATCGATAAACGGGTCGTAAATGTCGTGGGGCTTGACTTGGTTGACCTTGAGTAGAGGGATCGTATTCAGTCACCTCTCCAGAAGCGTAGTTGAAAGAAGCGTAACAAGGTACAACTGGCGAGAGGAAAAAGTACCGAAAAAGATTAAGTTGATTAGCGATTGGGGGTATTGATAAATATTTCGAAAGTGCTGGAGACAATTGACGATGGAGTAAAAGTCCTCATTCACTACTCAAAAAATAATTTGAGTCTGCCATGGTATAAATTCAGAAGAGCATTTCCCGGTTGTAGCTGTCAAATAACGCACGCATTCCTAACCTAGGTTATCGTAATTGCTCTCGCCGGGCAACCGAAAACGACGTCTCGCTCTCCGAAAAACTTCTTTGACCGACAAAAAACGTGTCACAGTGGAAAAAACTTAATCCTGATAACCTCGTCTCGCCTACACAGTAATAAGCAATAACACTGTAAACAATAACCTTGTAATATTTTGCCTTGGTTTTAGCCATCGAGATACAACCTCCCTAGCAGCAAAACAACCTGATATTACACTTGAACGATCAGGAGAAAAACTGAAGTGATTTAAAGCAAGAGGGAAAACAACAAAAATCGTTTAGGATGAGACTAAGATTTCCATCAGAAGTCTAATCAACTGAAGGATGAACTAAACAAGATGGAGAAAAACAAGTCATTTGAAAGACTTGAAGTCGCCTGTGCTGAATCCCATTCGTATGGGGCATGAGAACCGATTAAGTCTTGAGAACCTCAGTTAAGGTCACGAGCAACACACCAAAGTACGGATTCACGTGTGTGTGATGTGTGTGTGTGTGTACTTAAGCGCATACGGAAACGTAAAGAAAGGGGAAAGCAGATGACTAGAATAACATTGTGTATTGATTTTCATTCAGTCATTCGCCTTACTTATCCATTCCGGCGTTATTTATACCAGAAAGAACCTCATTTTTTCCATGTCACGTGAAAAAGTTGACACCACAGAAACTATTAGTTTTTAGTGTTCCAGGGTGTTTATCAAGCCAAAAAATTCAAGTATTTCTTGAGACAGCTCTGTAATTATGAAATTCGCAGCCACGGAGAACATATGGAGACAAAACCACGAAAATGAGAACAGAAAATTTAGGGTGCACAGTTATTTTGTAGCATGATCAATATATGGTTACTTGGTCGTCACTCGAGAATTGAAAACAATTACTAACTGCGACTGTTTACAGAAAATTAAAGCTGAAAGTATTTCTAGTTAGTGGAAGCGCAAACATTGCGATGCTACGGATATTCATTGTCATTGTTTTGGGTTTGTTTGACTGGACGCTACGGACATGACTATCAATCACAATTCTCGTCATACCACTATCATTACTACGGGGAACTTTATACTTCCCACAACACTACATCCCAACTCATGTCTGAAGGGGATGGTGTTGCACCCCGTTGGGCCAGTCAAATGAATGCACGATCGACGGGCCTGAAAACAGAAATGTATGTAAATTTCTGGTGCATGGTCGGCCGATGTGACAGATGTGAGACTTAGGCCAATACGCACAAACACAGATTATTAGCCGCGTTCAGTTCCAGTCCCTCAGAAATTGAACACCTTAACGAACTCTCGTGGAATCACCAAACCAATTAATAAGATGGAATCAAAGAAAAGGAACATCATTGTGTTAACGGTTGTCATGAACAATTAGAGGGATAGAAAAGCAACAACAAAATCCATCTGTGTGCGCAATTAATAAGTGGTTTCAATTATTGCTTATGATTTAAACAACAAAAATATCCATAGAACTTTCCTAAAAGGATTCTCAATGGCAAAAATTTAGCATGAAAACTAACAACTATTTATGTCCAAGGAAATTTAAATGCCCACCAGTGTGTGAGAAAATATTCATACATCAGAAAATCTCAATCAGTTCATCATAAGTTTACAGTTTTCCCCAAACTTCATAGCGGTTCCTAACCTCATTAGAAAGCATTCGACCTTCAACCACATTTCGGTTTACTGACCCGTCTTTAAATTAATTAACCGCTCCCGTAATTTCGCCCGGTAATGATGATAAAAACGAGGTTACAAAAAAATTACTTACAAAATCCCTTTAAATAGATTCGCCTTTTTAGTACACTACTGTTATACTGTACCCCTTTGTTGCGATCAGTGTGACATTGGATTAGCCTAACTGCTCCAGTTGACACTTACTGAGGCTTCACAATCAAATAAAATACGCCCATTTGTCTTGAGTGAATTCGAGTGCGATGCAGCTTGGCTGTCTCATTTTGTGGACTGACATTCTCTGTCTTTAGAGCTGCTGATTTTTGACATAGCAAAACGACCATGGGTCGATATTTACTGAATGGCGTAATTTTTTGACCGATGCAAGCAAAGGGGCGAAGCAATTCGCTCACCGGGTTAACTTCTGAGTTAACCAGCACTGGCGGTGCGTTCAAATTCGGTTTGATCCTCGCTAGTCTGTTGCAATAAGTAGTTTTTCAATTTTTGCGAACAACCTCGTTGACGTTTGCATCTCTAAAATTCTTTAGCGATACATTGAATAAACCCCTGGTGACCTTCCTAAAGTGTAACATTGCCTGCGTCTGTTATATATACATATATACAAATATATATATATATGTATATACAGATTTTCAGGGAAAATCCGGTCTAGCTTGTATGCGTTTCACTATTTTCATTTGATGTTTGTTCGATACTTTTGATCAAAAGATGATTAAAGGTAATAAATGCGATGTCCGTGAGAAGTGGATCCATGAGAATTGTTCGGGGTGGGAAACTAGCATTACACGCTTTAGGAGCAAAATGAGTAGACCCAATGGTTCTGTTTGAAATTCAAAGAATCTGCTATAAAGACGCATTAGGCAAAACTAATCGTAGACGCAGAAAATAGCTCAAGAAGCCTAAGGGCATTACAGGAAAGGGCAGTGATAGCGAGGAGTAAGGCATAGCACAGTATGTTCTGTGCGGAATTCGAGAAAGCATCACGCCCCATGATCGGAATCAGAGCTCCAATTGCCCCAAAAATTATGGCGAAAAATGAAATGGCAGTGTTACTATCCATACTCGTGCTAAGAAGAAGCAAGTGAGCAAACTGCAGACGAAAGCGGCTAATTGGCTGCATGTAAAAGAGGAGATTGGTTTCGAAGATCTCCAGCTCTAGTTGGAAGCGCAGTTTAAAGAACTATGGGTTTTGAGAGCAAACCAAGTATCGACCACCACAACCTACCGGTACGCAGTGGCGAGGAGCCGGTCACCGAAGAACGCAAAGTCAGGTGGAAATTGGATCTCAGTGCGGGATCAAAAAGGGTTTACGAATTCGGGGTACGGAAGGAACTCAGTCAGGGCTTGGAGCCAGTAGCAACAAGGCCGTTACTAGCAGAGTTATGGGATACCTTCATCAGAGCCTAATTAATAACCAAGGTGGTAGCCACATTTCATAGCACAAGGGGGCTTAACTACATTACCCGGTGAACCTCTGAACGGTCGAAATCGAGTCTTAATTCCCTTAAAACTACAATTTAGACCAACATCCAACTAGCAGAGACGGGTTTCTCAGAAAGGCCGGCCATGCCGGTGAGAGACATGGTCTCTAAGGGCCAAAAATGCCTACCGTTCCTAGGAGTGCATGAAATATTTGTTATCAAAGCCGTATTGGAAAATGAGGTAGGGGCTAGCCAGGTCTCAGAAGATGATGTGAGAGAACTGTCATTGGCCGATTTCGTCCTTATTTAGAGCGGTGAAACAGATAAGTTTTTCAAAGAAAAAAAACGACCAGGACGGCCATAAAATCGTAGTAGAGTCGATGACATTACGATATGATAAAACTCATAGCCAGAAACTGCGGCCTCTCCTCAAGTACTCCGCCGGAGGCACAGTTCATCAAAAGAGATCACGAGAGAAACGTTGGAGTTCGAAACTCGCCGAGATTTCAGGCAGCCGCACACTTCGCCGGGCCAACATGCTGCAAACACACGGCGATGAGCCACGAAAGTGATAATTAACGCAGTATACGTAACAAATGGGCGCAGCTAGTTGCGTTTGCTGATGACCATAAAGAGTCTCTCATCAAAGTTATGGAGACTTGGTTATCCAAGGATGACTATATCCCCCGAGTAATACTAGAGAAATTTTCAGTATGTAAGTAGGACAGGAAGGAGGAATGTCCAGATGAGGGAGTAATCGTTCCTGTTAGAGACAGTATACATCGAAATTTGGATTGTGCACTAGGAATGTCCAGCTTAGACCATTGCACTCACGCAATCAAAGAATATCATCAACGTCATCTGCGCGTATCGCTCATCAAGTTTGAGCAATGAAAAAAGCAAACTCTTTCAGGCCTTACAGAATGATTCCACCAAGGTACTGACTGTGGGAAACTTCAACTTGCGACGCAAACCGGGACTTTTAAACGTGCATTCCAGGATCTCCAGAGAAAGATTTTCTAGGTTGGCTGCACAGAAGAATTATGAACTAACATATGAAGGAGAACTCTAGGCATAGGAGTGGATATATACCATCCTTACTCGACCTCGTGATTACAAAACAAGAGAGGGTTATAGAGCAGCTGCAGCTCTATCCCCCTCTGGACAACACTTACCCAGTGAATCTAAACTTATTCCTTGTGCATGGCTTCCAAAGGCCGCCCAGAGATGGTAAGAAACTTCAAGGAAATGGATATAAGAAAGCTTCGTGATAGGGCCTTAAAGCTACCACGGTACAATGATAAATCTAGTGCGGAGAACCTTCGGCAGGTAATGAAGGGTAATCTGTTCAGTCCCATAAAGGAATTTGCATCGTTGAAGAGATAAAGAAAAGAAGGCAGGACAGTATGGTGGAGAGCGGGAATAAGACGATGTCTTCGAAGAATTGCTCGTGTCTGCTGGGAATATCGGGTGAGTAATGAGGAGGTGCACCGTAGAGTGTTGGGTGCAGACAGTCGTCCTCTGACTGAGATAATCGCCTTACGTCACCTTCGATGGCTTGGTCGTGTATTGCGCATGTCTGCCCATTGCCTATCTTTTCGCGCGCTTTTTGGACGTGGTGGGCCAGGCTAGAAGAGGCGAAGCGGCGGTCAGGATATGACTTAGCGTAGAGGCATGAAGAAGTTACTCCTGGATTTGAACTCGCTGTAATCTTCTAGTTCCTTCTAGTTTTCTTTTTGGATGACGCGCAGGTGGTTGGGTCTACTGGACGAGAGGCTCTAGGCAGTGACATAGTCTAGATATTAAAATGGGCAAAATTGTACATACCAACGGAAGAGCTGTGGACACTGTTTTGGCCCTTGGGTTCACTTCCGTACTGTGCCAGCGGAAATGAACTGAACTAGACCAGGTAGTTCGGGTAGCTGCATCTGTTTGCAACGAACTGCTTCACTCCAAATATACACATGGAGATTAACTCGATCACCCTGGCTAATTAAGGCTAGCTCAGTCTTTTAAGAGGAAATACATGCATCTTCTCGACTATGATCCATGCGAAATCTGTGCGCAAATGTTCCTGCCGAAAGAGCCGCTCCTGTGGCAACCCCATTCCATCCACACCCACTTATTAGGTTTGGTTTAAGGGTTTACCAGTTGGCTGAGTATAATGCTGTGGTTCTCATTGCTGGATTTTTGCCCTTGCCGCGATCGTAGACAGTTTATTCTACTTGCAAATGACAGGCAGCTTGTCGTCACGAGGCACATCAAGCGGAAACTGACATTGGTTAAGTTGTACATGGTTCGGAACTCAGATTTTGATACTTTTTTCGTTTTACTTGTGATACTCATCTTGTAGATACATACGTGTTCCAAGCGCAGCTTTCACATCCGAAAGCAAAATGTAGTGTGATAGTCTGTGCATGTGGTTGATTTGTTGACCGCAGTCCACTGTACTCTGTCTGCATCCTAGTTAGCTCACACACATCGCGGTTTTTATTAGATGCTTCACTTTGTGTATCTGTCGGTGTTTGACCGTACTGAAGCTGCACTCAGGCAACAGTATCACTGCATAACAGCCGCAGATTTTTGTGTTTGGTTTAGTCCAGTTGCTTCTGTGACGATCAAATCGTGCAGGCTACTTCCACTGACGCATATCACCGATGCTCGTTTTCGAAAGAAATGAATTGATTCCATACCACCTTAGCTCAAATCTAGCTAAACCCATCAAATTGTAACTACCGGCGGCACTCTAAATACTGGAAATGATGTTTTGTTTTTTATCTGCCGCTCTAAGCTGTTGTTCCGGTAATGTCGATTCCGTTACAGATTATCTGACTTGCTACATTGGTACTTGCTTTCCAGATTAAATGTACTGTAACCGATAACGTCCTTCTAGGTCAGTGCTGCAAATTCGTCTGCTTAATTCCATTGTCATTTGTCTTCCATCAAATGACAGTAAGACTACGGGACGGTCCCATATTATATTTTGTCGACTTCGCAAAACCCTCATGATATAAACGGATTTGAGTTTTACTACACTTGGCACTTTGTTGGCCGGTGACAGTTACGTAAAATGCCCCATTATATGTAGGCTAGGGGCTCACTTATATCGTTCCAAGGGTCTGGGCTTTCCCGAGTGTTTTAAGAAGACAGATCGCAGTGAATAACAACCCTTCTACTTGGGAAAAAAATTTGATTGAGCCAAGAAATCCCTAGTATGAAATTTCCTGATATTTCGTCCGCAGAAATTATATATATCATAAACTGTTCGGCTGATGTACTAAGGAAATCGTTACTTCCAGTTTTGTTCTACAGACTAAATGAAGTTTGCTTGAGGATTTTGCATGCATTATACTTGAAATTTTACTGTTTTTCTTTCTACTAGTAAATATCACTAAGGTGCACAAGTATAGAACAATATTGCATAGTGTAGTGGTCTGCAAAGTTACCATAGACGGAACATTGTAATGCGTGTGAAACAAATTCTAGGACAAAAATATGGCGTACAGTATTAGTCAACTAAAATGTTACCAAGTGGAGTAAACTCATATAAAATTAGGCACGGCCAGGTACAAAGATCGCTGCAATGTTTCTACGTTTATTTTTCAAATCAGTAGCAAGATAGTCTTTTGACAAAAATGTGAAAATCGAAGACTGGCCTGATCCATATGCACAGGAGCTTATCTAATCCGCCTAGTAAAAATTATTACTTAAAAACTAGTGTTACCTCAGGCACTTTCGAAATATCTAATTTAACCACAAACTACCCGATGTTTATTTGATAAGGTCATTGGTTCGAGTATTTGTTCTACGCTGAATGAGAATACAATAAATGAATTGCCCCGTAAACATCTTTCTTTATAACAGTGTGCTGGGTAAAATTCTGGTAAACAAAGTGTTCCGGAGAAAAAATGCTTGCTATTCTATTTATCAGCAGTGAGAAGAGAACAGCATTTATAACGGGGTAATGGGTTAACCATTCTCCGATACATGGAGACCAAATTTGGTAAACTAACAGCTAAAGGTCTGCCTCCTTGTTTCAAAAGAACCACTTTCAATGCTCTGATAAAAACAAGTTGCCAACTAAGTGGATAAACACTCGATTTTCATAAGAACAACCGTCATCCAGTTGTCAAAGTAGTTTTAGATGATTTTCTTTCCCGGGCATTCAATGCTGTCGAAACCACACCTGTGTGTTGATCGTACAACATTGGTGTGTTCGTGCATCCGCATGGTTGCACACATTGGTCGTGTCAAACGCAAAAAATAACTTTCTTGCGCATGGAACAGTAAAACGTATTCGATCAACGCCATGACTTGCGACATGAAAGAAAGATGGATGAGCTGTTATCGCAACTAATGCTGATTTTAGAACCACATGCGTCAGGTCAGACTGCGATATGGAGTGCGATGGCACCATGTTGGGATCTTGTTGGTCAGTCGATCTATCGTCAACCTAGCACGCAAAAACTGTGCATGCATAGTTTCAACAATCCTCTTAGGTTTTGATGAACATCCTCCATTCTGCCCCACTTCACTCTGTCCCATCGCTTATTATCCCGTCCCCATCCCTGTGCGCACCCTTTCAGTACCTAATTTACGCTCGGTACTCGTGACACGATTGGGGTTTTGTTCAGGTAACCAAAAGAATGATCAATATTCCCAAAAGCAGTTGTTGCCCTGATGTAGAAATCAGAGATTGATCGCAGTCAGGTAAAGCCGGCGGGACAAACAATGGCACTGAACAACAACCACATTCGACGTCGTCAAAAGAAATATGTAATCAGTGTGACAAATAAGTCAGCACACTTAACCCATAATCGTCTGTTCAATCTGCCGTCGTAGTAACCTGTTGTCGTTGACTTACGAATCAGGCTTATCCAGTTACAAATGTTTTAATTACTGCCTCATTGTTATTATCCTACATTTTTTCCAATAGGCGGAGTAGAGAGAAAATTGATATTGTTGAAAGGAATCTGAAGCTCCAGGATGCATGGCCAAGGTCAGGTTGGAAGTAAAATACTCAATGTAAACCAAAGAGGATGAATGAAGGATGGGTCGGGAAATCCCATAATAGCTTATAAGTTTTAGCACTAGACTGTTTAATGGGAGCGAATCTGATTTGTTTCTTGATTGTTGGAAAATGATTTGAATATCACATGCTACCTCAAACCATTTCATTTCCAACGGCACCCAGATTGAAGTTCTGATGGATGGCACCTAATTAAAATCAGTTAATTATGGTACTCAAAGAAGAATATAGTTTTGGTTCCAAAAACATCACAAAATCTCTCCGGAGCACCGATCAGGAAGTAGTTCTGATGGTTATTTCATCTTGGTGAATTTAATTTCAAGAAACTGAAGAGCACTTCTGGACCCAAAAAAAATTTGATTTTCATATCATTATAGATACAGGTAAATGTTATCATCACTGAGACATTTGGGTGGCAGGCGATTTTCCCGTTCACGTATTACTTTGTGCTACTCGATGGATTAGTAATGAAGCAAATAATAAGAACATTTATATTCCTTTTGAATGTAAGACAAATCCAACCCATTATTCCTCCAGCCACTTTAATCAGTCTGAGCAAAGAGAACCGCTCAGTGGGGTGTTTACTAAAGCTTGATTCCCCTAAGGTTGATAAGCCTTTTCCTGAATTTAGTTAGCATTAGATGTGAGGAAACATAATATTCTAGTGATATAACTTCAAAATGAAATATACACTGGTTTCTTAAGAAGAAATTTCTTAAAAGGAGCTGCAAGCGTCAAATTTACTGAAACCGCGATTCGGTCTAAAGCCATAACCGTCTTTTGAGTAGAGCCTAAACTCCGAGATTTATGAGTAAAATCAATACGGATTTATTGGTGCAATTCTTAGTCTGCGGTTTCGAGTGAAGTAATATGAGTGAAGCCGTTGAAGAAGACTCACTGCTTCAATACAAACAGTAGGTCTGAAATAATCTCTCGGGAATATCTGAGTGACGTTTTACCTCATTGAATGATGCTGTAGAGTGTCAAAATGAATGACTTCATTCTCCGAATAAACAACTTTTTAAACAGACGAAAAATCTAGCTTACTTCATAACGGAAGCCGAATTCTAGCCTTCAGTAGTCTGGTACATTCCGTTGCAAATGAGTGTAAGAGATCAGGACAGAAATAATCCATCAGAGCAGAAGGCCTTTTGGATTGCATCCGGAGAGCACGATGCTTATCAAGATACGTTATTTGCAGACACGCGAAACATGATAAAACTGTACCTGACGTCCTATTTACCGGTGGCAAATTCTTCGAGGATACAGCTGCAAGCTGCCAACAGGAAGGCCACCAGTGAAGGCCAAAATCTTAATTTACTATAAACAGTCGTGATTATTCTGGGTTATAATTCCACAAGCAGATGCATTCATTTGGTAGCAAATGAGACTAAACAAATTTCGATTTCATTTGGCCAATAAAATGGTCATATACGGCCAATTTCATCAGATTTACGAGAACCTTGGTTCCTTATAAATAATGTAGAATAACGGATAATGTGCGGACACAGCAATACAATTATTTTCAAAAGGTTATCGGATAATATGGAACTGAAAGATATATTGCATAACCGCTGACACCTAATCCCTGGTTTCTTGATTCTGGGTCACACTTACGAAAATATGAATTTCACAAAGCATCGAATTTCGTTGGGTTTTTTGGTTATAATGTTTTAACGAAGCAGCAAGTAAATTGAAATCATTAAGTTGCAGGCAGGCGCTAATGTCAGCAAATGGCCCTTTTTATTACGTTTCCTCACCGATTAGGATTGCTCAGTTAATCCTATTCAAACCTCGTCCTCGATGGTGACCAGCAGTTCCCGATAGGTTTCTTCTGTAATCTTTAAAATGTCACTTACCTCATGTCTCGCTAAAATGAACGCAACGCCTCTGCTGACTGCACAAAAACTTTAGCGCATTTAAGTATTTTTCTTACTTTAAAAAATGCTAGAGTTACCAGTTTTTCACTACGTTTGGTGCTCTTCCAGATCTTCATGAAATGTAATTACCTTCACTGGATCCAATGAACGAAGTTTCTCGTGTCGGGTCGGAACCCACAGTGATGGGAATTTGCATTCTTTGTTCGTGTTTTCCTTCGACATCTCCTTCCATTCGTAATCGCAACTGAAAATTAGATACATACACATACTGGATTACCAACGGTGATCTACCGTATATGAATATACTTCCTTCTTATTGTGTGCGCAGGTATATCCAGAGTACCAAAAACGCAGTCCAAAGGTTACGGTAAGGGTTTCTAGACATGCTGTTCCTACCAGAAGTGGAATATTGAAAGTTTACCCAGAAATTTAATGCCTTTTCACAAAAGTCCTTTTTGGTAAATATTCATTTAATCAAGCTGAGTATTCCCCTGACAAACTAACACTACGGGCACATTTCTCCCAGACGGCCATTTCCAAAAATCAGCTCAGAATACTTCATTTTAGTCGAAATCAATCAAAATTCTTGGTGTTGCGCTCTGCTGTATCATGTCTAAAAACCATCAGATTTTTGCGAGTGCAGATAGTTATTCACAGTACCCACATAGCGAAAGACCAAACGAAGGACACCTCAGCATCTTAGGCTTTCTCAAATCCGATCAGGCCCGTTCAGCGGCAACTCATCACGTTACCTACCATCTATTCACTGCCTTGTGGATTTATCAGAATGAATTTCGATTAAATTGTGGATTCCTCAGCTGACCGAACATAATCAAAAGGCCATTGAAACATTTCGCTCCCGCACAACGTTCCGGCCAGTGCGAACGAGAGGAGGGCTTTTTTAATGCAGGGTACATCATATGCCTCAGAATTGTGAATGACGAACTTGTTATTTTAGTAGTAGGAGATTGAATGTTTACATGAAATAATTCACCATGTGATATCATCACTCAACTCACCATAAAGAAACCATGGAAGCAGTGTACAGCTGTTTCATCCTTGTTAGGAATCATGAGCAGTGCATATCGACCGCGCCCCAACTGGGACGCGAACCCGGGACGAACGATTGTGAGTCGAACATTCAATCTCCTACTACTAAAATGTATCAAGTAATCAAGCTCTGTAGGTCATATCCAAAGCCTTCGTCGTACTTAGGCTACCTGCAGAGAAGTCATCTATCAGTAGGGGTCGATCGCTGTGAGGTAACGGACAGTAACCGTGCAAACCAGTGACGGATAGGTGCAACATCATGTGGTGAAGTTCAACAAACCGTTCAGAGCCTGCCCGGTAGCGTAATGGCTAAGGCGTTCGACTCACAATCGTTCGTCCCGGGTTCGCGTCCCAGTTGGGGCGCGGTGGATATGCACTGCTCATGATTCCTAACAAGGATGAAACAGCTGTACACTGCTTCCATGGTTTCTTTATGGTGAGTTGAGTGATGATATCACATGGTGAATTATTTCATGTAAACTTGTTATTTCTTGTTTTTTACGTCAGTGGCTGAAGTGACTAATTTATAAGTAAGCACAATGCCTGTTGGCTATATGATTCATCCGACCCGACTTACTCGTGATGCTCATATAGACGTCTGTTCTAGTAATACACTTACTGGAAAACAAAATCTGTAAAATAATGTAGCAAAGGAGAATTTTACAATGCGCAATAAAATAATCACAATGCAGCAGTTGACACCATGATTTGAGATACGTTGGCATGAAATAAATTAGGAGACTGAGTTGCGTGAAACCGTGGAGGTAAATTACAGTAAATGAGGCGTTTTGTAGTTAAATGTGAAGCAAAACTGAAGGTCTCATTAAGTCATTTAGATTTTGTGTTTGCTTCAGAAGAATCGCACATTCGCCCGGGTAACTGAGTCGAAGTGGCTAGTCACAGAGTCGCAAAGTAGTAAAAACTAGTCGCGTTTTGTCCTTTATTATTCTGTGTTTGGCTGGAATCAATAGTAAATGTACTCAAAATACTGAATATACAGTTTCCTAGACCACGGGATGATGAGGAACTAAATTATTCTATTACAAATTGATTCACGTTTTCCTTCACTGCAATCATTCGCTTCATTACTTCACCACTTGCGCCCAAAATAAATGTAAGAAACTTTCCAAGCAACTAGCTGGCTAGGACCTTGATCAAAAAGAAGCGTAAAACTGGAAGTGCTTCAAGCACTTTGCACATAATTTGGTTATATTTTTACTGTACCTCAAGCTCGCAAGTATTGTTCCTATCTTTAAAATCGATTAGTTTATGCAACACTTTTTTATTGCCTAAAACTCGAAGGAACACCGTTGATTTTAAAGATTGTCTTGAAATAATTGTACGGTTAGATCATTTTAGAAATTTTAAGATAGCGGGAACAAGTCGCATCACATGACACGATGGATTTAACCGTTTCGCGCTATATACTCAATTATGTACCATCATTTACGTGAAACTTTGAGCCTACCAACAGCGAACCTTCAGAAGCTAAACTCACTCTTTCATTAAGTAACCCTTTAGCCTACTGGGGTTTTACCTGCCGTTCGGTAAGGGAAGTTGCGTGAAATGCAGTGAGAAGGAGCAGCTATTTCGTAGTAGATCGGACTGCGCAATCCTTTAAAGCAACCTAAAAACTCCAGTTCTTTTAAGCCAAATTGTGGGTTATTAAAGGAAAACGATTTTCTCCTTTCTTTTTTCTGGTGCTCCGGACAATTTTTCTAATAAAATCGGCAGTAGTTTGGAGAACAGGTTTATTTTCACAAATAAGTCACTGGAAGACTATCATTCTGTCGAGGAAAATCGGGTTGGAAATTACTAGTCTGTCTTTCAGAAAACTGCATGCAAACAAAAGACAATAATCATCTTGCTTCGATTCATCGCAGCGTTTGACAATTTTTGGAGACCAAAAAAATATCGATTCTACCCCATAAAATCACATTAATGATCATTCTGTTTCCGTCCGCGCCGTTTCATTTCAGGAAGTGCGTGATTTAGATGAACCGACCAACGAGGGAAGAAACGGGATATACGAAAAAAGACAGTTAAAGACCGAGAAAATGAACCGAAAAGTGTTCACTGAGAAAGCTGTGAGGGAAGAAAACATTTAGTGCAGTTAAACTGAGGAGCCGAATCATTCTCACAAATTGGGTGCTTGTTGGAAAAACAAAATGCAAGCACAAGGGTAGGGGATTTCATTCAATAAAAAGTAACGTTAGCAAATTTACTATTTCAAGGATACACACTTAAAGACAGCAAAATAATTGATTTTATTCCGCATAGTATATACGTAATTCAACAATGCAAATTTTAGTTCGGCAGCTCGTTTCATCACATCGTAATTAGGATACATTGAGATGTTTTGCCCTTAGTTTTGCATACAGTTATTATCCATTTTTCAAAGAACCTGAAGAAGCAACGGAGGCAACTGAAAAGAGTACAGCAATACAGTTCACTTCTGTTTCTCTGATAATAGGATATTAAACGGATGAAAAATGTATTTTTCTCTTAATTTCTGCCGATAAATATTCGGAGTTGGATTAACCACTAACGCAACAAGATTTTGATGCAGGTCAGCAATGATTAATAAATTATCATCCATGTAGAGATTTCACTCGGTCAACTCACAATCAGCATGTATTCCACCTGGATCAAACTCTGTCTTCCAAATAACCCTGTAGCTGGCAGCGGAGGGACGTGAATAATATCTTCGAAGTAGGCTGATGCTCCGTTCGGCTGTACGGCAGCCAAGTTACCGATACTCGCTCGACGAATTTCTCCGTTGGATTTTCCGGATATTCCTACTTTGTCCATTAAAGGAGCAGGACGTGATCGATCGGACTTTGAGGGTGATGTGTGGGAAGAAGGGGAAACAGACGGTGAAAACAACGAAGGATTTTCTTCCAAACTTCGATCGATGAGACGGCTGGCGAGATAATCGGTGCCTGCAGTCTGCCGAGGTTTCAGACGAGAGGCAAACAGCCGCAGCACTTCCACATGTCTTTGTTCCCGTCTACCTCTGAGTAGAATTGTCTGCAATTAAAAGCAGAGTAATAATTAAAGTCTAAATGTCGCACAAAAACTATTGATTCAACGAGAAAGGCTAAGTGGCATCCGTAAAAAAGCTTCATTTTAACCTCTATGTAATTTTATATGCACTGCATAGTCTGCTTAAGTAAATTCAAAACAAAGAATAAAAAACAGTTGAAGATTTACGAACTGAAAAAACAAAAGCTGTTCCCTAACAGTTTAAATAAACGCGTTAGTTGAAAGAAAACTGACCAAATAAAAATGCACCTGGCTTTGAAGTTAATACTCGAAGCCGATGTTCCATCCCACCTCATGTCGCCTTATGAGAGTAAAAGACACCATGGACTTCATACTAAATAAAAATCCTTTATGCCGTTATCGCTACCCTTAGAGATGCTTGTTGACCACCTAAAGGAAGTGAAAGTAGAGTCCAATATTCGACTGCTGAGGAGGGGAAAAGCGACCGGTTCCGGTGAACCCCTGCCCCTAGTCATTTTCAAACGGGGTGAAGAAGCCCTGTTAAAGGCTCTCACCGCCTTGCTTCGTGATATCTGGAACGAGGAACGTATTCCGTTATCGTAGGGTGAGTCACTGATTATATCCATCTTCCAGAAGGGCACACGGAGTGATTGCAGCAATCATTGTGGCATTAGTTTAATTCCGATAGTTACTAAGGTCTTAGCTTCGATAATACTGCGTCTTTTGACACCGATTCGCGAGAGTAACATCCGCGAACAGCGGGCCGAATTTTGTCCAGGTCGAGGTTGCATCGACCAGATATTCACTCTTCGCTAAATACTCGAAAGCGCCACACACACACACACTGCCGTCCTACGGTTGTAGTCTTTCTGGACTTGAAAGGCGCGTTCGACTCATTGGATCGGGTAGAGTTATTCAGTGCTCTCCACCAAAGTGGTATGCCAACGAAGTTCGTGAACCTATTGCGAGTATTTTACTAGCATACCTATGGTCGCGTGTAGGTATACGGTGAACTAGCAAGTTCATTCGAAACAACTAGCGGCGTTCGACAAGGGTGCCCCATCTCGTCATTCTTGTTAAACTTCATCATGGATGAGGTGATGGAAGATGCTTAGGGAGATCTCCAGGATGTAGGAGTCGAACTGAGAAATGGAGGAAAGCTGTGTGATCTAGATTACGCAGATGACCTCGCACGCCTGTTCGAATCTGCCAACCGTGGACGAGGTGCATCAGGCAGATTTTGAGGTCTGTAGTTCGGTTTGGCATGTGCTTTGTATCTTCGAAATGTAAAGTGCTGTTTCAAGACTGGACGACAATAGTCCCAAACTTGATACTAGATGGAGATGAACTAGCGATTGTGGACCGTTTCACTTACCTTGGTAGTTATATGTCGAACTATGGTAGCACAGCAATTGAGGTGGGCACGCGTATATCCAAGGCTCGGGCGGCTCACCCTGGACTGAAGCACTCGTGGCGTCGGCCTGATATTTCACTGAAGTTGAAAGGTCGTGTGTACTGTGTCACAGTGCGTTCAGTTCTGTTGTACGGTTGCGAGACGTGGAGTATGCGTGTGGGCGATGTTCGTCGGTCGCAGGTTTTCAACAACCAATGTTTACGTAGTATGGCTAGGATTGGATGGAGTGACCGTGTTGGCCACAGCAGCATCTTATCTTTTCCCATCTGTGTAGGTCCACTCTCTGTTCCCCTTGGATTTTCACTCTTTTTATAGAAAAATGTGACCCTGGGGAAAAGGCAGCGGTCAGTGAGGTTTGCCTTACTGTTTAACACTGAACGATGATGATGATGTTGCAGTACTAAGGTCATCACAACGTTGACAAAATCAACCGTAGCTCAGGCGAAGTTGTTTCAGGCTAGCTGTCAACACTAGTAATCCTCCGTATTTTCTGCGTTTAATTTTGCTTCCAGGTCACTGACTGGTCCCGAAAGAATTTTAGTGCGACAGCGCGGTAAGTTGAGAGATGGATTAACTTGCCACTGAAACCGTAACTCAAATTTTTTTTGGAATGTGCAATAATTGGAGGGGCAATCAAAGATTTCTGACAGTAAATAGTACAGGTTTACGATTTTGACTTCTTTCTACATTATTTTGTGGCTACTATATTCCCACGGTTGTATCACAAAAACGAATAAACATCTTAATTTAAATGTTCATTCAAAGCTCAGCTGACTTCTGTCAGCATGAGATCACGGACACAAAAGCCTATTCACCGTAAGATTATTGCTTGGTCATAACGGACGCAATTATTTCCTCAAAAACGGGGACAGCTGAATTTCCTATTAAATACCAGACAGTCTGAAGATAGAATCCCTTAAAGCCCTTAAAAATACGTTTGTTCATTACATGCTCCATGCATAACTATGGTGGAGGGAGCATACCTCAGAAAGAGTTGGGGAACCGGAAACCACTAATCTAAAAATAGAAATGGCACAAGATGGCACGAATCCTCAACAAGCCAGATGTGTTGGCGACCCGGAAGACAGCCAACTGTAAACTTCCGAAAAAGTAACCTGCATGTCTGGAGTTCCGGATTTCCAATCTTTCAGAGATGATAGACGCTTGATCCATCTTCACCACCTTAGGTGCTGTATTAAAATTTAACTTGGATTAAATAAGCGCAGCTATCTTCAACACATCCTTAACATTGTAGGTAGTTACTAAGTAAACAAAAGTTGAATAAGCGTATATATATATATTTACCAATAGTCCATGAAGTGACTCCCCGCTTCAGATAGTTAACCGTTTTGAGTTTATTAAAATATTACTTTATGTTCACATGATTCACCAGGATTAAGTTCCAGGCTGGATTGGTGGCAGAGTCACGTGCTGCTTGACACTCCTCTGGTTGGCAGTAAAGAGGATGGCCACCCATGCTAGTGGCTTGTCATGAGTAAGATGGAAACAAATTCACTAAGTGACAGCGGAGAGACAACGTTAGTGTCCATGGAGTGGTGCGTTCTCGCTTAGAAAACCTCCTTCCGAATAAAAGGCCACAGACTCACTGCTGGCTTTGTGACTCTGAGTGTGGACTACAGTTTGACAAAGGCCATTACTCCTCCCCGTGTCCCATCTACTGGGCAAAGTATACCAGAAGAGGCGCACTAAACCGGGAGACTGGTCATCGGTTGGCCTAGAACATCGCTGCTGCCTTGCAGATCACTTTTGATTGTACAAACGTTTGAGGTAGACCATCGAGTAAACGGACCTACTCTGCAATGGGCGATTAAGATATCAGGGGGCCTCAGAGGAGCCATGGATGACTGCAGACAAACGATGACGGGAGATAGAAGCCTGCAAAAACCAACCTGCCGTAAATTCTGTATAGATGCTTCTTTTCACTTTCGTTTTTCGTCGCATCACATTTATTTTTTCTCCTGATGACATAAAACCTGAAAACAGACTAATACAAATACATCCACGACGTTTTATAGAGTTCTAACAGTTGACCGTGGAGTTTAGATAGCAAAACTGGGAAAGAAAATAAACAAGACTCAAAATATGTTACAGAGCACGCAAAAGTTTACCAGAAATGAATGTCACTGAAATTTAAACATCGCGCTCAGCGACGGGAACTCAATGGAAACTTACAATCTGATCTACGACAATATTTTTAAATTAAGGAACACAAAACTTCACTTACCGTATGATTTTGAATAAAAAAATCAACATTGCAGGTATTCCGCGAGCCACGGTGGCTATTCGAACAACATCGATCTCCCTTTTCACGTCATACTCAGTGAATTCACAGTAAAAACTTTAGTGAAATAATTTAATTCCTCGCATCTACACTTCTCTACGATATTCTCGTAGTTTAGTTTTCTCTAAAGGGTTCCTTTTCAGTTTCGAGGAGCTTTACGACAAATTCAATAAAATTGGTAATAACTAAGAAATTTGAAGGGAACACCTAGAACGGACTTTTTTTAGGATAACAAACTTTAATCGCTCATTGATAGTAAAAGTGAGCTGATAGACAACAATTCTCGCAAATGTCTTCAATTAATTTCATTAAATAAGAATAAGAAAAACAATAAAATCACTCATTTAAACAATTTTACTGGGCTGTCTGGATGGGAATCAATTTCAATTCAACAGCCACATGTGATATCTTAGTTCATGTCCCGGTTACTTATTCAAGTTTAATTTGAAGTCTGTTTGCATACAAAAAACATTTGCGGGGGTTTTGGAATTCACTCAGCATACATCTTGGCCCTTGAGTGAGTCAGGTAATGGGTTATTCAGGGGTAAATGGCGCACTACGGCAAGTTGGACACCTTTGAGATGTGCCTTTTCTTACTGACGTATAAACTGCTGTTGCATGTCTGGACTGGATCAAAACCAAACCTTCATTCTGGAGAGGAGGAGTTGGGCAAATTAGATGAATTACGCCACTAGGACAGTTACATCCTGACTGGTGTTCATGTATCGGAAGAAGCTTCTTCGTGTATGTGGAAAATCCGAGTGGGGTTTAGAATTTGAGATACAGGACGCATCGGAAAAACATCCGGTTATTTACCGAAGGTCACACATCACACACACATCATCAGCACACACACATCAGCAAAGTGCGCCCTGCCATACGGCTCAGAGACTGTCGTTCAGCCCGTAGGATATGCGAAGAGTGTTGGTGTTTGAGTACCGATTTATGCTTAGGATTTCCAGAACAGGTCGAGACATTTTCATCTGCAACGCAGAGGAAAGACATTTGGCATGGGGCACAGTGCTCACTTGATCGAACAGGCAGTCATTTCGAATACACTAAGTCGGTTATGGCATGCGTTAAGCATGCCCGCGGCGCAACTGTCTCGGTAGATGTTGTTTGCCGAGACAGACAATAGTCGTAAGATGAGTGAAGTCGATCAGCCAATAACGGGCCGAGCAGGCACAAAAATAACTAGTGGGTTGGCCCGCTTACTCTCCCATAGATTATCGGATTGGGGAGACTTTCAACAATATGACTAGGTGTCGTAATCAGTGTTGGTCTTGCATGCGAAGTATTGCCGTTTCTCAGCCAGTCTTTTCGCTTAAGGCTTTACGAATTTTCGTTCTATTTAAGTCGGAACCACGAAGCAGCAACCAAAAGCAAATAACGTCAGTGGACGGTTAAAAGTTGTAAAATTGAAGTAAACTGAATCAGTTATTTTTTCCAGTATTTCAGCAGCTAAGTAGTTTAGTTTAGCCTCATAGTAGGATTAGTGAATGCACATGAATTGGATTCAGCAAAAATAGGGAATTTGACAAACGGCTTGCTTTATGAGTAACTTAAGGTTTAAGGCCTGTTCTTAAGATAAATAGAAGGCTTACCTGTGCGAATGTGAGGTGAACGGTATGGATCGCTCTGGTTGAGCGATTGACGACGCAGATTTGCGGTATTATGGATTCCCCAGGAACAAAACCAGTTTTGTTCACCGTCAGATCACAAAGAATGAGTCCATTGGGACTTGCACAACAACCGGATAGAACGAATTCTTTGTGTAACGTCACACGGTCCTTTTGGGCATAAAATCAGAAAAATGGGGTCGAGGACAGTTATTGACTGGTTAACAGCCGTGATACATTACTTGAAGAACAGTCGAAAAAGTGCGGCCTATCAGGCGGTTTAGTTTATCGGAACACAACACCCATATAAAGCGACTGAGCAAGAAGTTGAGGAAAGATGTCTTTCTGTTCACTAGTAAAATCCTCAGGTTGTTTTTCCGAAGAAAACTGCCCACTTTCCTTCACCCCAACAACGTGAAACTTATAACGACCTTTGGCAGTTTCTTCTCAAAAGGTAGCTGAAGCTAAAATCTCCTCTTTATTATTCGTTATCAAGTGTATACAACTAAGTAAAAAGCTCAACGTCGCATTTTCATACCTAAACAAAAGGAGAAAGAGAATGCTTACCATGTAGGATATACATCGCCCGGTTAACAGTGTAGTCACGTTGTTTTAATGATGATAACACTATTTTTATCAGAACCGAGTTTGATCCGCATGGATGGAAATAACGTTGCGACATGTAAATTGTTTTCTGTAAGCTGTTACCGTTTAATAACACCGCGTAATCGTCAGCATTGTTAAATTTCACCTGTTCTTTTCCGTTTTGTCAGTAAGATAGCTACGCAGATACCTCTGTTCTCATGAGAGAATAGTGACATTGATATTTGCACACACAGAAGACTGCATGCTGTAGAATGTGCGGACCTGAAGTGCTGATGAGTAAAGATTCAAATAAGCTGCAAGTTTTCTCGATCATCCGAATGATAGTGTGGGTATGTTTGAAATGTTGTTCACACCCTCGAAGTGTAAAATTCTATTGCAGGACTTGACTTGCTCAACGCCGAATCTTGACCTTGCAAGAGGGGAATTCGGTAAAGCAGAAAGATTTAATTACTTAGGTGGTTGTATCTCATGTGGTGTTTGCATAACTGGTGAAGTGTATTTGCGTGTACAGAGGGCCCGACTGATAGTCACCACGTCGAGACATCTGCGGCGTCGATGTGACATAAGTTTATCCATTAAGGTTCGGATATACGGAGCACTAGCGAGATCGATATTACCCTATGGCTCCCAAAATATGGCAACTGACATTAGAAGATTTACGGAGTTTTCGGTGTTTGTTGGAATATGGTGTTAAAATTCGTGAGTAATTCAAATTTTAAGTGCACAGTACCGGGTACAAGGCTTCGATCATTAGAAGGGGCACTGAATCTGAGTAGATGAAGGTGATTGAGACATGGTTCTTTCATACCCATAGAACCAATGTTTTGCTGTACACTGTTTTGAGGGACACAATGGTTGGAAAATGGGTGGAAGTGGCGATGACTATGGGAACTATAACCAAGAGGATAATTCGTATAAGTCTACATAACCGACTGGGTTGGGTTCCAAAGATCCGCTTCACCGATGGTTGGACACAGTGAGTGATATGGTTCAGCGCAGCAGTGAGTGACATTCTTGCATCAGACCACTCTTCTCCTCTGGAAAGCTGTTCAGCTTGTTACTTCGCATTCAGCGTTTCATTATTCTCCGTTCTTTTTCTCTGTGGGTAGCCGGTGTTATATCACAACAAAGACCTAAGCACGGTTCATAGTTGCGTAAACCGAAATGAAATGCAGAGTCGCGCAGAATTATCTACCATGTCCTTATCAATCTACAAAAACAAGCGAGAAACGTCATTTTTGGGCCGTACAACTATAATGACCGAAATAACACGAAAAACGACTTCCTTTGAGCTAGTATAGTTGGAAAATATTATTTACCGAAATGCCCGAAGAGTATTGTTATCATCATCTAAGCAACGCGATTATACTGTTAATCGGGCAATGTTTATCTTACACTATGAGCACTGTCTTCTTTTTTCTTCTGTTTAGACATTAAAATGCGACGTCGAGCTTTTTACTTAGTTGTAGAGAGTGATAACGAATAACTGAAAGGAATTCTTCGCTTCAATGATGTTTTCGATGATTGACGGGAATTTTCCCTGAATTCATTTCTGGTCGACACACTGCCTAACTCCTTTCCTGATGTTCATCTCCTGTTCGCTGAAGATAGTTAAGTGAGACCTTGGAAATACCCGGGCAGTTCCACCTGTTTTACGCAAAATATTGTAACGAAACTTGAAACAATTTCCACACAACTAGCTGAAGCATAAACAAACAGAATATTATGTACGGGGTGTTTGACTAGTCTTGGAACCTGACAGGCATGTTTGGATTATTCTCAGTCTCGTTTCGATCTGCGTTCTGAATAAGTTGGATAGCTCAAGGCACATTGGCAATAGTTTCCGAAACACGCAGAACAAATGCTTCATGAAAAACTGCCCACCTGCTTCACTACCTTATCTTCCAGTTGCGTGGCTTCGTCTTGGATCCCAGTCAAGAATCGATTGAATTAAATTACGTGGACTGCTCTCCGAAGCTGACCACACACCTACCCAAACCCCGTAGTTTGTTTCATCCCTGAAGAAACCATGTGTACTAGCTAGCATTTTACCAATCCACTGGTGTGTTTGTGTGTTCATCTATGTGTTCGTGCCTCCCGCAGACTAGCATGATTTGCTCACTCACGAAAGCTACTTCATTCACAATCTTGCTCGTCAAATTTTCGCATGCAGATGATTCCTATCCCTACTCGATAAGGTCCCATATCTCACCTGGTTCTGTAAACATAACTGATCCTGGACTCTAGTAATTGTCATCTGCGGCTGCACAGGATGCGAAGAACTATGTGTGCGTGTGTGCTTGTAAGAATATTCAAGTACCTGCTCCCTTGCGTGTGTGCGTATGTGTGCACGCCCAATTGCCGGAAGATCATGCACATACACACTAACAGGACGTTTGAAACAAGTACAGGTCTCACGACACACCTGGACTTTGGGACAGCGGGGTTCGTACGGCGATCGGTAACCGTATGAATGCCGTAATTCGGCAGATCAACGAACGCGATTTTTACGAAACGCACACAGACAAACGGGCTGGCTGATGTTTGTACCGGCCGAATTGTAATGAAGCTAGGATATTTGCTGTCCGAAGGATGAACACAGTCCAGTTATAAAACAGAGCTTTCTTACACATATTCACTTACGCAGATCTTCGTGCAATGTTGTTTATCTTTCGAAATCACGTTATCAATATGAAACAAATGATTCATTCAGAAGTTTATCTTCAGAAAACGACCTCACCAATTAGGTTCTTGTGAGAATATTATAATTATTCCTGATCTCCAAAAGAAACGCTCATCGTCAGATCTAAATTTAGTACAAATAACATCAGCAGAGCGGGAAAATCTTGATCGCAGCAATTATCCACCATTATGGTACGTAGACAAGCAAATTTCTATTGGTTTATGCTATCACCTAATTCAATAAAAAAAATCTCTTTTGACAGCCAGAAAAATTGCACTAATGCACTCCAGTTTTTCAACGCCTCATCGCATTGGATATAAAAATGGGAAGTGAAAAAGAATGGTGGCGGAAGGACTTCAGAGGATGAGCAGAAGGGTCGACTGAAAAGGATTTGATTTTGAATCCAGGTAAGGCAAAAGTTCTGGCACATTGCCATATCATCTGATACATTCCTAACCATCCCAGTGGGGATCTCATCGGCCCCAATGCGGGTGTCGAAATCGTCATACTCCGAACAGCTCCATAATCCGATTTTTCACACCCATTCAGGTGATCATAGACTGGTCACCTCGACCCGGTATACCCTCGTCATCGAAAACAGGGTACATGGTAAAAACTGTCTATGAGTATGCACAATAAACGTGCCAACGACCTCAGCCTTTTACAGTGCAATGCTTCCTCCAGAAGTTTAGCTGCCTTGCCGAGAGACTTAATCCTAACAACGGAGCTGTGGACGGAATTCATCCAACAATAGGAAAAGGAAAACAAAGCCGGTAATCAAATAGCGACATCTTCCGATCGCAGCCGCTATCTTGCTGAGACAGACTATAAAAGAGTTTGCTTTTATTCTATATAAAAATGTACATATATAAGAAAGTTGACTAAAACGAATATCATGACTATAAAAATGAGAAATAATATTGTCTTCCAGGTATCTAATATATCATACTTTCCTTCGCTTTGGTTCTCCCGGATAAAACTATCCGGAAATTCACATTCCAGAAATGCATTAAATGCAGGGCTGAACGCTACGTAAATTTTCTTTGTTATTTTCTTGCTGCATGTGACAATGAAAACTTTACAATTCGTCTTTTACTTGAGTGGGATAGCAACCTGGGTAATGGCGCGCACTTCAGCTCCCCTGTTTGGGAACCAGATTGGAAAATAATACAACTAGCCATTAAAGGAAATCTTTTACATGCAGTTTATTTCTCCACTTCGCAAATTCGTGGATGAGTAGTTCTAAATTTAGGCGGAGTTCTGTCGGCGAGAAAGGTAATCTGAACAGATAAATTCGCTTTCTCCTTGAGAGTATATGCCCTTAGAAGGGATGTTCAAAAAATTACACCCAGGGCCAGCTAAAAATAACTACCTGGACGGTCCATGTAGACTGTTTATCACATTGATTGAAGAGATACTAGGAGGAGCTCCAAATGACACTCTAATTGGTTTTTAGCTACTGTCTTCTGTTATCTCTAGTGTTGATTCAGCCTATTGTTATTCTCTTATTTCCGCGGTAGATACAGCAAACGAACCCATTGTACGTTTTTGCTGGTATATGTGCGCCTTATACTGTATCTCCATGAACTGAGCATATTAAGCCATCCATTCATCGTGATGGTTAGGTTCCTGATGAAATCCAGTCCATCGATCAGATTTCATCTGTAAGTGAGGCTATGCATGGCGGCAGAACTGACATTCCCAGAGCTCCCTATGATTCAATTTAAACCTATCGGAAACTATTTTATAAGTACATTATTTCTGACTGCATTATCTTGGATGGTCATATTTGTCATTTGGGAGGACTTATCTATTCAAATACAGTTAAATGCAAACAAAGCTATCCTCTTCCCTTAAAACCATTGCTCCAAACTAATTTTAAGGCCAGCACCTTTTAATAAGCGTTGTTGATAGCGGGGGTCTCAGAATCTGAGTTGGCTACTCGCGCTGAACGTTTCCCGAAATGTGTCCAATTGACCTGCGTCTCAAATAGCTCCTACTGTGGAAGTCTTATGCACTGCCTTCTCGTAGCGGAGGTGTTCCTACTAAAGTGCATAGACGAAGGCAAATGCCCGGTTCCCTCCAGCGAGTTGATTGCTCATTGATAATCGGTCTGTGGGAGTTGGTTAAACCCTGTTAAAAAACCAACCACAGGCGGCGTACGAAGCACACGACTATGAGCTCAGTGGTGTCCATAATGAAGTGGTGTACGGGGCACCCAGGATGTCTAGCCCCGTCTGAAGGACGTACGAAGTGAACAATCAGTCACCAGAACCCAGCGGGATACGTAACCCTCAGATCGTTCTGCTTAATTGTGGGTTGGACCATTAGGTCAAAGGGTCGGGTTCTCTAAGTCGGTTTCGGAAACCGGGTAATGCCAAGCCCTTAGAGGACTCATGGATCCCGATGGATGGCAGGTGGTCTGGAGGTGGGAAATAGAAGAACTAGCATGTGTTGTTAACTCTACACATTGGTTTTGCTTTCGCTTTTTTCGCTGATTGTTTCCATCCCTCCCCGTGTTTTCGATGGGACACTATCTGTATTCAGATTCAGGTATGCAGAGATAAGTAGTTCGACGGGCAAAATCTATCCCCCAGTGCAGCGTTTACAGAAGAAATCTGTTTCATTTATCTGACGTGATCTTTCAGAATAGCTGAATTGTAAAGAACAAACCAGATGACTTGCAGTTCGTACTTAGATAAGAAAACGTGTGGGATGGATCTTCAAAGAAAAATATTAAACGAAGCTGAGGATAACGATTTGTTTCCCATGCTTCGAATCATAATAGATCAGCCTTGGAGATGATCTATACTTTTACAGGAGGTCTAGAACAGAGCATGAAATCAGTTAGATGACGAACCAAAATGAGTGTACTCCATTCTTATGCAAACTAACCATCTTCACCTTATTACCAAAGTTCCCGGGACTCTTACCCGTTCACCGTTCGATCGCAACTTAACGCTGATTTCAGGTCCAGCTCCTATGAAGTAATAGTCGCCAGGTCATGTCAAGTGATCGTGGCCGTCTTGATGTCTAAGAGACCAGCAAACAAATGCTTTTCTGCAGTACCCACCATCGAATCTGTCACCGTCCGCCATAAAAATTTCAGCGCGCACGGGAATTCAAAAAAATATGCGCAAAAACACTGATACTTACTTTTGCTTACATAACTGTCCAGTTGTACAGGACAAGTTGACTACAAGAAGAAGCAAGAAATGAAAAACAATTCGGTGTCCTCAGCACCACTTGGCCTTTTACTGTGACGCTACACTTCAAGTTTCTGCCTAAACAAGCGTGGACTGCACATGAGAGGTATATTCCAGATGAACCAGTGCTCTTTCTTGTAATTCATTTGGCTCTTCCAGAATGCCATGTCAGTAAATTTTCTTCACATAATTTCTGTGTAGCCAGATATGTCATCGATAAATCTGGTCATTCCTGTGGCCTACTGTGAACCATTCGGATAATCTGTAACTTTCACAAGGACTAACCCGAGAATAAAAGTTTGCATTTTTCAAAACAGAGTGATCCATGGGCTGAATTTAACACAAGGCCGGAGGATATCATTAGTTCCTCAGTAGGAATACGGCCCAATAATCGTGTTCGCACCTAGGAGACTACTATTCTTATGATATATACTGCACTGGATGCTCTGCTATGTGCTGCATTAGACAAGCTGTGTGTTAAGGTTAAACTACCAAAAACTGTCGCTTAAAGAACGAAGGATTTCCATTTCGTTTATCCAGACATAAGCAAGAAAATAGAGAAGCAAATGACATCAGATTAAGGCTATGCAAGTAGCATCAGTCATAGAGTTATGACGGAACTGACTAAAGTCGTACAGCTATTTTATACGTGATGCGGCTCGGGCAGTTTGTAGCAAGGTACATGTCTGTTCGGAGCCAAACCCAGTGCTCATTTGGCGATTGTTTTCCATTCAGATTTGTTCATTCTGTTTTTCAGTTCTGGTTAGAACATGTTTCACAAGTGCTACTAATGAAATTCTATACGAATGGAGTCCTTTTCAAACAATTTCCTGCTTTCAGTGGCTAGCCCAGCATCGGCACTGCAAGGCACACCAAAAGAGAATCAATTTCCTTCATTTCAATAAAATCACAGCGGACCATGGATTAATTTTTTGCAAATATAATCAACAGTTTGGTCCCGCATTAAGAAAAAAAATGAGAGAGTAAAACCTTCGACAGTGATTAATGCGTGCGGGTTTTAATTATCATAACCATACGAGAGGTGAGGAACATCGATAAAAACCAATAAATTCGTTAAAACTAATGAGATCACATCACTCCAAGAAGTCTCGTGTATTTGATCAGTCTGAGGTTTTGTTCGTTATTTAGAGCGATGGTCGTGTTCGGTTGCTTATTGACGCAAAAAGATCGTGGCTTTGTGTTTTGCTGTTGAGCTGGATTCAAAATTAGTCAATAGCCTCTACTGTTTGTTCAGCTGTATGATAATAAAGGCAGTAGGACTAATCAGATTATTGAATGCGAAAGGGATTTAGTGATGAATTATTGATTCAGGCTTTAAATTGACTTTTTCCCGTCACTCACCACAGCAACTACCAGGAAAAAAGTACGGACCACAGGAACAAAAGTCTTACCCGAAGCCGAGGAAAGTGAGTGAGCTCCAAGGGTCGGAATATTATTATTTCTCTATGTTGTGTGTGACGAATTTTCGCCGTGTAGTTCCGTATCTCGATGCGCAGCCCATAGCAGAGTCGAGCTGCGGCGCCACCTGCTAAACAACTTGTGGGTAGCTCAAAAGAGCTCGGCAAGTCCGCCGGAAGCTTGAATTCAAAGTCAAAGATGTGAGTTCCTCGTGTCAGGAGGAACGCAGCGCCCGAAGAAGACTTCTTCAGCACACCTGTTTCAGTATCTGGTGCGACAGCTAATCCAAATTCTGCGTTTTGGTTGTCTGTTCCATCAGCTGCTAAACCTTTTGCATTTGTGGGGTCACTCCCAGTCTCCTCTTGTGAGTTAGAGAAGCTACTATCACTGGAAGGGTTAGCTTCAGCTCGAATATTTTGTCGAACCGGTGAGTTGTAGTGCTTCAGAAGATTGACTTTTGCCCTGTAAATTATCCGTACATCACCAAAACTGACGCTCTTCTTCTTAGCTGAGTCGTTATTTTGCAGTATTGGACACTTTTGATCAGCGAATCGGGAAGCACAAGAGTCGCAAGACCGACAAGTAAGTAAGGAAAATCGATTCGCCTTAATCTGTGCTGCCAAAGCTGCATCCGCACTCATGTAACTAATTTTGCTGGTACTGCTGCTGTGCTGACTACAACTTCTCCGTTCAAACGACGCAATCAGTGTGTCCGCAACGGAATTGTATGAACTGGATCGCTCAGTGTTACGCGCTAATGGATCGCGAAAATAAGTAGCGTTAGCGGAACCAGACTGTTCAACTGGTGGGCGCATATCCCATGGACAGTCAAGTTCCGGATAGCACTGTCTTTTGACGGGTCGTGTGCACATGCTATCTTTACTCCAATCCCGACTGACATTGCGTATACTTTCAGTAACTTGGGTGAAAAAACTTGCAGTAGTTTCACACAGGTTTTCCAGATTACGCCTGTCACTCTGTCCATTCAGTGTGGCGGTTGACCGAACTCTATTTAAACCCACGGAAACAGAACCAGTTTCAGTGGAACTAGCTTTAGATTCGACTGTCCAGCACGTTTTGACGAATCCGTAAAGCCATATTACACAACCTGAAATAATCAGGAAAGAAAAAAATAAAATGCCCATGAGCCATTCATCGCCATTCGAATTGAGTGAACATTTAGTGAATGATATGGATACTCCAAGTTGGATTATTTAACTCAAAGATAATTTCAATTTGTGAATGCCACTTTGTTAATTCTTCAGAAATGGAGTCGTCCAGGTAGTGTAAGGATGTACTTTTGTTTCGGTTTAATGATCATCACTTACGAGAAACTTTAACGTCGATCGATTGATACGTGTTAGTGGTAAGAGATAAGATGTTCTAATGTGACATCAACGCTCAACTCGCTATCAAGAAAGCACAAAAACATTGTACAGCCGTTTCATCCTTGTTGGGAATCATCAGCAGAACATATCCACCACGCCCGAAATGGGACGCGAACCCTGGACGAACGATTTTGGGTCAAACGCCTTAGCTATTACGCTACCGGACAGACTCTCAACGGTTTGTTGAACTTCACCACGTGATGTGGCACCTATCTGTCACTGATTTGCATGGTCACTGATTGTGCTTCCATGGTTTTCCAAACGATTTGAGCGTTGACATCATATGGTGAATAATTTCATAAAAACATCTAATCTCCTACTACTAACACATATCAAGTAGCCAAGTAATTTAAGTCATGTCCAAAGCCTATGTCGTATTTAGGCTTCCTGCGAAGACACCTACCAGTAGGGGTCGACTGCTGTCCGCCAGCGGCCCGTAGCCGCTGATCTCTGTTAGTGAGTCTAGAAGAGATGACTAAATTCAACTTTCAAACCAAATACCAGCGGTAGACGAAGCAAAAGGCTGCATGCTCAACGGCACCTATAGAGGAGGGCAACATTGGGCACCCAGCCTGTCTAACCCCATCCGATGGGCATATAAACTGAGCAAACAGCCACCGCTCACAAGTAAGTTACGTGGCCCTCAGATCGTCCTAGTGCCTTGTGGGTGAGATCGCTTGATCAAACGCTCCGGATAGAATCCCCTAAGTAGACCTTCTGATTCCGTATGGGCAGTATCAAGCGCACATGACTAAAGGATCCTAATGGACAGCTGATGACCTGACAATGGAGAATAGAGAAGTTATCATTTGTTTTCGTCTTTCGCTATGATAACGATGACATATGATCTGTTGGCTGATTGGTGCCGAATAAGTATATATGTATGCCCTAAAATACTGGTCCCTTTGTTCTGCTGGCAGCTTCACCATCTATATATAGAGCAGCAAAACTAATGACTAGCTTTAAATAGACTTTTGCGAAAATTCATCAAAAGCAGTGAAAGCTGAACACTTTTTAACACGACAAATCAAAAAATCGTGAAACACCTGAACTTGAAACAGTCCTGGGTACTATTCAAATGATAATTCTGGTGTGCTTTAGAATAATTAGCGCTGTTATTTTTTATCATGTGAGAAGAAACCAATCTTTGGGTAAGGCATGCAGTTTGAATAAATTAGTGTTCCGACTTGCACTATACATGTCCACAGGCTGACTGCCTCCGTGAACGCTCATCTTAAAGGCTAGTATCTATTGAAAGAGGGCCTTAACTCTGGTTTAGTTGGTGCTGGGAGGTGACATAACAACCTAACTATAGAAAAAACTACCTAAACAGCAAATCAACATCAAAACTTTTTAAGCAACACATTCTATTCAGGGATCGAGAAAAGTAAGTTTTGCAGCTTGAAATTCAGTACATAATTAGTAGAGTATTTTTATCTCAAAAACAGTAGAATATAAAATGACCTGACTGAAATAAAATGGGTTCTGACATAGACAACGTCTCTTGGACCAACTGTTAAAGCAAAACAATAGAACACCCATACAACATTGCGGTGATGAGCTGTATCAGATTTTAGATGAATTTTATTTGTTTGGCTCTGATTACTCGACCGTTTCTGTGTATCGTTTCAAGCTGTGCTTACTCTATATAAACATATTCCTTTTCTGCAAAACGCTATCGTTTTTTAAACAATGACTCCGCTAGGCGGTTCAGTTCAGTTTCGCCACTATTAACCTTGCGCCAATATGCTCTAGTATCCGTTGCTGCCGCCCAGCACCATCTGCTCAAAGAGGAAGAGAACAAGGAACGTTGAAAAATGGACCGCAAAGTAATAATTTGAAGAACTTCATAAAAAAGGAAACATTTCAAATGCAAGAATGCAATGGATTGCGACAATTAGTTATATCACCTATTATCTTCAACCACTGCTTGGAGGAACTTGGTATACTACAGCTAGACCTACACTGGGAAGTCCACTGGTTAGTTTCCATATTTTATTGCCAAGTCATTAAGGGGCTTTCTAACATAAGTTAGTTCTTACCAAATGAATGACTAATAGATCAGCACACACATTGAACTAGATCAATAGAATGTGAGCTTTAACAAGTATCGCCGGTAATGTTTTTTTTAATTTCACTTCGATGGACGTCCAGCCACAAAAAACCCAATGAAGGTGAGAAAATGTTCTTCCAGTTCTTGCGGATATTCAAGTCTGTATAAAAAAAACCGTTACCTAGGAATTCCAGAGAGGATATATTTTTTACAATACTATATGACATAACCGTTCTTCTGGTGCTATTATACAAAACGGTTGAAACTGAACATGAAATAATTACGTGCCATTGTAAGTTCATTTTGCTTTGTCATTTAAGATCTACTCGCATTTGGGGTAAGTACCTTTAGTCACGTTGCCACGTAAATTATTTTTTCTTGGTTCGCCACATTTTTGGCGCTAGAGGTCTCCTACGATCTATAACAACTCCGCCCATGTTTTTTCTTTGAATACTGAAGTGTAAGCTGGCACTGACTACCGCTTCAAAATATGCCGCATAGGAAGGACTGTGTGCAGAAAAATTAATGCACACAAGAAAGCAGTTTTCTGAGTTTGAGAAGCACTGTTGTACATTTATATTCTTTTACACCCGTCTGACTTCTCACTGCATGCTGAACAAAATGGTAGAATTGAGGAAAAGAGGTGGAAGAAGCGTAGTAAGAAAACCCTGCAAAATTTTTCAATGAGTAAGCAACACACTGGGGCCGTTTACTTTCAAGCTTTCAGTAGACAGAGCAAAGACATTTTATTGCATTAGGCGGCTTTTATGCATTTTTGTCGCATTTTTAAATAATAAATAATAAATAATATTTTCCTTGACCCCGCTTTCCGCGGAATTGCTGTTCTGAGAAAAACACGCATCACCAGGGAACTTGTTTTTAACTTAGTCTCACAAATGGTCTTAATTTCAGACCGGGGGATAGATCTTGTGACGGATATAAAAAATCAAATAATCCCGTACTTTATGGATACAGTGCTGAGTCCCACTCAGTTTTAAGAGGTGCTTTTGAGATACTAGCTGCTCCAAATACAATGAAGTCATATTAGCCCAGGACTATTACCAGAAATACAACCAAAAAAGGAACTTTTACTGGCGGTCCAAGTAAATAAGACGGTGGCATACTGCTAACCGCAATCCTGGAGGCGTGGAGCTCCTGGTCTTATGACTTCCGAACAATAAACCGATCTCCCAATCAACTAGACAATAAATAAGAAACTCTGTCAACCATGGACATGCAGAAACTCCGATGTAACTCCTGACGGCAGCTTCCTTGCTAGGTGGTGATGATCATCCATAAGAAGAGAAAACTACTCAGAAACGAGAAACTTCTGGGTTATTTAGTGCAAACAAACAGCAACAGAAAAAACAACTAATGAACTGTTGCGGTTAAATCGGCTTTTGTCACAGCGAGATTATATCTGAATGTGATGTGACGGCTTTCGTGGATGCACGATTCAATGAGCTGAAAAAGATGGCTTATCTCAAGGCGAAGATCCAATCATGTCTGGAGGGTCAATGGGTGCAGGCCTGACGAATTAGTTTTCCAACTCCAGGTTTAGAGTTGGTTTGAGCTGCCAGTGCAATAGGAAAAAGAGGTAGGAGAGAAATTGATACAACTAGATGGGCTTCCACTCAGTCACACCGCGCTGACTTGCAGTCAAACTTTTACCAGAACAAAAGACTTTATGTGAGAACCCTAATCGTTCTTCTGCTTAGTGGGTGGACTCCCTAGCAGCACCAGTCCATCAATCCCTTTGAGTTACATGCTTACAAACGATTCCCTACTGCATCGGTCGTCGAACAGGAAAACCAGAACCGCTTTGTCGGTTGCATCGAGCGGTGTGGGTAGTGATAAGTATGTTACTGCTCAGAGTTCCCCCCCTTTTATTCAACCCGTCTCCTCTATCTCTGACCGAAACTTTTTGCCCGTTCTGCCTACCTATAGTGTCCCCACTGATAACACGCCCGATCCTCGAAACGGTTCGTTGTCAAGTAGTGTAGTAGGTGGTTTTCCATCTGCTAGCTCACATTTTATCAAGTGTCTTTAGCCTCTGAATCCCGGTTCCTCCAATGCGGACTCATGCAGGCTGGCCAACGAGCGTGCTTAGCTCTGACAGTGAACCCACTTTCGACTGATGTCTGGTACATCGATAAAATACGAATTCAGGGTTGGAGTAGTGTAATTCAGCTAACTGCACCTCAAGCTGTGGGTCAACGCAGTGAAGGAGTAGTCTTGAGTGACAAGGTTGAGGCGGTCCTCTTACACTGGATCCCGGTTAACAGTCTTTTGTGCGCCGTAAGAATGCAGGGACCAGTCGGCCTTTTTAAGGACGGCTGAGTTAGGCGCAGATTGTTTGTCATGTTGGCATAAATCCCAACAGAATGTGGCACTGACATACAAAAGATGAGTTTTACGACGAACTCCTCTCTCTTGTTTGGAAGAGCAAGAGCTGCACTGCAGTGGAAGTAGACGATTTTAACAGACAAGTTATAACACTTAGTGCATCGGAAGCTTGTCTGGGTGGACACTGCGCTTTCCCTGGTCATGGAAACAAAAAACTGGAAAAGGATTCCCCAGTTTTTACAGACAACCGCTGGTTTCTGCCTAGCACGAATTTCCGACACAGTTCGCGTCGCTGTGCGAAGCGAACTCGATAAGTGGTTTGAGTCAGATCTACCATATCACAGTAAGCTACCGTTAGCTCGGTTCTGTCCAGAGCTGTAGATTGTACTGGTCCACTTCAAATCGGGCTGTGTATTATTTTTAATGTTATTCTTGTTTCAGCTCAATGACCATCGACGCAGACCTCAGACCCGGTTGACCACCGAACATCTGTATGAGTCCGCTATTCGCACTAGCTATGAGCAGAAACTATCAGATGAACTAAGAACATCAACGAGCGGCAATGCAGATGTGTGCCGGGATCAAATCAAGCCCCCGGGAGCATTTAGTAGCAGGTTTCGCTTGTGGTCTTAAATCCGGTGTGCACCAGAGACACTGGATGTTGCATTATTAGCTGGGCCTAGTGCAGCAACAATGCAAAATTCCTAACTGTAAGGAAGTCATTCAATGCAACACGGTTGTGGCATCAACTGACGATAAGTCTTGAGAGTGGCCTGAAAACTGGTGGGTAAAGTCGTCGAAGAAATGGAACTGGCATCCACTTTAGATGACAGTGAAAGATCGTTTAAGCTTATGCACAACGCCAGTGGGTGACGAGCTTCAGTTAGTGGAATGGAAACTTCATCCAGCAAAGACTCGACCATGGGTTGAACCGTTGAAGCATTAGTTTAACTGGTCGCACGCTAACGTACTCAGCCCGAGGATCGCAGCTAGGAAGCCTTGGCAACTGTCTCGGCTGACCAACGGAAGTGGAAGTAGAGTCCAATATTCGACTGCTGAGGAGGGGAAAAGCGACCGGTTCCGGTGAACCCCTGCCCCTAGTCATTTTCAAACGGGGTGAAGAAGCCCTGTTAAAGGCTCTCACCGCCTTGCTTCGTGATATCTGGAACGAGGAACGTATTCCGTTATCGTAGGGTGAGTCACTGATTATATCCATCTTCCAGAAGGGCACACGGAGTGATTGCAGCAATCATTGTGGCATTAGTTTAATTCCGATAGTTACTAAGGTCTTAGCTTCGATAATACTGCGTCTTTTGACACCGATTCGCGAGAGTAACATCCGCGAACAGCGGGCCGAATTTTGTCCAGGTCGAGGTTGCATCGACCAGATATTCACTCTTCGCTAAATACTCGAAAGCGCCACACACACACACTGCCGTCCTACGGTTGTAGTCTTTCTGGACTTGAAAGGCGCGTTCGACTCATTGGATCGGGTAGAGTTATTCAGTGCTCTCCACCAAAGTGGTATGCCAACGAAGTTCGTGAACCTATTGCGAGTATTTTACTTGCATACCTATGGTCGCGTGTAGGTATACGGTGAACTAGCAAGTTCATTCGAAACAACTAGCGGCGTTCGACAAGGGTGCCCCATCTCGTCATTCTTGTTAAACTTCATCATGGATGAGGTGATGGAAGATGCTTAGGGAGATCTCCAGGATGTAGGAGTCGAACTGAGAAATGGAGGAAAGCTGTGTGATCTAGATTACGCAGATGACCTCGCACGCCTGTTCGAATCTGCCAACCGTGGACGAGGTGCATCAGGCAGATTTTGAGGTCTGTAGTTCGGTTTGGCATGTGCTTTGTATCTTCGAAATGTAAAGTGCTGTTTCATGACTAGATGG